>CM061530.1:27797385-28150369 GCA_030068015.2 Neoceratitis asiatica
TTACCTTTTTTTCGCGGATAGGGCTCGATATGGTCCACTGGAGTATCTACAAATACACTCCTCTGTGGAAATTATTGGACCAGTGGGAATTGTTGGACCAACTCATGTTTTTAACGAACTTAGTGCGGCACGACCATTCTTCGTATTATATCGCAATCAGTACACGAAGTTACAAATGCGCAATAAGTTCTATATTCGTCTATAGAAAAAATATGGGGAAATGAAACTGAGTCAGTTTAGCTTCGCTGTTGAGCTCCGCTGGTACGCAAAAGGCGTGCAGAATTTATTATTATTTCAATGAAATTACGTAGAAAAAAGTTATATATTTATTAACAATAATGTGTTAGTATTAATATAATATATACAGCGGACCACAACGTGCTTTGCTACACCCATAAAAAAAATCAAGAAAATCTAATTTAAACTGCTAGATTTGTATTAAGAAACGACAAAAAAAATTTTGATTCAATAAAAAAAAATTGTATTCTTAGACCAGAACTTTCATTTTTTCGCCCTTTTTCTCTCTCTTTCAACATCCAATTTTCACTAAAGTGGTCATATCTCTGGAACGGCTGCGTCAATCTCATGAATGCATGAATTTGGTGCAATTTGATCTGCTGGTTTTCAAGTTATGGGCGTTCATCATAATTTGCATTGATTCATATATATATAAATTATGTTTTATTAACTTTCACCATAACAAATGCTATTCGAAAATAAAGAGTATGTTCGAATGTAATATTTCGCATATAATACTCCAAAATATAATCCGTTGTAGGTACTCCATTTAATACTCGGGCGTTATGCAAATAAGGATTATATGGTCCAGTCCTAGGGCATCACAATGTTAATCGGACCGTATTTTTTGTATGGATTGTGGCAAGTTTGGGTTACTCAATTGTCCGTGTGGAGTATATATTTCACGCGTGGATGAAATGCTCGCCTTGGTTGCAGGGTACTAGCATCCAAATACAAAAGCTTCTACAACGGTGTATATATGATACGTTTGGGGATGTTTCTGTAGTTTGGCAGTAGAAAATTTGAACTTTATTGAAAAAATAATGAGTGCTAAAATGTACACATGTAAATACATGTTGTATATAGATATATTAAACAGTCTACACCTAAGTGCTAAAAAATTGGATATAAGGAGGCGTTTCATCATTTAGCAGGATAATGACCTCAAAAATACGGCATTAAATACAAGGCTTTGGATATTGTATAACTGTCAAAAGCACCTGAAAGGCCACCTCCGAACTTTGGCAATTTAGAACTTGCGATCTGTCTTGAAAACTTCATTAAAAAATTTTATTATTAGAAACATTCAAGACCTTAAACGAGTTTTACATACAGAATGGGGAGAAGATAAGTTCAAAACTAACAACAAAAATATCGGTGAAATCGATTTCACGTCGCTTTTATGCTGTTTTAAAACAAGTAGGGCATATTAATTTTATATATAACAGTAACTTTTTATACCTTATATAGTGTACAAATATGAACTTCACTTTATAAAAAATTTTAAATTTGTTTCAAAATTCGATCTTTTTTTTTAGAAATTTTAATTTTTTGATAAATTGACAAATATGACCTGAAAAATCATCTAGGAATTACCAAAGAGTCTGTCGAACGAATAAATAAAAAGAAGTTGCCTTAGAATACTTGTTGGTAAATTTTCACAAAAAGAACAACATGTGACAAGTGTAGTGCTACAAAAAATCTGAGCACTTGGACATGAATTTGTAGAAAGAGGGAAAAAGTGAAATACAACAATGAGTTAACCCGCAAGGGTGTATGAAAAGAAGTCTAATGAGGAAACGTGGTGGCTTGCGTTATAGCTATAACTTTTACCGGTCGGACCACTGTTGTGATTTTTTCACTTCTCCCTAAAACACAATATGATCGGATCAGCTGGAAAAGATAATTAATGTTATTAAACAGTGACTGAAAAAGCAAAAATATATGTATGTGTTTATTCTTGAAATGACATATAATTTGATTATACTAAATATATAGTGCACGTATATGGATTTTGCATAATGTACATACATACATAATTAAACTAGTGTTACCTAGTGACCAAAACAGAGTTAGGTCGCTGTTAGGACGTCAGCCTTTTGCCGAATAAAATCCGATTCATAGAGTCGCAAGAGCTGAATCGAATTGAGAACCTTCGTTTTCATCGGTTAGAAACAGCTGTGTTCGGAGAGAAAAGTCAATAAGAATTAGCCAGTAAGGAAATTGAGAAAGATGCCTTACTATTATTTAATTAATTGCATTCAGTTAAATAACTGCAATTCAACATTAATTATACATGCTTCATGGGCGTCAAATAAGAAAGATACCTGTAATTATACATAAATTTTCTATGAGAAGATTCATGTAATATTTTCTTTATAACAATTTGTCGCTCAGATTTTAAAGATTCTTAAAAAAAAGAAAATAAATGAGTTTGTAAGTCTTCTTCCGGATTAGTTACTATTAAAAAAATAAAATTCAGTCAAATTTCATGTATGTATGTATGTACATATGTCTTCAACGTTCTTAACGTCCAATTCCTCAATGCGGGCTATTTTGTATATGGACAATATTTTCACTTGACTACTACAACATTTTTGTTTAATGGGTACCTTTACTATATAACTGAATCGTTGACATAGTTAATTCAATTAATTGTATTAAAGTATATTTAGTTGCTTCTTTTTAAAGCATCATTTGTATTATTTTGATATAAAATTGACAAAAATGTAACCACATGCAAGGAATTTGCAACTCTTACTGCATATTGAATTTTTTTTTTTTGGATTTTTGATTTACCCAACGAAGGTTCAGTAAAATTGGTGACAATTTTTACTGGCAGTAGCTTACCGAACATAGCTAATGTTTGAAGGCTACGCATTGAGTAGAAAGGGGAATCATATTCTGAATATATTTTTTGGCGCATGAGTTCTGTGCATGACGAGAATATTATTCTACATTGATTTAACAATAGGATAATTCTCTATTTCTAGGAAATTCACGCTACGGTGCACGAATTGCCAAGTTTTCCTATTCATGCAATGGCACAACAACAAAACACATGCAAAAAGATATGCTACAATAGGAAAAATATCACTTGTATCCAAATCTATGTAAATTTATTGTTGTTATTGTTTCTCTTGAATATGTCACAAATTTGGAAGGGGATGCTCACGATCTCTAGCACAATTCCATAGGAAATATATCCATATTATGCATTTCCTAAATAGAGAATCCCCCTAATTTATTTTTACATAGTTTTACTCATATTTTTTGAGTGGAAACGGAAGATGTAGAAAAAAGTTAGCTACTGAAATTAAATTATAAATGTTTCTTTTATACACCAATACTAATGCTCCAATATTCGAAGATAACATCTCTTTTAATATACGCCAAGAAGTATGTAGCAATTTTCAAATAATTACGATCTATATTAAATTAATGAAATTGATAATATCTTTATTTTTCTCTTAATACTGACTGCTCGCTATTGCAGTAAAAAGCTGTATATACAGTCAGAGTCATAAATCTACAAGCAGCTATATACAAGAAGGTTGTTTGAAAATATTTTTTAAACTAATAAATTTATAGAAGTAAAATGTTTTTGTTCGAATTCACGAAACATACGAGATAGTTTTATTTTATTTTTCTAGATAAAGGTCGGTAAGCAGCTCTTAAGAAAACCAAATCTCCAAAAAAAAAAGGCCAAAAAACGAAGTGCGAAAAATTTTTTTACGAAGCAGTACGCACCTCGCACGAAAAAAAAACTTCATATTCTTCTGCCTACCTCTAAAGTTTTGAAACAAATACGAAAGCACAGCAACACAGGTTTCCGAGCGAAATAAATAGTCTTATATATATTTCGCGAAAAAAGAGGAAGACTAATTTTCACATTTATAAAGCAATTTATGTAATCATTTTATGTTTTTTCATCAATTTCTACATCTTTTATTTATTTTTAGCTATGAAAAACCTAAGAATACATAATCAGAGACAAATGTTTACCGCGCTCTACTCATGTTCTTCTTTTGTGTTTATTTACGTTTGCATATATTCTTCCTTTGCAAAGAACTGTTTACAATAGAAAATCACCTGTCAAATTTCCGTGCCTACAACGTTTTTACATTAACGAAATATATGAATTTTTTTCGCTAGAGATGCATACCGAGCATATATGTAAAGGGCGCTTTTTATAGAGGTATAGAACTTTCAGTTGGCAAGTGATTTATTCTCAGTTTGGTTTGGCAATTCATCGTGAAGAGACTCACGCCTGAACAACGTTGCAAATAGTGCAATTTTATTTCGAAGTAATGGTTCTGTGCGGAAAACGTATCGCGCACTACGTCCATTTTAGCGATGAAGCGCACTTCTGGTTAAATGGCTACGTCAACAAACAAAACTGCCGCATTTGGAGTGAAGGTAATCCTCAAGTGTATGGTGAAACACCGTTACATCCAGAAAAACCGACTGATCGGTATAGAACCATGATTATTAACTTTTTCATTCCTGAATTGAATGACCATGATGTCCAGGAGATGTAGTTTCAACAAGACGGCGCAACATGTCACACAGCTCGTGCCACAATAGATTTATTGAAAGACGCGTTTGGTGACCGCCTAATTTCACGTTTTGGACCTGTGAATTGGCCTCCAAGATCTTGTGATTTAACACCGCTAGACTACTTTCTGTGGGGCTATGTAAAGTCATTGGTCTATGCGGATAAGCCACAAACGTTTGACCATTTGAAAGACAACATTCGCCATGTTATTGCCGATATACGACCACAAATGTTGGAAAAAGTCATCGAAAATTGGACGTCCAGATTAGACTACATCCGCGCCAGCCGTGGCGGTAATATGCCAGAAATCATATTTAAAATGTAATGCCACAAGATTATCTTTCGGATAAATAAAATTCATGTCAATCGAATAATCCATCGTTGTTTTATTGCAACTTAAAGTTCTATACCTCTATAAAAACACCCTTTATTAAAACAAATCCATTCTCCAACATAAAATAAAAAAATTATGGTGACAAAACGCAAAAATCTCCTTGAAAAAAGTCTAAATACACCACTCATTTACCAGCTATATCGATATGCTGTGATGTTATGGCGGTTAGGAACCCTTTTTTTACAGATTATTATTATTATTATGTTTACTAATTTGCTAGTATTGAATTTAGTTGTGGTTTAAATGCATTAACATCAACAATGGCTCCGCAAAAAGAAGTTTCCATTGACATACGAGTCTTGGTTATTCAGCTCAGAAAATGAAGGAAATCGTATAGTGAAATTAAATTTTTTTAATCTTAAGTCCACCAAAGGTGGGAGACCATTGCAAAAAACTTTGAAAAAAAAAAATGGATCCACCGAAAAAAGTCGCGTGTTGGCCGCCCGAAGAAGCTAACTTGAAGAAACATCAGCTTTATTCTAAAGGAAGGGAATGATGATTCTAAAGTTACTGCTTCAAAATTAAAATTAAAATTACTGCATTCAAAAGAAAGTGTATCCATTTATGAAAAATTCGAAAAATTCTGAACGATAACAATAAATCGTTTGGAGTTCGCTAAAGCACATTTAGACAAGCGAATGGATTTTACCAAAAAGTCTTGTTTACAGACAAATCGAAACTCAATATATTCGGCAGCGATGGAAGAACAAAAATTGAGAGAAAAGAAAACACTGCTATTAACTCCAAAAATATAGTACGAACAGTGAAGCAAGGTGGCGGCAACGTAATAGTTTGGGGAGCGGTTGCGGTATCTTGAGTTGGAAAGCTAGCTTTTATTGAGGGTAACATTGATCGGTTGCAATATAAGGTACTGTTGGAAGCTATACTGAAGCCTTCGGTGGACAGTTTAAAGCGAGGCATTCTCACATCGCCTGAAAACCCAGATTTGAATGTTATTGAATATCTCTGGAAGATTTTTCAGCGAAAAATTAGAGAAAATCAGATTTCAAGCCCAACATTAGTCAAAGGACGTCTTATTGAAACTTGGGAGAGTATTACTTAAAAATAATTCATATATTCAACGATGGCTTCAAGCTGTTGTTAATGCGAATGGTGGACCAACTAAATACTAAAAAGATCAGGTTACCTGATAAAAATCAAAGTTTTTGCGCTAAGATAAGTTTTGCATGTTCCGTATGTAGACTTTTGTCAATGTTGGATTTAAGCTTTGTTTGTCATAGCTTTACTATTTTATGTGAAACAATTATTTTTGTTGGTTTTTTATGATAATGGAAAATAGTTGAAATAAACTGTATCGTTAAATTTTCTAATAAACCTTTTTGACTTTCAATTGAAGGAAAACAGGAGGTGAATGTCGATTTTTGTCCGCCACTGTATATTTAGATATATTAAAACGTAATATATGGTCCAGTGCCTAAAAGTTGGGTTTAAAAGCTGTGTATTATTTTCAACGCGTTAATGATCCTAAGCACACAGCAGAAATTTTCCGGCTTTGGTAGCTCTACGGTGCCCCCCACAGTCACTAGACTTACCCCCAATTGAGCAATTATGGGCACTTTTAGAAAGAAAAATACGTTAACATACCAATTGAGAATTTATGGGCACTTTTAGAAAGAAAAATACGTAAACATACAATATCGAGAACACAAGACTTGTAGACTTTTGATCGCTTGATTTGTTACCCCAAACGATAAAAGTATCGTTAACTTGTCTGCTTAACGAACTTGTAAAAACAAAAATTCACATCTTCAATCTGCATTCAGTAGCGTATAACAATAATAAAATTTTAATTCAATAAATTTTTTAGTTTAAAAAATATTTTCATACAACTCTTTTACTTTAACTTTTTTTTTATCTGCTTGTTGATTTATGAAGATTCCTGTACATCTCTTTCAAAGCTTAAAATATTAAAAAGAAGAAAAAAGGTGATCTAATTAAAAAATTGGTAAAAACTTTAAAAATTACAGACCGAAATTAGCATTGCATAATATGAAAAAAAACTTTCTTTTTTAATTTTTAACGATATAAATATGTATATTATATACTTCCAATAAAAATATGAAATATTTTTTATTTTAGGAATGAACAACTCCCAGGCGCCTAGTCCTGCGCTTCTCTTTTCTGACGCCGAGCCGCTGCTTCAGCACTGCTGCCCCTGCAAATATTTGTGGACCATATGTCGATTGGAGTACCTACAAATATACTCCTCTGTGGGAATTATTGGATCAACTCCTGTTTTTACACGAACTTAGTGCGGCACGACTATTCTTCGTCATATACCGATCGCAAAATTGCGCAATAAGTTCTATACTCCTATACAGATAATGTGTGGAAATGAAACTGATTCAGTTTCGTTCGCTGTTGAGCTCTGATGGTACGCAAAAGACACGCAGAATGTATTATTATTTCAATGAAAATGCGTGGAACAAATACGCAAATTAATAGATATTATATATTTATTATATATTAATATTTATATATATATTTTCTTTTACTAACTTTTCACCAAGGCAGATTGTATTCGAAAATAAAAAGTATGTTCGAATGTAATATTTCGCATATAATACTCCAAAATATAATCCTCTGTAGGTACTCCATGGAGTGATCGGGTGTTATGCAGAGATGGATAATACGGTCCAGCCCTAGGACATCAGAATGTTAATTGGATCATATTTTTTGTATGGATTAGGTTTTGGACTACTCTATTGTCCACGTGGAGTATATATTGCACGCGTGCATTGTGTACTCGCGTTGTTTGCAGGGGCTTGGTTCATTATCATCTAATAATAAAAGCTATTAACAACTCAAAACTTCGATGATAAATTATACTTACTCATTCTATTATTAAATTTATAAATTTATTAAACACTTTATTTAAATGGAAATAAATTTGCTTAAGCGCATTCCAAAATTCACGTCAGAATATTAAAATAATGAATAGGAAATTCCAGTAAATGGATTTACCCTTACTTGAATATGCAACCCACCTTCCAGTTGTATCATGTACTTTCTATGAAATATTTGCTAAATGTTTTATTTTGCAAAAAGGAAAAGAATCATACATAGGAATTAGTTCTAAAATCCCATTATTTTATTACTACCTTGAAGTGATATCCGCAGACAGCAATCAATTAGGAATCAGAAAAATAGAAATACACATGGCAGCAAAAGTCTGCGTTCATCTAAGTATATTTTGTTTGCAAGTCGAAAACAATAAATCATTCATTTTTGTTTATTTAATTTAGTTCTATAAAAAGTAACTGCCACACAAACTTTGGTACCAATAATTAATATAAATTTCAAATGAGATCACATACAATAAACAAAAAACTCATTCAAACCAAACAGAAAAAATCTGCGTTCACTTCAAGAATAATGAAACAAAAAGCTAAAAATTAAAAAATATATATATTAAGTCAATGATTCGTTAGATATCCATGTCTTTTAATGACTCCTAGAAGACAGTTTTTCATTGACTCAACAAGTTTGATTGTTACTTCTGGGCTTATAGCTTCCCATTCCTCTTCTATGCATTTCCTTGCTGGTTATAGTAAGTTCTCTAATTCTTCTTTCTAGTACATCCCATAAGTGCTCCATTTTTCTTTTCTCTAAAACCTCCCATAAGTGTCATTGTTTAGAAATATTGCACAGCAACCAAAACTTAACAATTTCTGCTGTGTGTTCAGGTCGTTGTGCTGTTGGAAAATAAATTGCTCACCGAGTCTCAGCATTACTGCACTTCCTTTTAAGTTTTTCCTCCGAATAACCTTACGACCTTTTATCCAAAAAATGCTAAACTTACCCTCGTATGAAAAAATTACTTTATTCCAAAGCTCTGGAAGCTTGTTTAAGCGTTCCTTTGGAAAGGCCATCTGCTTGAGACGATTTACCCTTGATATGAAAGACTTTTTTAGTGAGACTATGCCATGAAATTCGGTTATTTTTATAATTTTTGGTACCTTTCTGGACATAATTTATTTTGCTTCGCTCTGTACTGTTGCTTCGTTCAAATCCATCGATAAACGATAGCTACATGGCGACAAGCAATAAGTTTGAGTTGTAACCGTTGATATGCAAAATGCACCCAATAGCGCAAGCTGGCTTTATGAAGTAAATGCTCTAGAGCGTTTAAATGTACCGCCATATCTGCTTAACATTCTAACTATGTAGTTATTTAAGTAATAGAGTGAAGCAGTACAGTGCCAGAGAGGGAGTCGTGAGGGTTGCCACGAGGTCTGCACTGACTCCTATCTTATGAAACGTCATGTATGAGGAAATGTTGCGTAGGATACGTTACTGATGTAGTAATCTTCGTGGTTGCTAAAGCACTAAGAGCTGTAGTTCAGCTTTCTGAACTAGCAACCACCAACATTAAAAGCTGGATGGAAACAAAGGCTCTAAGATTAGCAGAACTTAAGAGGAACGCCGTTATTAGCAGTGGGGAAAATTGGAGAAAATTCACATGAGAGTTGGTGATACTATTGCATCAAAACCACATGTTAAATACCTGGGCATTATCATTGACCATCGCCTAAGATTTCATCATTACCTCAAATAAGCTAATAATAAAGCCGGAGCAGTTATTACTGATTACTGACTAATGACAAACGTCATCGGACCGCGGTAACAAAGCAGGCAGCATCCTGTGGGAGTAGTAAGTTCTTTTAAGGCGCTACGATTTGGTACTCAACGTTAGGAACGAAATCTTACGTCCATGGCGTTAAGTCTACTTACCGTCGGTGCACCCTTCGCTTTTGCGCTGCTTTCCGCATGGTATCAGAGGATACAGTCCTGGCCATGGTTGGGGTATTTTTCCTCGATATCGCAGCACGAACGCTCAATATTGAACAAGACTGTAGGCGTAAATTTAACACCTGATACGCTAGTTAAATGTATGCTGAAAAGCGCAATTGTCTGGAATGCAGCTTGCAACATTATATCCGAAATAATGCAGCATTTACGATAGAAATAGTAGCAGAGGCGAACCATTGATGTACACGCGTATTGACCAGGTATTTTACATATGAGCGTGATACATAATACCGAGTGCTGAAATCAGGACGGTGGAACATAGATAACGACGGACGATGTCGACTCAGATTAATGAGCTATGCCGAAATACTACTCACTACCGTATAAGAGAGGGAATTTTGGTATGGGTTGCACCCTCGCGTGGTGTTTTAGTCGTCTGTGTGGTGCAACTAAAGTAAGGCGCCTCTGGATCCATCCAGACGATCTCACCGGTTTTTGTCACGTTTAGTGGTTTTAATCGGCATACTTTGTTTCAGCGCATCGGTACGCCATACGGGATGCCAAATCTATTCCGGCGGAAGCGTGTTCCGCTTTAAAGATTGGTGAAGGCGAGTAAGTCTCATCAGCTATGTTCGAGGACTCGACGTCTGGTGAAGAGGAAGTGTCGGTCATTACAGCGGATGGCAAGTGGCGCGAAGGAAGAAGAGCGGATGTCAGGTGAGTCCGTTTTTGTCTTTTCAGCGGGGTCTACTGGGAAGTTGACCGTGGCCAGTGGCATCACCAGGGGTTTTACAATAGGAGAGACTATTGCCAATGGTGGTACAAACTTGCGAATTGGAGGGATGTTCAGTGATATGGCCAATGAGGTGACCGGAGGGAGGTCGCACTTGGTTGGGATTCAAGCTGTGACCAGTGGAGGTTCTTGTGGGGTAGGCGGGCGTAATACCCCCAGTAAAATTGATTAAGCTCCGGTTAAGTCCGGGGGTCCAAAGGTGCCCGGAGGAGGCTAAATAAAGAAGTTGAAAGTCACTTCCAACAAATTTTCCACAGCTGCTGAGGACCTTATGTACAAGTTAGGCAATGAAGAAGATCCTTGATTTCGGTACATATTAGGAAGAATTTTTATTGACGCAAATAGCAGAAAATGCTCAGCTTCGTGGGCAAGCCGAGGCGTTCCAAAAGCGCCTGGCTACGACTTCGATGCCAGCACCGTCACCGCCTGCCTGATACGTTGTCGTGAGTTGTGAAAAGCAAGGACACTTCTACCTCCTCAAAGGAGGTGTTTAAGATAAGGTGGCGAACAGTGTGCGATTCAAGGAGGTGGGGTTGGAAGTGATAACCCGAAGATGGGTTTTAGTCAAGGAGTTTTTACTGAGATTTCCTATGAAGGTTTGAAGGAAGATCTTATTCAGAAGGACTTCCAGGATTTCAGCCCTGTATGGCGACCGCAGGATATCCAGATGGTCAATCGGCCCTGGAAGGTAGCATCTGATTGAATGACGAATCTGTTCCTGGAGATTGCGGATAAATTTATGTCGGCTTCCTGGAGAACTCTCGTTGCTATATTAAGTGAAATCTGATGTCTGTCGACGGTGAGCGCAGGAAGAACTTAGGTTCAACAGGCTTCCAACAATGCAGTGCACTCCGCAACTGTGTACTTAAGGGAAGGCCAGCCGGCCATTTAAAGAAGTTTTTTTATACCTCATATGCATTATTTTGGAAACCGCAGATAGATAGCCCCGTATATTACACATTTTGGCAGGGAAAATGGGAGGCGTGGTCAGCCAACTTATGTCTTCACTGGAGAATTAATTAAGAAGTGTGAAGACAGACAAAAAGGTTGCCTCAAAGGAGGCATTCTGGAGAATAGCTGTTGATATATCGATTGATTTTCGCTCCGAGAACGATGTGACAATACGATTAGCGCCAAAGGCTAAATCTCGACTGATTGGCCTATACTCGATTCCATGATTGTTCGGGCAAACTCTAGAGATTGGTGGCTAGGACAATACAACTTAATTGTCAGGGGTGTTATTTTGCCTTTATGTGTGAGGTTGGGGCTTGGAAAGGTTCAGCATTCAGCTTCAGGAACCTTATGCCACCAGCGGCGTGGTAGGAGCTCCTCCTGGGGGATTCAGGGTATTCAACTCAAATCCTAATTCCCTACCATTTTCTGTTTTTGTCCGAAATTTATTCAGCAATCACACTTGTGAACCCATTGTTAGGATTTTCATACTTAGCCTCGATGATTTCCCAAATCCTTCAAGTTTCTTCAGTGGATTGCTAAATATAATTCCAAGATTTGCTCTTTCGGCTTCTTATTTGTCAGAAACTTACTTAACGTTTATTTACTCCTTAATAAATTATAATTCAATTCACTATACTAATAGTTAGTTACAAGCACTAAAAAAAAAATGTTATCGCCAGTACGTTTTCTACTCGACTGTCTATTCTAGCTGCTCCGCACCTTTTATACATGACGTCGCAACATTTCCAATATTCAGTTTCCTCAAATTTGTAGGTTGTAAAGTAAATTTTTCAGTTAAATGTTAGCTGAAAAATATCTTCTAAAAAAAGTGTTTTTAATTATATTTTTGTTTATATAAATTTATTTTAAAAAAAAATATTTTCTGGGAAAATTTTGTATTTTTTTAAGTCAGCAACCCAGAAGCGGTTACATAATTTTGGGCGTCTGAGCATGAACTTAGAACAAACCAATTCAAACAAAGAATTTTGAGGGTTAACCAGTATTATGATGTATGTATATATGTAGATGTGGAATATTTTGAAGTAACGAATAGACGATTTTGCGAAGAAAATGCGAAAATGGAATGCATGCCGGTGGCGGCAATAGCATGACCGAATATTATCCGCAATTGAAAGGTGGTATATTTCTATTCAATTATTAGGACGGAAATATTAGTTATAATTTTTTTAATAATATAAATATTTGTTTTTATTATTCTCAATTTATAGTTTCAACATAGGCTTATACACAACACCTCCCAGCACAAATTTGAATGTTATTGAAAATGTCTTGGAGATTTTTGTGCGAAACCAGCACTACTGAAAGAACGCCTAATTGAAGACTGGGAAAGTATTAATCTCAGAATTGATAAATTTAGTAGCTTCGATGCCACGACGGCATCAAGCTGTTATTGATGCGAGCGGTGGACCAACTAACTACTAAAAAGATCATTTTTCCTGATAGTAGCCAAAGCTGTATGTAGACTTTTGTCAATTCTGAATATACGTTTTTTTGTCATATCTTTACTATTTTACATTAAAAATTAATTTTTTACGTTTTTTATAATAAAGGAAAATAATTGAAATAAAGTTTGTTCTTAAATTTTCCAAATAACTTTTTGGACTCTCAATTCAACGAAAATAGGTGGTGTTTGTAGAATTTCGTTCGCCACTGTTAGTATGTATGTATGTACATATATTGAAATATTGTATACCTTAAGCAAAAGACAAAAAGGGATCAGTCTGTCAGCCTTTGCCAGATTTGTAGGAAGACGAGGTTGTCCAAAAAAGGTTTATTGCGACAACGGAACAAACTTTGTCGGAGCTTCTCGGCCAAGGCCCGTATTAGCATTCCATTCCCACCTTGGCTCCTCATACGGGGAACCATGGGAAGAGGGAGTCAAAAGGTTCAGGGCACATTTCAGAAAACTCGCGATAGACCAAAAATATACTTTTGAGGAACTATCGACTCTTCTATGCAGAATTGAGTCGTGCCTCAACTCCCCACCACTCAGCCTGTCTTCAGTCTAAGTATCCGATTTAGAACCACTAGCTCTAAGTCGCTTTTTGTCGCCGGACATCTCCCTCCAATTGACTCTGATGAGAATCTCGCCTGGTATTGTGAATGTGTTACAACGGCTAAAGCTCATTCAAAATAGCTTTTGTGAACAATGAAAAACGAAATACCACCGAACTTCAAAAACTCAATAAGTGAAAATTTCTACAATCCAACTTAAAGAATGGAGACTTCGTTATAATAAAAGAATACAATTGCCGCCAGATGAATGGAGATTAGGCCGAGCCTTAAACGTACACCCAGGCTTTGACAACCGAGTCGCGGATGTCTTTACTGAGAAAGGACAAGGCTCCTTGATGTATGTGTTAAGGAGCACATAGTGTTCGTTAAAATTTAAAATTTAACTACTTATGTTTGTATTCTTCAATCAAAATTATCTTTCAAAAATTTTCTGCATTCCAAAAGAAAACAAAATTATAAACTTACGATGTAGTACATGTATAACCACCTCCTCTTTGCTATAATTTACAAATTGATAAGCCGCTTAGTCTTTCATTCGTTCCCATTATATTATATTAAAAAATAGGAAACAAAAACGGAAAAAATTAAATTAGTAAATTGTATAAGAAAAATTTTCAATTTACCATATGAATATCCGAAAATGAAATAGTATTGGCCGCAATTGTTATCGATCATAACGTCCATGCCAGTATTGTAGGATAGTGAGCAGAAAGCTAATTTTCTTTACTTTTAAAAAAAAATTTTTTTTTTTTAAGGTTTATGGAATTTCAAATAAAGTGCAAACCCACAATTAATTAGCAATTTTGTAAACACACAGTTTACGTACTTTAAAATGCTAAGGGCAAATAAGCTATTGTGCTAAAAACCTCTTTGCTAATGTATTGCTCTCTAATGCTTAATTGGAACTACACTTACATACTTGAATTATGTATTTTTCTCTATAATACCGTCATTAAAAATGAATAAATATACAAAAATATTTTTTTGCACATTTTGTAATATATTGAAAAAAAGCTATTAGCTCAAAGAAATTTGTAACCTTTCATGTACATATTTCTTTGAATGTTTGAATAATAATTTGTCGGAACTGACCATATATTAGACCGATTTTTCAGAATATTGTGTCATAAAGCCATCATAAAAGTACTTAATAATATAAAATTTAATTTGTTCCAATGATACGGACCAATGATTCCACCAGCCCATAAAGCGCACCAAACAGTCAGTTTTTCTGGATGTAACGGTGTTTCAACATACACTTCAGGATTACCTTCACTCCAAATGCGACAGTTTTGTTTGTTGACATAGTCATTCACCCAGAAGTGCGCTTCATCGCTAAATATCGCTAAAATGGACGTAGCGCGCGATACGTTTCCCGCACAGAACCATTATTTTCGAAATAAAATTGCACTATTTGCAAGCGTTTTTCAGGCGTGAGTCTATTCATGATGAATTGCCAAACCAAACTGAGAATAAATCACTTGACAGCTGTTAAATCGGTCGCCATCTTGAAAAGTAATGCCAACTTAAAGTTCTATACCTCTATAAAAACACCCTATTTTATATTCAAAACTAAGGAGTATGCTCGATTGTAAGTTTTCGCATTTACTCCAAAATATAATCCTCTGTAGGTAAACTGAATTATATGGTCCAACCCTTAAGGCATCGTATGGATTGTGTTTGGATTACTCTTGTCTAGCTGGGAGTATATATTTCACGAGAGTATGGAGTGCCTCAATTGATTGCAGGAACTTTACATGAATAGTGTTTTTCATTTTGCTTTTCTTCAAAAACAGTAACTCAATTGTTAGTATGGGAGGAAGGGACTTGGAAACACAGCGTTAATTGAATAGATGAGGACCAAATCATTATTTTGTTCTTATAATAATTTTTTATGCCAAAATTATAATATTTACGGAAACAGAATATAAACAAGTTTTATAATAAAACTCTTTTAAACTCTATCATTATAGTCCCTCAAATTATAGTATACTATCCGGGAGTAAGTTATAGCATTTAGGCGTTATCTATAACTTTATTATATATAAAAAACATAATAATTCTAAGTATACTTTTAAGAGTCAATCCAAACATTCACGTATGCGTATACTTTTAAAAAACAAATTAACCAAATAAAAAAATAAAAAAAATAAATGAAAATTTAGAATAAAATAAGACAAAGAAAATGACTTCTATAACTTATATAATAAAAGTCAAATATGATTAAATTAACCAAATTAAAAATAATATATATAAATAAAACTATAAATGAGAATTTAGAATAAAATAAGACAAAGAAAATGACTTCTATAACTTATATAATAAAATTAACATATGATGAAAATAAAAAAAAGGTAAAACAACATAAAATAAAGAAAGATAAGATAATAAAATGAATAAAAATTAAATAGAAACGAAAAATAAAATGAAATATAACAAACATTAAACAAAAAATAATACAAAACAAAATAAATAAACGACGCCAAGCTAATCAAATGACTCCCACCACATTTGCACAGAGATTAGTTATTTCGGTACAGCGCCAGAAGATAATCCGGTATTTTTGTTGGGCAAGGGCATGACATTAAATAGGTGAGTCAGAGGTGGGGCGGATATATAACGAACTTAAAAAAAAAATTAACTTTTACTATGGAAATAATTTATAAAGAGCCAAGTTGATTTAAAACAAGGGATAAGAGTTATCTACCACGTGAAGTCTTTATACCTTTCATGAATATATCAATTTTTTTGATTGCATTTTAGGATTAAATATTAATTCATACACCTGAAATATCCATTGTAGTCTTTTTGATATAGTTTTTCTATTTCTCTGAATGAATTTGTTAATACTCCCTGCTGAAGATAATCTTACCGCAACTTTGTTATGGAAAAGTAATCCCTTTCTTCATTGAAAAGTTATTAAAGTCCGCCCAATAGAACTTTTTTATTCAATACATACAAGTGACGTAAAAATAATCCAAACAATATTTAATGTGCAGTTAAAATATACCGGCTAATAAAAAAGAGGACTTTTCGATACAATACTTCTTGTTTTAATATATATCTGAACAAATTGGTTATATGGGGGCTATATGATATGACCTTTCGATTTCTTTCTAGATGCCTTAAATAAGACTATTTTTATAGCTTGGCTCCTGGTACAATTCCCGGAGAAAAAATAATGTTCCTGCAAGCGTAAGCATAAGCTACCTATGTATCAAATTTCAAATAAATCAAACTATTAATACGATTTCTTCGAATAGGCCAATTCTTTATCCACGTGAAGAATAGTTTACGTCCTATCCTCAGAGCTTAAACTGAATAGTGATGCTAAATTTCATAAGACTCAGACAAGACGTTTCGGAGGAACATTGCGACGCGAGAATTTTATATATATAACATATTTATAGATAGATTAAAGAAACCCCAATTTGTTGTATAAATTAGTGGATACAAATGTAGCCGCCAAAATAACAAGCTGTTATAGAGTGTATGAATTATATAAGTTACTTTTTTCTGGCTTATTTTAATTTTATTTTTTAATTTAATTCACTTTGTTTAATTTTATTATCTTACTTTATTCTATTTGATTTTGTTTTTTTATTTCGTATTTTAATTAAATTAGTTTTTTCTCTTTATTTTATTAGAAATTATTTCAATTTTTTTTTTGATTTTTTTTTTTTGCTAATATGAAAGTCGATGTATTTTAAATGTTTCCTTCACTTTCCAAATGTGGTATTACTTTCTTTAATTTTCGATGAATCATTCGAGTATTTCGACTGGTAACTGGAGAATGATACACGTGATTTTTTACTCCAAAGTCTGAATCGAAGCAGGATTGTCCGCATAGACTTTATACTTCACATAAGCCCACAGGAAAATCTTGTAGCAACCCTGAATTTCCATGCTGCGTGCGCCGACACCAGCGGCTATGCGAATATTTTTCTAAGATATTTTAAAAGCTAATTGAAGTGCAACAAAAACTACGATCAAAATAAAAATGGCAAATGCTATAAAAAGTTTTGCGTTGAAATAATTTTCAAAATAATTACAACTAAATTTCTTGAAACATTAAATGTTTGTTATGAAATTGTTTAAAAATTTGTTTTGAATTTAAAAAAATAATCTTGAAGAATCAATTTTTCTAACAAAAAATCTATTTACGATTATTTACTACATTAACACATTTCACAAAAACTTATTACGACACCTTTCTAAATCGAAAGATATTCTTTTCAAATTTTTTTAATTCAAAATTGCTTATTTTAAAGTCACAAATTTAAATATTTTAATTGCTGTCAAAGTATAAAGGAACTTACCATGCGCTAGTCCAACATCTCCAATTCATTGAAACCGATGCCCCCAATGTCCAACTCCAACCACTGCTATAGACCGAAACTTCTGATCAATATTGTTGAAAACCTTCCCTTTGGCCAATTTGTCAGATAAATTCGTTCCTTAATCACGGGAAAAGATAATTAAACATTAATACGTTAGTTCACATGTACGGAATGAAAAGAGCTTAATGACCGACTCTATTTACTCTTTTAGTAATTCAGTTACTTTGCCCTATATAGAGTCATAGAATTTCTCTTCATTTGATTATAGCTTCGGCTCCTTTTCGCCCTCTTTCTGATACAGACCGTTTACAAGTCCTTTCTGTAAAATAAGTGTATAAAATTTCATCATATGAACCCAACAATTGTTACATTAAGCGTTTACTGTCACCCGAGCAATTTAGGCCTAGCGCCTAAGATAGACTTGTTGGATATTTTTCACATTTTAAAATTTCAATAAAGCTTTTTGAACCGATTTACACAACGTAATGAAGACATAGTTTGAAATTGTTTTTATCGATATAATTTTAGTTATTTCCTTTTATGCAAATATTTATTTTTAGATTTAAACATTTTCAAATAGAATATAGTTTCAATTTTCATTTAACTGAATATTTTTCACAGCTTGCTATATTTCTTTTGAGTATCTTGAATCAAAGAGCAAATGGTTCCTACTTCAAAGCCAACTAATAAATCTTATGGTTTTATAATTTATTTTTGGAAAGTGGAATATTTTATTTTCTTATTGTTTAAAGTGCCTTGCATTTGATGAATATTGGAACGAGTTCCCTTGTCAAATTTGGTTTGGAGACAAACCGGTTTCGGCGTTCTGCCATCTTCAGTGTCGTTGATCGTTCTCCAATTTCCTGCATTTGCATTTCCTTAAAATACATTTTTTGAGCATTTTATTATATGAAACGAAATCATTAGAAGATTTTGGTCGTTATTGCATTTTTCAATATTCTAATAACTTAAGAATTAACCACTTCCTATTTTACAAGTAACCGGGACTTGCTGGCAATGTACGGGTTGTGGATATATGAAGCCTATGACTGATTCCTATTTAGACAAAAGGCGATTGAAGTACACAGCAGGAGGTTTATTCGACTCCAGATCTCATTGCTCATTAATTTTAATTTTAATTTTTAGGCCTATCTAAATACTACTAAAATTGGTGTCGAGTAAACTATAAATTGGTAATCCGCAGTACACTATTCCAGAGTGTGTTAAAATCCTGTTAAATAATCGTAGCACTTCGTTTATTCGAATAATAGTTTATTAATAATTTAATAATTTATTCGAATAATAGTTGCTCAAAACCGCTGACTCGATCACTAACATTGATGCTTCTATAACCTGAACTATGAAAGGCTGTAAATGTCTTTGGCGAGAAAAATTGGTAAGAACCCAAGTGAGGGAATAAGATTTCTTACTTTTCCAAAGAGAGCCAGTATTTAGCCAGCACGCTTTATAACAGCTATTTTTTTTTTTTGGCTACAACCCATTTATATAACAAATTGCGGTCTTCTTTAATCTATCTATGGATATGTCATATGTATAAAATTCTCGTATCGCAATGTTTGTTTCCAAGCTCCTTCGGAACGGCTCGTCCGATTCTTATAAAATTTTGTATCTACATTCAGTTTTGGGCTCTGAGGATAGGACGTAAACTATTCAGTTTGAGCTCTGAGTATAGGACGTAAACTATACATCTGGGATAAAGGACTTACCTATTCGGGAAAATCGTATTAATTGTTTTTTTTTTATTTAGTACGTAGTTAGCTTTTGCTTAGGCTTGTATGAACAGTATTTTTTATCCGGGAATTGTACCAGGGGCCAACCTATCCAAAAAATGCGTATTTAAGACAGCTAGAAAGATTAAAATTGGTATTTGCATATATATAGTGACTGCGCATTAGTACTGAAAATCATTCAAATTACCCCCAAATTACCCGTTTGTTCATATACATATAAAAACGGCGTTATCCGACATATTTTAACTGCACATTAAGAATTGCTTGTATTATTTTTGCGACTCTTGTGTGGACGAAGACAACTATTTTTCATAATATTGAATAGAAAAGCTGTATTGAGCGGACTTGAATATCTTTTCAATAAAGAAAGGGATTATTTTTCCATAACAAATGTACGGTAAGATTATCTTCAGCAGGGAGTATTAACAAACTCACTCTTGGAAATCGGAAAACTATATCAAAAAGCCTGAAACAGATTTTTCAGATGCAAGAATTAATTTTTAATCCAAAAATGCAATCCAAAAATTTGATATATATATTAAATATATAAAGAGTCCGCTTTTAAGATAACTCTTCTCCCTTAATTTAAATTAACTTGGCTCTTTATAAATTATTTCCATCTTAATCCATTTAAGTTTTTTGTTAAGTTTGTACTATATCCATCAAACTTCTGATTCATACATTTAATGAGATGCCCTTGCCCAAAAGCAATATCCATTTATCTTCTGGTGCTGTACCACAATACCTAATTTCTAGTAGCACGTGCGTAGAGATACGTATGTACAATAGAATGGATCGAGCATTTGAATTCATTCTTGATGATTAAAAAGGGCTCATGAAAGCCGCTCGGGGTGCTATAGAATTGTTATTGCGGTCGCTTGTGCAAATGTGGTGAAATTTATTTGATTAGCTGGTGCGTCGGTTATTTATTTTATTTTATTTTGCTTTCTATTACATTTAATTTAATTTTTGTTTCATATTTGTTATATTTCATTTTATTTTACGTTTCTTTTTTTTTTAATTCATTTTCTTTTATTTGAGTTTATTCTATTTGATTTTAGTTTCATATTATTTTGCATTATAATTAAATTAGACTTTTTTTGATTTTATTTTGATTACTTATTTTACATATATGATTTTATCTATTTTTTATATTTAATTCTCGGTAAGCCAAATCTCAATGCGAAAAAATTATATACATATTGTGGCGAAAATGCGAAGCGAATGTCAGATGAAAGAGAGAAGCGACACACGACTGCAGAGAGTAGAGTAGCAGCGAATCAGTCGTGAAGTAAACGCCTTGGAGATTACATTACAGTAAACTAATAAAAACTGTACATTGTGAAAGTTGTATACAAGTGATTATAAATAGTAAAGTAAATTGTAATTGAATTGTGAATTACTGAGTAATAAAAGAACACTAAATAAAGTCTTTATAAATAAAGAGACTTCAAATAAAGTTGGTGATTTTTATTTAACAATCAAGAGATCGTAACCGAAGGATTTGGGAAATCATCGAGAATTGAATCAGCAAAATCGTAACAATATATATAAATACAACTGGCATTGATTTTTGGCCGATGTGCGCCGTACGTACCTACAAATTATTCTATTTCATGTCAGAAATGTACTCGATGGGGTTGACATTTAATCCCGAGGGACATGCACAATAAGAAAAATTAAAATATTTTAATTAGACTTTATATAATTTTTGAAGCTCGAAACTTAGGTAGTAGCGAAAATAATTAATGAAAAATTATGTACAAAGTAAATTTGGCTTTTGTAAGAATTGTCGTCAAAGGTACATAAATTTTGCACTTCAGTGTATTAAAACTTGATTTGTGATTTTTTTATTAAATCCATGGACACCACTTATTTCCAGATTATATAAAACATTTTTCAAAAGAGCAATTTTTAATACGGATTTAAAACATATTCAATTAAAATTACTATTTTAGTATCATTTTGATTATTATTTATTTACTAATTACTGATGAGTATGTAGTTCAGAAAGAGTTAAGCTATATGAATAAGTAAGTCATATTTAATTTTTCAGTATAAATACATTTAAAATCAAATATGTGAGATTTGTTGTAGATCAATTTGAGTAGGAACGTGGTAGAACAGGAATTCAAAAAGCCCGAAATGTTGCCATAAAAAAAATCAATCAAAAAAGTTTCTTATAAAAATATAAAATTCTTCTCAATTTCTTATTTTTTATAATAAAAATATTTGTTAAATTAAATTCGCTACTATTTAGTAGTAACGAGTAGAATATATTGTGTACATAAAAGGTATCAGATAACTTTCATTTCGTAATTTTTTTGTGGAATTTCTTATTTTTATTTTCGATTAATTTCACATGCCATGAAAAATATAAAAGGCCGAAGATTTGCTTGCCTCTTCATTACCACTATCGTTTTCCTTGCGTAATGGTTTCCCTTGATTGCTTTTATTTCAATCTTTTTTATTGGTTATTCAAAAAAAAAGGAATATGTTCCAAAATTTTTTGTAATTTTTTTAGCCAATATGAAATTTGATGTAATATTAGATTTTCCCTTCAATGATTTCCAAATATGGTATTACGGCCACTCGCTTATCCTTTTCAACGCTATTAACTTTACTTTTGATACTTCCTAACTTTGTTTTCTTTATATTTGCCTTTGTCATTAATTTTTTAAGATTATCTCTCTCAAATGTTGGCCACGGCTACATCTCAGATGGTTCATCCCTTGGGTATAATTTTCGATTACTCATTATAAATAAAAAAATAAAAATAAAAATGAAAATTTAGTATAAAATAAGACAAAAAAAACTTACATAATAAAAATCAAATATGATGAAATTAAAAAAGGTTAAAACGAAATCAAATAATGAAAGGTAAAATAAATAAAAAATGAATTAAAATCAAATAGAAACGTAAAATAAAATGAAATATACCAAACATGAAACAAAAATTAAATTAAATGTAATAAAAAAAAATAAAAAATAAAAAATATCTTTTACCATTACACCACACGGGCATAATATGGACATAAAGAGCAAATTTAGCACTCCGTTTTCTTCCTCCGGAAAATGTTAAGGAAATCACAACTGCTTTCCATCGTTCATCTTAAAACCCGTTGTTCGTGATCACATGTAGTAAAAACTTTTGGCTATCACATTTTCGAAATAACGGTGGATGACTCATTGATTCCATGCATTCGATGTAAAAAGCGGTGCCTTATTTCCCACTTTTCTAGAAATTTTAGCGCCAATAATTTAATACAGTTTTCTATATAAAGTGAGTATAATAAATAGAATTGTAAGTATTGAAGTGCGAATAAACGAGTGAGTTCTGGCAATTAACTAGCCGAACGAAACCTTATGACTTTTGGGAATTTAGGAAATTATTGAGGTTAATTACGAAACTCGTTACAATATATGTTTATTATAGCCACTGAAGCAATTTTCATACAATAATATACAAATGTAGTAATAAAATAACTCTCTAAATTTACTTTTTTCAACTTTTTTAAAAACAATACCGAAGTAAGACTGAAGAAAAAGTGAGTTGAGACTACTGATCACACCTAGTAATGATTCCACCATGGCGACTCCGTAATTCTTTCAAGCACACTATTTGTATATTTGCTACACAAAAAATACTAATTTATAACTATATATCATGATCTCTTTAAAATCCGTGAAAAATGTTGCCAGCATCATGTTGCTAATATGATGCTCGTGTTTTCACGGCGTGAAGTACTACCATGTCGTGAAATATATTGGAAATTCCCTCGAAAAGAAATTTGGACAAATTTTTACTGACAATTCACGTGAAACGCGAACTAAATACTAGGCTTTAGACCAAAAATTAATAAGTGACTATGTGTCATAAGCAGCAATTGTTGCCAATATTGGAATTAACGAAAGAAATCTGTACATCTCTCGGTCAACAAAAATAAATTAATTTATTAAAAAGCAGTGGTAACAACAATATTAGAACAGCAGCTGTATTGCCATTAAGATAACTTCTACATCAACAATAAAAAAAAATATAGCTCGATTGGCAATTGCTGAAAACCCCATTTATATTGAAGAGCAAGTCTGCAACCAAACAATGCAGGAAATAGGTCGTATGCCACTTTCGTCAGATGTCGATGCTTTACACAACCAATATACAATTCTTTACGGATGTGTAGTGTAACATATTTTATGTTCTAATGTACTTTTATGATTACTTTATGACCCAATAACCTGAAACATATGTATAATATATGCTATAGAGTTCCGATCTGGCAGATTTGGTTTTTTTTTTTTTTTTTAAATACATTTTGTAAATAGAGGAAAAGGGTCGGTATCGTAAATTAATTTAAAAGCATTAAAGAAACTGAAAATCGCTGATTAGTATTGTTATTTTATTACCATAAAATTCTAATTGAAATGCGCATTAAATGACTCATGTATATTAAAGTTATAGATAACGTCTAAATACTATAACTTACTCCTGGAATAATAATTCTAATACGAAATTAAATGCTATCTCTGGAAATAAATTACCTTTACCAATATATGATCCCAAAATAACAGAAGATATACCATTGAATGAGCATAGTATTTGCGCTCGTGTGGCAAATTACACCGGCTTGTCCAAACAGAACTTACCGCAAGTTACACTACCGAACGTGACACCGCAATCTATTATTAAAGACAATATTTCAAATGATACTATTATTGGAGTCGGTCTTGGCAATACACAAATGCCAGCAATAGTAACACCATTTAATGACAAGGAATCTTAACCTGGAGCAAAATTATCGCAGAACTTGATAGAAATAAATTAAATATTTTCAAGAATATATCTAAACAAACAGCACAGAAATGTCGATATATATATCATATGATTTCACCACGGATTTGTAGCACTAATGATTTTCAATTAATTAATTTACCTCGCGGAACTACTATCACGCCAACTCCAACAACTTTAAACCGTTTGATATCTCCTTAAGAAAGTTCAGTTAATACTTACTAACTAAGCGACCTTCGAGGTCTTGTGGATTTGGCAAGCAATGCTTACAATAACAGTTTTTTTGCGGAAGCTATTAAGACTAATGTTTTGAGTAATATAGTCATCAAGTTGAAGGACCAAAAAGCGTGGCCGCAAGCCGGGTAGCAAAAATTTGACGAAACCAGCAATGGAAACACACACCTCCGGCAATATGGCACACTTAACAAAAGTGAAAAAATATAAAAATTGTAAATACGGCTATTCATATCCCCTTTTATTTGATAATTCGAATTTTGCGCAAAACTAAATGCATTATGGGCAATGCAAGAAATCATTTTATTGCAAATATTTCCCATTGAGAAGATGTGGGTAAATCAATTTTTGCGGCAAACATGAAAGATAGTCGAAAAGAATGGAATAAAGCGAAATCGAAAAATCTGCCTTTGAATAAGCTAACGGGGAAAAAAGTGTTTAAAACAGATGCAGAAGCTCCATTGAAGGATGAAGTTATTACTATAAATAATAAACGGATACGCCTGAATACTGTTTTAAAACCATTGGGAACTTTTAATCAAAAACCGATTGATACAGATATAATATTAGAAATTTGCATGTACAAAATCTTCACCTTCAACGTCCAAAAAAGAACCATCCGCTCGGGGGTGTCTTTTCCCACAGTCTTTTCCCGCCAAGACTTAGCAAAATGCCTGATTTACTAAAACTTTGTCATTTTCAACCAGGACCAGGGCTTATACCTCCTACTGCACAAAGTTTGTTGTTTCCGCGTTTGAGCCCATCATTTCCATTACCTTTACCGAATTACAAACCGAATGGAGTTGTGAAAACCATAATATAGAGGCATCCCGTAATGGAAATGATTTGGATCAGTTTCTACCGGAACGTGGTGAGCGTAAATATTGTAACGTACCACCATTTTTCCTCGACTCAATGAAATTATCACAACTTGTGCCTATCTCTGAAGTACAAAAGCCAGAACGATATCAGGGCGGTACCAAATAGTGTAAATTTGGGTGAAGTACTGATCGGCTCAACAGATATAAAGTGCCACTTGTATTGATATATTTTGTTCGCATTAAGTCTTACCGACAGTTAAATAAAAAAATTGATAAAATCATAAATGAAAAATAAGTATAGAAGAAAGAAAAATAAACTAAAATAAAACAAACCGAATTAAATTTAAAAAAATATATATATATATATATATAAATGAAAATTTAGAATAAAATAACACACACAAAAAAATAACTTTTATAACTTATATAATACAAATCAAATATGATGAAAATAAAGAAACGCTAAAACAAAAGAAATAAAGAAAGGTAAAATAAAACTAAATTAATTAAACTAAAATAGAAACGTAAAATAAAATGAAATATAACAAACATGAAACAAAAATTGAATTAAATGTAATACAAAAAAAAAACATCTGCGGCTCGCTGAACCCTTTGTAATAATCACAAATGATTCTAATGCTGCTGCTCGAGCCATTCTATTGCACGTATCTGAACCATTATGCCACACGGGCATAATGTGGACATGAAGGAGCAATTTAGCGAGTGCCGGCAATTAAGAAGCTGAACGAACAAATCTTATGACTTTTATTCAGCAATCCAGTGGTCGGACCCGAAGGATTTGGGAAATTATTGAGGTTAATTACGAAAATCATTACAATATATGAATGTATATTACAGCCAATGAAGCAATTTTCATACAATATCAAATATTACAATATTGTTTATTACGATTAATTAGTATAATTATCACTTATTTCATCATTAAAAAAACTTTAGTAAAAAAAAAGAGGTACATATACAAAAAAAATATGATTTCTAAATTGCGAAAAATTTAAATATTATTAAAAGTCAATAAACAAAACTTGGTAAGTTCAGAAATTTCTGATAACAATTTGCATTTGTTTTTCTCAGGTTTGTAAATTTTAGAATTCCTTTCCCTGGATTTTCTCTTTTTACAGGGAATATTGCTCATTCTGCTATTTTAAGCACGATTTCTGCCTGCTCAGTGTTAATTTGTGTTGAAATTCGCCCATATATTCTTGAGGTGAAATACGATAATGTTATTCTGGTGGACGGAAAAATGGGAACGATTTGGCAATTGGCACGCACTGGTCCTTCTCTATAAATTGATATTTTCTGCTCAACTCCAAAGAGAAGGAATGTCTATTGAAGCTCATAACTCCAAATAGAGGCCCATTTTTAAGTTTAAGGCCACAGATTAACAGCCACCACAAGTATTCAACATGGAATTATCACAACAAATGATGCACCAATATACCCAAAAATATGTAGAAAATGCACAATTGAGGGGTAGAGAAATGAAGAATTATAATCGATTATAGGAATTTTAAAGATATAACAATAGAGGATAAGTTTCCTATATCTAACATAGACACTATATTGGACAAGATTGGAATTGCGCAATATTTCACGACGTTGGGCGTTGCAAAACTCTTTCATCAGATCCTTGTCAAGGAAGAGGGTCGTAAAAAGACGGCCGTCTGAACCCCACATGGGCATTACGAATATATTCGTATGGCTTTCGGGTTAAGAAATGCACCTGCATCATTCTAAAGAATGATAAATTTCGTACTCAAAGACTTTATTAATAAAATCTGCGTTGTATATATGGACGACATTTTCATTTTCAGTACAACCCCACAAATATGGGTTACACAGAAATTTATTTGGAAGATATTGGTATCGTAACTACATATGACAAGATACTGCATATAATCAACACAACAGAAATACTGAATATTGTCCCTGAACTAGAAACTAATATTAAAAACTCACAATTTAGAGACGAAATACCAATATTACAGCTTCAATTAATGCTATCAAAAGTAAAATATCTACATTAGCACCTCATAGAAAGAAAGGAGGACTCGTAAATTTTGAGAAAAACATAGAGAAAGTACTATTTGGAACAATGAACGACGATGACAGGCAAGACACCAACCAACACCATTTAGGAATAATGGACACTAACACTCACCAAATCATAAGCACACTAAACAAACAATTCACAATCAATAATCACTTCAATAATACCTTCAAAAAGCTAAAAGATATAATTACAGCTGATAGAAACATTCTAACTAGAAAAATTTACACAATAAGTGAACAGAATTCAGAAATAGAACAACACATTACACTTACAGACTTTACATTAAATCTAAAAATATTACAAGATAACATCGAACAGATACAAAAAAACATTTCAGCCTCACAACACGAAACACTTTGCAGTACGGTATTCACAAATTAAGAGATTACCTAGTACAATGTTGACATACACAAACTACAACATGTAAAATTAGCTACATTAACTGACGACACAGTAACCACACAAAAAACATTAATAGTCCCTATAGGAGATGAAAATCATAGAGAGTTAATATTCGAACCCTTGGAAATTCTAACATATGATAAAAAATTGTGTAAGTTTGACAAAAATAAAGATTTAAGAATCCAAATTGTATAAAAATCTTTAATAAAGCATCGGAAATAGTAGACATCCTAAAAGAAATAATTATCGTAAAAAATCAAGAAAATACGTTTTAATCATTTAACACGACGCGCCTTTGTATTTATTAGTTTTTGGACCGGATTTTTCTGCATTTTGTACTTCAGAGATAGGCACAAGTTGTGATAATTTCACTGATTCGAGGAAAAATGGTGGTACGTTACAATATTTACGTTCTCCACGCAGTTCCGGTAGGAACTGATCCAAATCATTTCCATTACGGGATGCCTCTGTATTTATGGCTTTCACAACTCCATACGGTTTGTAATTCGGTAAAGGTAATGGAAATGATGGACTCAAAGGCGGAAACAACAAACTTTGTGCAATAGTAGGTATAAGCCCTGGTCCTGGTGGAAAATAACAAAGTTTTAGCAAATCAGTCATTTTGCTAAGTCTTGGCGGTGGCAAAAATGTAGTAGAATGCAATACGGGCATTAAGTTAGATGAAAGCTGTGGGAAAAGACACCCCCGAGCTGATGGTTCTTTTTTGGACGTTGAAGGTGAAAATTCCATACATGCAAAATTCTAATATTTTATCTGTATCAATCGGTTTTTGATTAAAAGTTCCCAATGGTTTTAAAACAGTGTTCATGCGCATCAGTTTTTTATTTTTGGTAATAACTTCATCCTCCAATTGAGCTTCTGCATCTGTTTTAAACACTTTTGTTCCCGTTAGCATATTCAAAGGCAGGTTTTTCGATTTCGCTTCCATTCTTTTCGACTATCTTTCATGTTTGCTGCAATAATTGATTTACCCACATCTTCTCAATGGGAAATATTTGCAATAAAATTATTTGTTGCAAAATTCGGATGATCAAATAAAAGGGGATATGAATAGCCGTATTTAGATTTTTTATATTTTTTCACTTTTGTTAAATGTGCCATATCGCCGGAGGTGTGTGTTCCCATTGCTGGTTTCGTCAAATTTTTTATACCGGGCTTGCGGCCACGCATTTAGTCCTTAAACCTGGCGAGTAATATTACTCAAAACATTAGTCTTAATAGCTTCCAGAGAAAAACTGTTATTGTAAGCATTGCTTGCCAAGTCCACAAGACCACTAGGGTCGCAATTAATCGACGTGTTCAAAGATTTTTGAGTTAGTTAAGTATTAACTGAACTTTCTTCAGGAGATATCAAACGGTTTAAAGTTGTTGGAGTTGGCGTGATAGTAGTTCCGCAAGGTAAATTAATTAATTGACAATCAGTACTGCTACAAATCGGTGCTGAAATCATATGATTTATATATGAACATTTCTGTGCTTTTTGTTTAGATATATTCTTGAAAATATTTAATTTATTTCTATCAAGTTCTGCGATAATTTTGCTCCCGGTAAAGATTTCTTGTCATTAAATGGTGTTACTATTGCTGGCATTTGTTTATTGCCAGGATCGACTCCAATAATAGCATCATTTGAAATATTGTCTTTAATAATCGATTGTGGTGTCCCGCTTGGTAGTGTAGCTGGCGGAAAGTTCTGTTTGGACAAGCGTAAATACTATGCAACTTCAATGGTATATCTTCTGTTATTTTGGGATCAGATATTAGTAAAGGTAATTTATTTTTAGATATAGCATTTAAATTTGTACTAGGATTAATCTTCAACTCAGTTCCTACTTCAAACATATTTTGTATAATTTTTTTATTTTTGCCCTGAATTTTTCCTATTACCGCTGTTACACATGGAACAACCTTCGGGGTTATTTTGCTCTGGTCTTTTAAGCATAGCTATTGACGGAATCTGCAAATTTTTCCCATGTTTCTTCTTAGCCTTCTTAAGGCTAACTTTTAATAGCTGAGTTTTTGTTGGAGATACTCTCGCAGATTGCATTGCACTCTTTTCTTCGTAGCCTTATTAAGCAACTTTGAAGCAAGCGTGGGTACTTGCTCGTTGCACCCTTGGTGTATGGCTTAGATTCTTTAACTCGTAGAAGGAGGTTGGAGGGCATCTAAATCCATTAGTTTTCCGAAAAATTTAGATATTAAGGCATCAGCAAGCTTGCCCTCAATGGCCGGTGATATATATCCTCCTGTCGTCATAAAAACACTGCTTATTTCTCTGGTTGTTCCTCAGAATTTCCACAAAAGGTTGATATCGTACCGTACTTGTAGATATCTGGATATGCAAACTATTTGAAGCTGATTTTAAAGTAGAAGGGTCAGATTGTAAAAAGTAAGGCTCTTTTGTTAACATAGAATGCAGATATTCACAGATATGCTTTGGCGTGAAAGAAATTTTGTAGATCATTGGAATTTCAAATAAAGTGCCAACCCACAATTAATTAGCTATTTTGTAAACACACAGTTTACATACTCCATTTCTCTTACAACAATGTTGTCACTACCGAGTTTTCTCCAAAGAACCGATTTGAGGGTTTGCAGAATATTCTTTATTTTATTTTTGATATTTCACTCCCCAAGCGACACAGACGTTCCGCCGCCATACCACATTTGCAAAAAGGATAATTTTCTTTGTACTCGTATTTCTAAATAAATCATTTAAAACAAATCCAATGGGTATATAATATTATATGCGCAACTGGTTTCCATATAATATACTCTCCGGGAGTAAGTTATATTATTTAGACGTCATCCATAACTTTAATATACACGAGTCCTTTCATACATATTTCAAATAGAATTTTATGGTAAGCGCCATAAATCGTGACGCCCAATTAACGCACGCAGATTAAAAAAAACGATTAACCCAATGGCAATAACAATATTAATCGGCGAATTTCCGTTTCCGTAATTCATTTAAATTAATTTACGCGTCCGACCACTTTCTTCTATGTACAAATTGTATTAAAAAAAAGTAACCAAAATTACTGTTTCAATGCCTATACCAGCTAATCGTTATACTGGCACTAAAAAAGGTAATATAGTACACACCAATTCTGGAAATTTTTCTGAACTTGGAATTCAGGTTATTTATAAATAAAATATGACGCATTTTCTTTTTAGTAAATGGGCATATGCATATATCTGTGGTCCACTATATGTATGCACTTATAAAAGCAGTAAATGCGTATGTAATTAAGACCTAATTCATTTAGTGTTTTTATTGTATTAATAATAATTTCAATATTTAATAAATTTTCTCTGATTACCTCATATCCTAAAATTATGCAAATAAAATAAATGTATTGCGCTTTAATGCTTAATTGGAACTCCCTTATATACTTGAATTATGTATATTTCTCTATAATACCTATATTCTATATTTTGTAATAAATTGAAAAAAAGCTATTAGCACATAGAAATTTGTACACCTTTCATGTACACGTTTGTTTGAACATTTGCATTGTTTGGTTGCAGACTTGCCCTTGAATTTAAATGGGTTTTTTCAGCAATTGCCAATCGAGGTTTACGTTTTTATTGTTGATGCAGAATCTGCTGTTTTGTTGGTGTTGCTACTGCTGTTTAATAAATTGCTTCTTTTTTTTGTTGTCCGAGAGATGTAATTGTTTTTGGTTATACGTAAATGAGCTGTATTTAAAGGCCTATGTTTGTTAGAAAAATTATTTTTTCATTGAATATTTTGTTATACAACAAAGAAAAATTGGTAGAAGTGACAGCTGCTTCGGAGATTACCACATCTCCTCATCAGAATCGAACCGACGGATTCTGGCATCACAGGCGAGTGCTCTATCAACTGAGCCAACGCCTGCCATGTAATCTGTTGTATTATACAATTTTTTTTACTAACCAACAACTATTAATTGCGCTAATATTTAGCCGCTATTTTTACTTAATTTTGGGTTAGGGAGTATTTTGCAATCCTGCATATATTCAGGCATTAATAGTCTGAGAAATGGAAATGTTGGACTTTTGATCAACAAAAGTCTTTAAAAAAAATAACACAAAAGAATTGTGTGTTTTTTAATTTGTTTTTTTTTTACGCGGCTATAAGTCGCGGACACGTCGTTCTCTGTAATCGAGTTCGATCATAATGTAATGCAAATATAATTTGTCTTAATTTATAAACCTTGAGCAAAGTTACAGAAAGTGTTTGCTAAGCGAAAATTAAATAAGCTATTGACAGGAAATGTTTACTTAAGCGAAACTTTGAAATTAAAGCGAAAATTTAAATAAGCTATTGTCATGTAAAATTTACTTATCGATTTCTCAAGCCAGACGCTGACTATGCATGCTGCTGTGGAAATGAGAAATGAGAAGAAATGCATTAATTAAGTTAGTTAAGAGTAAACGAATGCGTTTAGTGTTATTAATGTGCAGTTGATTTAACATTTCCAAAGAAAACAAGTCTATAAATTCATTTCAACAGACGTCTGTTGGGGGCTTCCAGGTTTCTATAATTCTTCTCGTTTACTTTACAGTGGTGTTATAAAATTTATAAAAATTTAAAATTATATAATAATTATATAAAATTTAAAATGTGCCCTTGATACGTTCGTTATTAAAAGTGCCGTTAAAATCATGCAATAGGGATGCACGAATCTCTGGAAATGTTTAGCAATTGATTTGCCTTGCAAATTTTTATGGTATTGACAACAGTGCACTTATTTAGAATACCAAAGACTTTATCTTCGTTTTTCATAATTTCTTCGTATTTTATATTAATTATTTTATTATCTGTTTTTACTGGTTTGAGAGTTACATTTATAAAATTTTCCTCACTAGGAGAAAAGTGAGATTACAATTATATACTTATAGAATATCTCTTTCCCGTTGTACAGAACTTTAATGTCAGCAAATTCAAGAGCTTCTTCTCTAGAAGCAAATAGGATTTTATTTTCTCTTAATTTGCTTAGTACTAGCTTTATTTCTTTTTTATTCAACAGCACTGCGTTGATTACATTTTGCTTAACCCACTGCATGGCATATCTTATATATATTAACTACTTCTTCTTTTATAAATCTTAGTTTTGTTTGCAGATTTATTGCAACTTCAAACAAAGAATTATTTTCCTTGTTAATGATATTGCTTATCTGGTTTGTGATTTTAGTAAGATTTTGTAACTTTTCTATCAGGGCGTCATTAATCACTACCTGTTGGCTATTGTTCTCGATTGTTTGGTTCAAAATTTTGGATACTAGTTCGAAACCGTCGTGATCCGGAGACCCAGCAATATATTTCCATGCCGTGCCTATTATATTTATAGTTCTCTTTTTTCTAAGCTCTTCGATTGGCTCTATAGCCCCTGTAATACTGAGTATCTGAAGGATTTCGCAGGTTAGGAGTGGGAAGAATTGTCTAGTCTTTGCATGTCTAGCATGTAACTTTCTGCTTTGTCCGTGTAAGTTTTGTACTGTTCTAGGTCGATTACGTGGACTATCTTAAATGATCCGACCTGTATTTTTGCGGGTCCATTACTGATTGTTATTAGATGGGTCATGGTGTAGTTTATTACTTGTAACTCGTTTGCCATGGTCAAGTGGAGAAAGACACTGTAATGGAACTAGAAATGGGACACTTTTAGTCTTTCATGTTGCTTTTGTGGACAAGTTTGCCAGATTCTGTCTTAATTGTAGTTGAATTGTCCTATCTAACTACTTCTTGCTTGTATCTCGGCGTTAACTTAGTGCCTAAACGGTTGTTAATTTTCACGTAGATTACGTCCCCTGGCTTATAAACTTTTATTGGTTCTCGGTTTTTGTTGTGGAAATTTGGGTCAATTGTCTGTTTATCCTTGAGTCTTTGCATGTTATCTTGCCTAGCTCCTTTAAAAGCTTCGTGGTCCGTGCTAACTTTCCGTCCGAAAAATATTTCTAGTGGTGTTTTCCGTGTAGTTATGTGCCCCGAATAGTTACATTCATAAATTGCCCTATCCAAAAATTTTACAAATGAGCAGTCCATACGTTCACTTTTTAGGCAAAGCATGATTTCTGATAGTGTTGAATCCTTGTTGGAACCTTTCGACTTGGCCGATTACCGTGGTTGCGTAAGGCGGGGCTTTATAGATTTGAATCCCCAACTGATCTTGTAGCATGAAGGTAATCGTTGCTGAATTAAATGATTTTTCGTTATCAAAGATTATCATCCTTGGAATGCCGAATAGGAAGTGTAATTTCCGCAATGGTTCTTTTAAGTCTTTAGTCCACCGCTGTCATGACTAGCTGGTTTTCTGTGCTATAAATGTCTACATGGAGAGTCTCTCCAGGATAAGATGGAATAGGTGTTTTTTTGATTTCAGTCTTAGGTGGACGTCTGTCATATTTATTTTCCCTACAAATCGTACATTGTCTTATTATATTGGTTGATTTTGTTGTTTAATTTTGTAAAATATAACTTTTCGAGGATGTGGGCTTTGTTTTCTTTTCCGTTTCTATTAGCTCTTCTGTGTGTTCTTATGATGATATCTTTTTGTTCTTCCTCATTTTTGATGTCTTGAACTTGGAGGCCTTTGAATCTGATGCGATATTTCGCGAAATGTTTCGAGAATATTTCTTGCGTTTTTCCCATTATGGCTTCTGGGGCTTTTATCCCATTTATTACCGATGGATTCAAATATTTTCCCAGGATTTGGACGATATTGTTGGGGGTATTTTGTGTTCAGGTGGGGAATACTATTTAAACAAAAAAAAAAAAAAACAAAAAAAAAAAAATTTGCATCAAAAGTTATTTGATTCTTAAAGGCATTTATGGGGGCTTCAGACATTGAATTTACTTCGGTGTTCACGGGTATTCTGGAAAGTGCGTCTGCTGCTACGTTGCTTTTTAACGGTTTATAGAATAACTCGTAGTCATATTCCTCGAGTATAGCATTCCAGCGTTTCATTTTGCTATTGTTATTCTGAAAATTTTTACTTTTGCGGGACCATATAAGCAGTTTCCGAGCGTATTAAGTGCCCAAATGATTGCGAGCATTTCTTTCTCATTCGCCGCATAGTGCTCTTCGGTTTTACTTAGTGTTCTGGATATGTAGGTAATGGGTCTATCTATTTGCGAAAGAACCGCCTCGAGTGCAAAATCTGATGCATCGGTGGTTAACTCAAATGGTTCGTTGAAATTTGGATAAAATAAAAGTAAATCTCTTGAAATTAGAGAATTTTTGATTTTGTTAAATGCTTCAATAACATCTTTATTAAGGTCTATGGTGACTTTTGACGACTGTCGTTTAGAAACGTGTCCTTCTTCTCCTCTTAAAAGTGAGGTGAGAGGTTTTGTCAATTTAGCGTAGTCTTTTATAAATCGTCGATAGTAACCGGATAGGCCGAGGAAAGATCGAAGTTCTTTAAGAGTACGTGGTTTGGGGAAATTGACTATTGCCTCAACTTTTTTGGGTTAGTTTTTATACCCTCTTTTGAGGTTAAGAGTCCTAAAAATTCGACTTCATTTCTGAAATAGTGACATTTGTCTAATTGCACCTTCATGTTGGCCTTTTCTAGTGTTCGGAAGACTTTTTTGATGTTCTCAATGTGTTCTTCTTCAGAATTGCTGTAGATGACTATGTCATCGATATAGACATAGCATATCTTGCCGATAAGGTCGCGCAGAATGTCATCTAGTGTGCGTTGAAAAATGGTGCCCTTTTTTCAGGAAAAAGGGTAAGCGATTAAATTCGTATTTTCCACTATTCAATTTTCTATAATCGACTACCATTCTGTATTGCTTATTCCCGATAGAGTCTGGTTTCTTATCGACTATCCATACACGTGCATTGTATGGTAATCTGGATCGTCTTATAATTTCATCACTAAGTAATTTCTCGACTTGCATTTGGACTTCGCGTTTTAATGCTACTGGATATGGATTGAATTTGGTATAGATAGGGGTGATCGTTGAGGTGCGGATTTCTCCATCTACTCTTGTAGTATAAGTCAATTTTTCGTCCGGTTCTGCGAAAAGTTTTGGTAATTGCTTGACCAGTGAGCTAATAACTTTTTTTTCTGAGCTTAGCCCCTCTTCTTTATAGTCGAATGAGTTGACATTTTGACTAGCTAATTGCTTAAGCCGGATTTTTATTTTATGGCGGACAAGCATGTAGTTTTTATTGGCTTATAAAGGGTGTTTTTTATAGAGGTATAGAATTTTATTTATCCGAAAGATAATCTTGTGACATTATATTTTAAATATGATTTCTGGTATATGACCGCCACGGCTGGCGCGGATGTAGTACAATCTGGACGTCCAATTTTTGATGACTTTTTCCAACATTTGTGGCCGTATATCGGCAATAACACGGCGAATGTTGTCTTCCAAATGGTCAAGCGTTTGTGGCTTATCCGCATAGACCAATGACTTTACATAGCCCCACAGAAAGTAGTCTAACGGTGTTAAATCACAAGATCTTGGAGGCCAATTCACAGGTCCAAAACGTGAAATTAGGCGGTCACCAAACGTCTTTCAATAAATCTATTGTGGCACGAGCTGTGTGACATGTTGCGCCCTCTTGTTGAAACCACATCGACTGGACATCATGGTTATTCAATTCAGGAATGAAAAAGTTAGTAATCAGGGCTCTTTACCGATCACCATTGACCGTAACGTTCTGGCCACCATAGTAAAAAAAAATTGATTAATTTAATTTAATTTAAATGATCGAAATCTGACGAACGTCCTATTTCCTGCATTGTTTGGTTGCAGACATTTTCCAATCGAGGTTTACATTTTTATTATTGATGAACAAGTTAATTTACTGGTGGCGCACTCTTGTTATATTGTTGTTACTACTGCTGTTTAATAAATTACTTTTTTCTTTCGACCGTGAGATGTACAGATTTCTTGAATTTTCGTCAATTCCGTATGCTGTTTATGACGTATAGTCACTTATTAATTTCTGGTCTAAAGCCTAGTTTTGGTTCGCGTTTGACGGGAATTGGCAGTAAAAATTTGTACAAATTGCTATTCGATGGAATTTCAAATATATTTTGCGACATGGTAGTACTAACTTCACGCCGTGAAAACACCGAGCACCATATTAGCAACATGATACCGGCAACATTTTTCACTGATTTTACTTATAAAAAGAGCATGTTACATATGTACATATAAAGTAGTAGTAGTATTGTTTGTGACAAATATACAAAAAATTCGTTTGAAAGAATTACGGAATCGCCATGGTGGAATCATTACTAGGCGTGATCAGTAGTCTCACCTTACTTTTTCTTTAGTATTATTTCGGTATTGCTTTTAAAAAAATTGAAAAAAGGGAATTTAGAGAGTCATTTTATGACCACATTTTTATATTATTGTATGAAAATTTCTTCAGTGGCTATAATATATACATATGGTAACGATTTTCGTAATTAACTTCCATAATTTCCCAAATCCTTCGAGTCCGGTCATTGGATTGCAAAATAAAAGTCATAAAATTTGTTCGTTCAGCTTCTTAATTGCCGGAACTCACTCGTTTATTCGCTCCTCAATAATTACAATTCTATTCATTATACTCACACTATATAGAAAACTGTATTCGATTATTAGCATTAAAATTTCTAGAAAACTATACACCGGTTTTTAACATCGAATGCATGGAATCAATGAGTCATCCACCATTATTTCAAACATGTGATGACCAAAAGTTTTTTGCTACCAGTGATCATGAACAACGAGTTTTAAGATGTACGATGGAAAGCAGATGTGAGTTCAAATCACATTTTGCAGAGAAAGAAAACGGAGTGCTAAATTTTCTCCTTCATATTTCCGTGCAGAATATTGGTTAGAGAGCAAAAATAAGGAATAATGAATCTGAAAACAAAATACCTTCCTTTCTAGAAATTTACGTAGCAACCCATGTATTGTTGATAGAAGCATACTTTGCTTGAGTTGATGCATAAATATTAGAATAGTTCATTAAAACCGGCTCATCATTTCAAGAGTACAAATATTCTACTTTCATTGGAACTGCTGATTTTAATGAGCTCTTACTTTGCTCTCCAAAATCGACTTCAAAGTCTTCCGAATCAAAATGAATCTCACAAATTTTTGAAATCTTCAGAATTTCTTTTCTCCACAGCTGTTTTCCCATTTTCTTTTCGGCGTTTCTTCTTATGGCAAAAAGCTACGCTTGACACTTTTAATGGCGTACGACACAAAGCAAGGGAAACATTCGGCATTTTCTGGATGCTAAAATCGCATTTGAGTATTGTGTTCAAATGCTATCGAGAACCTCTAATTATCGCTGACTTGGAGGGTCCACTTTTCAGCTATGCAGTCAAAGTGCAAGAGAGAGATGATACTAGCATCCCCAAGACCATGACGAGACGTTGAGGATAACGCGCCCGAGCACCCCCAGCACATCAACATGCAAAAAGTTAAAGAAATGGTTGTAAACGAGCACTGATTCACACTTGCAAAAGTAGTTGAAGTTACCTTACTTAAAGGAACGTATGTATATTAACTAGTTAATATAAAAAGAAAAAAGTAGTAAAAGTGTTAATACCTCATGGACTCCCAATATTAGTTGAAATTCATTATCTGGAACTTATTTTTCTTAAAATTTGTTCCTTTTCAATATTTTTTCAATTTAGTAAACAAATTTTATAACGCCTGATATTAATATAAAATCAAGACAGTGATGTCTATGTGGATTTTCATAGAGAAATACTTAAACGGAGTACATTTAGTACCATTTCCTAGTTTCAGCGAATTATTTGGAGTGATCAATACTTATAATAATACTGTCGAATTTGTCAAATTAGATGTTTGACGTTGCCATCGATCCCTTACATGAGGTTTTGTTAGCTTTATTCTTGTTCCACACAGAAGAACACACTTTGAATGCCCTGCTGTCGGGATTAACTATACGCTAAACACTGTAATTCTTGAAATTTTCCGCTCTTATTAGGGCTTCTGAATAGGAGTTAAGGTGGGTCTGTGTCTTTGTCATGATTGGTGCATTTTTCACATTGCAATTTACACATTGTTTTCGGGTAAATACCATACTGTTTAATATCAACGGACTTATACATACCTCAGCGTCGAAGGAATATTCTTTCAAATTTTCATATGCGATATCGATATCATACCGCACGAGGTGCTCACGCTCAATCTATATTTCCCTATCTTCTTAATTACGATTTTCAGGATTTAGGTCCCAATCTAAATTCAGATCGTCATCAACCTTACAAATGGTAAATTTTTTTTCCATCGAAACAATTTTTCAGCGCGTCTGGATTCATCTTACTAACAAAAGGGAATTTTATCCCAAAAAGAGCTCACCGCCACTCGCTTATCCTTTTCAACGCTATTAACTTTACTTTTGATACTTCCTAACTTTGCTTTCTTTATATTTGTCTTTGGCATTAATTTTTTTAAGATTATCTCTCTCAAATGTTGGTCCCGGCTACATCTCAAATGGTCCATCCCTTGGGTATAATTTTCGATTACTCGTTATAAATAGAAAAATAAAAATAAAAATGAAAATTTAGTATAAAATAAGACAAAAAAAACTTACATAATAAAAATCAAATATGATGAAAATAAAGAAAGGTCAAAACGAAATCAAATAATGAAAGGTAAAATAAATAAAAAATGAATTAAAATCAAATAGAAACGTAAAATAAAATGAAATATACCAAACATGAAACAAAAATTAAATTAAATGTAATAAAAAAAAATAAAAAATAAAAAATATCTTTTACCATTACACCACACGGGCATAATATGGACATAAAGAGCAAATTTAGCACTCCGTTTTCTTCCTCCGGAAAATGTTAAGAAACTCACAACTGCTTTCCATCGTTCATCTTAAAACCCGTTGTTCGTGATCACATGTGGTAAAAATCTTTGGGCTATCATATTTTTGAAATAATGGCGAATGACTCATTGATTTCATGCATTCGATGTAAAAAGCGGTGCCTTATTTCCCACTTTTCTAGAAATTTTAGCGCCAATAATCTAATACAGTTTTCTATATAGTGTGCGTATAATAAATAGAATTGTAATTATTAAAGTGCGAATAAACGATTGAGTTCTGGCAATTAACTAGCCGAACGAAATCTTATGAATTTTGGGAATTTAGGAAATTATTGAGGTTAATTACGAAAATCGTTACAATATATGTTTATTATAGCCACTGAAGCAATTTTCATACAATAATATACAAATGTAGTAATAAACTAACTCTCTAAATTTACTTTTTTCAACTTTTTTAAAAACAATACCGAAATAAGACTGAAGACAAAGTGAGTTGAGACTACTGATCACGCCTAGTAATGATTTCACCATGGCGACTCCGTAATTCTTTCAAACACACTATTTGTATATTTGCCACACAAAAAATACTAATTTATAACTATATATCATGATCTTTTTAAAATCCGTTTTAAATGTATTTATACTGAAAAAATAAAAATGACTTACTTATTCATATAACTCAACTCCTTCTGAACTATATACTCATCAGTAATTAATTAACAAATAATAATAAAAATAATAATAAAATAATAATATTAATTGAGTACGTCTTTAAGCCTACTAAATCCGTATTAAACATTGCTCTTTTGAACCCTGTTTGACATAATCTGAAAACAAGTCGTTTACATGGTTACGGCAATGGCTGATTTAATAAAATATTCGAAAATCAAATTTCAATACACTAATGTTCAAACTTTTAGCACCTTTGACGACAATTCTTACAAAAGCTAAATTTACTTTTTACATAATTTTTCATTAACTATAAAAATTAACTAAACATAAAACTAAAATCAAAAATTATATAAATTCTAAATAAAATATTTTTTTTTTTCATTATGCTCGCCCTTCGTTGGGGGGCGGCGGGGGTTTGTGAAGAACTGATCGGCTCAACAGATATAAAGTGCCACTTGTATTGATATATTTTGTTCGCATTAAGCTTTGTCTTACCGACAGTTAAATAAAAAAATTGATAAAATCATAAATGAAAAAGAAGTATAGAAGAAAGAAAAATAAACTAAAATAAAACAAAACGAATTAAATTAAAAAAAAATATATATATATATATATAAATGAAAATTTAGAATAAAATAACACACAAAAAAATAACTTTTATAACTTATATAATACAAATCAAATATGATGAAAGTAAAGAAACGCTAAAACAAAATAAATAAAGAAAGGTAAAATAAAACGAAATTAATTAAAATAAAATAGAAACGTAAAATAAAATGAAATATAACAAACATGAAACAAAAATTGAATTAAATTTAATACATAAAAAACATCTGCGGCTCGCTGAATCCTTTGTAATCATCACAAATGAATTCTAATGCTGCTGATCGAGCCATTCTATGCCACGTATCTGGACCATTATGCCACACGGGCATAATGTGGAGATGAAGGAGCAATTTAGCGAGTGCCGGCAATTAAGAAGCTGAACGAACAAATCTTATGACTTTTATTCAGCAATCCAGTGGTCGGACCCGAAGGATTTGGGAAATTATTGAGGTTAATTACGAAAATCATTACAATATATGAATGTATATTTCATACAATATCAAATATTACAATATTGTTTATTACGATTAATTAGTATAATTATCACTTATTTCATCATTAAAAAAATTTTAGTAAAAAAAAAATTGCGAAAATTTTAAATATTATTAAAAGTCAATAAACAAAACTTGGTAAGTTCAGAAATTTCTGATAACAATTTGCATTGATTTTTCTCAGGTTTTTAAATTTTAGAATTCCTTTCCCTGGATTTTCTCATTTTACAGGGAATATTGCTCATTCTGCTATTTTAAGCACGATTTCTGCCTGCTCAGTGTTAATTTGTGTTGAAATTCGCCCATATATTCTTGAGGTGAAATACGATAATGTTATTCTAGTGGACGGAAAAATGGAAACGATTTGGCAATTGGCACGCACTGGTCCTTCTCTATAAATTGATATTTTCTGCTCAAACTCCAAAGAGAAAGAATGTCTATTAAAGCTCATAACTCCAAATAAAGGCCCATTTTTAAGTTTAAGGCCACAGATTAACAGCCACCACAAGTATTCAACATGGAATTATCACAACAAATGATGCACCAATATACTCAAAAATATATAGAAAATGCCCAATTGAGAATATAACAATAGAGGATAAGTTTCCTATACCTAACATAGACACTATATTGGACAAGATTGGAATTGCGCAATATTTCACGACGTTGGGCGTTGCAAAACTCTTTCATCAGATCCTTGTCAAGGAAGAGGGTCGTAAAAGACGGCCGTCTCAACCCCACATGGGCATTACGAATATATTCGTATGGCTTTCGGATTAAGAAATGCACCTGCATCATTCTAAAGAATGATAAATTTCGTACTCAAAGACTTTATTAATAAAATCTGCGTTGTATATATGGACGACATTCCCATTTTCAGTACGACCCCACAAATATGGGTTACACAGAAATTTATTTGGAGGATATTGGTGTCGTAACTACATATGACAAGATACTGCATATAATCAACACAACAGAAATACTGAATATTGTCCCTGAACTAGAAACTAATATTAAAAACTCACAATTCAGAGACGAAATACCAATATTACAGCTTCAATTAAATGATATCAAAAGTAAAATATCTACATTAGCACCTCATAGAAAGAAAAGAGGACTCGTAAATTTTGTGGAAAACATAGAGAAAGTACTATTTGGAACAATGAACGACGATGACAGACAAGACACCAACCAACACCATTTAGGAATAATGGACACTAACACTCACCAAATCATAAGCACACTAAACAAACAATTCACAATCAATAATCACTTCAATAATACCTTCAAAAAGCTAAAAGATATAATTACAGCTGATAGAAACACTCTAACTAGAAAAATTTACACAATAAGTGAACAGAATTCAGAAATAGAACAACACAATACACTTACAGACTTTACATTAAAACTAAAAATATTACAAGATAACATCGAACAGATACAAAACAACATTTCAGCCTCACAACACGAAACCCTTTGCAGTACGGTATTCACAAATGAAGAGATTACCCAGTACAATGTTGACATACACAAACTACAACATGTAAAATTAGCTACATTAACTGACGACACAGTAACCACACAAAAAACATTAATAGTCCCTATAGGAGATGAAAATCATAGAGAGTTAATGTTCGAACCCTTGGAAATTCTAACATATGATAACAAATTGTATAAGCTTGACAAAAATAAAGATTTAAGAATCCTGTCCCTTTTGAAAAATTGCGTTACAAAAACAAATTGTATAAAAATCTTTGATAAAGCATCGGAAATAGTAGACATCCGAAAAGAAATAATTATCGTAAAAAATCAAGAAAATACGTTTTAATCATTTAACACGACGCGCCCTTGTATTTAATTATTTTTGGACCGGATTTTTCTGCATTTTGTACTTCAGAGATAGGCACAAGTTGTGATAATTTCACTGATTCGAGGAAAAATGGTGGTACGTTACAATATTTACGCTCTCCACGCAGTTCCGGTAGGAACTGATCCAAATCATTTCCATTACCGGATGCCTCTGTATTTATGGCTTTCACAACTCCATACGGTTTGTAATTCGGTAAAGGTAATGGAAATGATGGACTCAAAGGCGGAAACAACAAACTTTGTGCAATAGTAGGTATAAGCCCTGGTCCTGGTGGAAAATAACAAAGTTTTAGCAAATCAGTCATTTTGCTAAGTCTTGGCGGTGGCAAAAATGTAGTAGAATGCAATACGGGCATTAAGTTAGATGAAAGCTGTGGGAAAAGACACCCCCGAGCTGATGGTTCTTTTTTGGACGTTGAAGGTGAAAATTCCATACATGCAAAATTCTAATATTTTATCTGTATCAATCGGTTTTTGATTAAAAGTTCCCAATGGTTTTAAAACAGTGTTCATGCGCATCAGTTTTTTATTTTTGGTAATAACTTCATCCTCCAATTGAGCTTCTGCATCTGTTTTAAACACTTTTGTTCCCGTTAGCATATTCAAAGGCAGGTTTTTCGATTTCGCTTCCATTCTTTTCGACTATCTTTCATGTTTGCTGCAATAATTGATTTACCCACATCTTCTCAATGGGAAATATTTGCAATAAAATTATTTGTTGCAAAATTCGGATGATCAAATAAAAGGGGATATGAATAGCCGTATTTAAATTTTTTATATTTTTTCACTTTTGTTAAATGTGCCATATCGCCGGAGGTGTGTGTTCCCATTGCTGGTTTCGTCAAATTTTTTATACCGGGCTTGCGGCCACGCATTTAGTCCTTAAACTTGGCGAGTAATATTACACAAAACATTAGTCTTAATAGCTTCCAGAGAAAAACTGTTATTGTAAGCATTGCTTGCCAAGTCCACAAGACCACTAGGGTCGCAATTAATCGACGTGTTCAAAGATTTTTGAGTTAGTTAAGTATTAACTGAACTTTCTTCAGGAGATATCAAACGGTTTAAAGTTGTTGGAGTTGGCGTGATAGTAGTTCCGCAAGGTAAATTAATTAATTGACAATCAGTACTGCTACAAATCGGTGCTGAAATCATATGATTTATATATGAACATTTCTGTGCTTTTTGTTTAGATATATTCTTGAAAATATTTAATTTATTTCTATCAAGTTCTGCGATAATTTTGCTCCCGGTAAAGATTTCTTGTCATTAAATGGTGTTACTATTGCTGGCATTTGTTTATTGCCAGGATCGACTCCAATAATAGCATCATTTGAAATATTGTCTTTAATAATCGATTGTGGTGTCCCGCTTGGTAGTGTAGCTGGCGGAAAGTTCTGTTTGGACAAGCGTAAATACTATGCAACTTCAATGGTATATCTTCTGTTATTTTGGGATCAGATATTAGTAAAGGTAATTTATTTTTAGATATAGCATTTAAATTTGTACTAGGATTAATCTTCAACTCAGTTCCTACTTCAAACATATTTTGTATAATTTTTTTATTTTTGCCCTGAATTTTTCCTATTACCGCTGTTACACATGGAACAACCTTCGGGGTTATTTTGCTCTGGTCTGTTAAGCATAGCTATTGACGGAATCTGCAAATTTTTCCCATGTTTCTTCTTAGCCTTCTTAAGGCTAACTTTTAATAGCTGAGTTTTTGTTGGAGATACTCTCGCAGATTGCATTGCACTCTTGGAGTATGGCCCATTTTTCTTCGTAGCCTTATTAAGCAACTTTGAAGCAAGCGTGGGTACTTGCTCGTTGCACGCTTGGTGTATGGCTTAGGTTCTTTAACTCGTAGAAGGAGGTTGGAGGGCATCTAAATCCATTAGTTTTCCGAAAAATTTAGATATTAAGGCATCAGCAAGCTTGCCCTCAATGTCCGGTGATATATATCCTCCTGTCGTCATAAAAACACTGCTTATTTCTCTGGTTGTTCCTCAGAATTTCCACAAAAGGTTGATATCGTACCGTACTTGTAGATATCTGGATATGCAAACTATTTGAAGCTGATTTTAAAGTAGAAGGGTCAGATTGTAAAAAGTAATGCTCTTTTGTTAACATAGAATGCAGATATTCACAGATATGCTTTGGCGTGAAAGAAATTTTGTAGATCATTGGAATTTCAAATAAAGTGCCAACCCACAATTAATTAGCTATTTTGTAAACACACAGTTTACATACTCCATTTCTCTTACAACAATGTTGTCACTACCGAGGTTTCTCCAAAGAACCGATTTGAGGGTTTGCAGAATATTCTTTATTTTATTTTTGATATTTCACTCCCCAAGCGACACAGACGTTCCGCCGCCATACCACATTTGCAAAAAGGATAATTTTCTTTGTACTCGTATTTCTAAATAAATCATTTAAAACAAATCCAATGGGTATATAATATTATATGCGCAACTGGTTTCCATATAATATACTCTCCGGGAGTAAGTTATATTATTTAGACGTCATCCATAACTTTAATATACACGAGTCCTTTCATACATATTTCAAATAGAATTTTATGGTAAGCGCCATAAATCGTGACGCCCAATTAACGCACGCAGATTAAAAAAAACGATTAACCCAATGGCAATAACAATATTAATCGGCGAATTTCCGTTTCCGTAATTCATTTAAATTAATTTACGCGTCCGACCACTTTCTTCTATGTACAAATTGTATTAAAAAAAAGTTACCAAAATTACTGTTTCAATGCCTATACCAGCTAATCGTTATACTGGCACTAAAAAAAGGTAATATAGTACACACCAATTCTGGAAATTTTTCTGAACTTGGAATTCAGGTTATTTATAAATAAAATATGACGCATTTTCTTTTTAGTAAATGGGCATATGCATATATCTGTGGTCCACTATATGTATGCACTTATAAAAGCAGTAAATGCGTATGTAATTAAGACCTAATTCATTTAGTGTTTTTATTGTATTAATAATAATTTCAATATTTAATAAATTTTCTCTGATTACCTCATATCCTAAAATTATGCAAATAAAATAAATGTATTGCGCTTTAATGCTTAATTGGAACTCCCTTATATACTTGAATTATGTATATTTCTTTATAATACCTATATTCTATATTTTGTAATAAATTGAAAAAAAAAAGCTATTAGCACATAGAAATTTGTACACCTTTCATGTACACGTTTGTTTGAACATTTGCATTGTTTGGTTGCAGACTTGCCCTTAAATTTGAATGGGTTTTTTCAGCAATTGCCAATCGAGGTTTACGTATATTTCTCTATAATACCTATATTCTATATTTTGTAATAAATTGAAAAAAAAGCTATTAGCACATAGAAATTTGTACACCTTTCATGTACACGTTTGTTTGAACATTTGCATTGTTTGGTTGCAGACTTGCCCTTAAATTTAAATGGGTTTTTTCAGCAATTGCCAATCGAGGTTTACGTTTTTATTGTTGATGCAGAATCTGTTGTTTTGTTGGTGTTGATACTGCTGTTTAATAAATTGCTTTTTTTTTGTTGACCAAGATATGTAATTGTTTTTGGTTATGGGTAAATGAGCTGTATTTAAATAATAAATAGCGCTAATATTTAGCCGCTATTTTTACTTAATTTTGGGTTAGGGAGTATTTTGCAATCCTGCATATATTCAGGCATTAATAGTCTGAGAAATGGAAATGTTGGACTTTTGATCAACGAAAGTCTTTAAAGAAAATAACACAAAAGAACTGTAGGTTTTTTAATATTTTTTTTTTTTATTAAGCGGCTACGAGTCGCGGACACGTCGTTCTCTGTAATCGAGTTCGATCATAATGTAATGCAAATATAATTTGTCTTAATTCATAAACCTTGAGCAAAGTTACAGAAAGTGTTTGCTAAGCGAAAATTAAATAAGCTATTGACAGGAAATGTTTACTTAAGCGAAACTTTGAAATTAAAGCGAAAATTTAAATAAGCTATTGTCATGTAAAATTTACTTATCGATTTCTCAAGCCAGACGCTGACTTTGCATGCTGCTGTGGAAGTGCCGAAATGAGAAGGAATGCATTAATTAAGTTTATTTCTTTTTTATTCAACAGCACTGCGTTGATTACATTTTGCTTAACCCACTGCATGGCATATCTTATATATATTAACTACTTCTTCTTTTATAAATCTTAGTTTTGTTTGCAGATTTATTGCAGCTTCAAACAAAGAATTATTTTCCTTGTTAATGATATTGCTTATCTAGTTTGTGATTTTAGTAAGATTTTGTAACTTTTCTATCAGGGCGTCATTAATGACTACCTGTTGGCTATTGTTCTCGATTGTTTGGTTCAAAATTTTGGATAATAGTTTGAAACCGTCGTGATCCGGAGACCCAGCAATATATTTCCATGCCGTGCCTATTATATTTATAGTTCTCTTTTTTCTAAGCTCTTCGATTGGCTCTATAGCTCCTGTAATACTGAGTATCTGAAGGATTTCGCGGGTTAGGAGTGGGAAGAATTGTCTAGTCTTTGCATGTCTAGCATGTAACTTTCTGCTTTGTCCGTGTAAGTTTTGTACTGTTCTAGGTCGATTACGTGGACTATCTTAAATGATCCGACCTGTATTTTTGTGGGTCCATTACTGATTGTTATTAGATGGGTCATGGTGTAGTTTATTACTTGTAACTCGTTTGCCATGGTCAAAAGGAGAAAGACACTGTAATGGAACTAGAAATGGGACACTTCTAGTCTTTCATGTTGCTTTTGTGGACAAGTTTGCCAGATTCTGTCTTAATTGTAGTTGAATTGTCCTATCTAACTACTTCTTGCTTGTATCTCGGCGTTAACTTAGTGCCTAAACGGTTGTTGAGTCTTTGCATGTTAACTTGCCTTCCTCCTTTAAAAGCTTCGTGGTCCGTGCTAACTTTCCGTCCGAAAAATATTTTTAGTGGTGTTTTCCGTGTAGTTATGTGCCCCGAATAGTTACATTCATAAATTGCCCTATCCAAAAATTTTAGAAATGAGCAGTCCATACGTTCACTTTTTAGGCAACGCATGATTTCTGATAGTGTTGAATCCTTGTTGGAACCTTTCGACTTGGCCGATTACCGTGCTTGCGTAAGGCGGGGCTTTATAGATTTGAATCCCTAACTGATCTTGTAGCATGAAGGTAATCGTTGCTGAATTAAATGATTTTTCGTTATCAAAGATTATCATCCTTGGAACGCCGAATAGGAAGAGTAATTTCCGCAATGGTTCTTTTACGTCTTTAGTTGCTCTTGATTTAATAACCTTCCCCTGAGGATATATCATACATGACTAGCTGGTTTTCTGAAGGTGTTTTTTGAGTTCGGCCTTATTTTCCCTACAAATCGTACATTGTTTTATTATATTGGTTGATTTTGTTGTTTAATTTTGTAAAATAGAACTTTTCGAGGATGTGGGCTTTGTTTTCTTTTCCGTTTCTATGAGCTCTTCTGTGTGTTATTATGATGATATCTTTTTGTTCTTCCTCATTTTTGATGTCTTGAACTTGGAGGCTTGTGAATCTGATGCGATATTTCGCGAAATGGTTCGAGAATATTTCTTGCATTTTTCCCATTATGGCTTCTGGGGCTTTTATCCCATTTATTACCGATGGATTCAAATATTTTCCCAGGATTTGGACGATATTGTTGGGGGTATTTTGTGTTCAGGTGGGGAATACTATTTAAACACACAAAAAAAAAAAAAAAAAAAAAAATAATTTGCATCAAAAGTTATTTGATTCTTAAAGGCATTTATGGGGGCTTCAGACATTGAATTTACTTCGGTGTTCACGGGTATTCTGGAAAGTGCGTCTGCTGCTACGTTGCTTTTTAACGGTTTATAGAATAACTCGTAGTCATATTCCTCGAGTATAGCATTCCAGCGTTTCATTTTGCTATTGTTATTCTGAAAATTTTTACTTTTGCGGGACCATATAAGCAGTTTCCGAGCGTATTAAGTACCCAAATGATTGCGAGCATTTCTTTCTCATTCGCCGCATAGTGCTCTTCGGTTTTACTTAGTGTTCTGGATATGTAGGTAATGGGTCTATCTATTTGCGAAAGAACCGCCTCGAGTGCAAAATCTGATGCATCGGTGGTTAACTCAAATGGTTCGTTGAAATTTGGATAAAATAAAAGTAAATCTCTTGAAATTAGAGAATTTTTGATTTTGTTAAATGCTTCAATAACATCTTTATTAAGGTCTATGGTGACTTTTGACGACTGTCGTTTAGAAACGTGTCCTTCTTCTCCTCTTAAAAGTGAGGTGAGAGGTTTTGTCAATTTAGCGTAGTCTTTTATAAATCGTCGATAGTAACCGGATAGGCCGAGGAAAGATCGAAGTTCTTTAAGAGTACGTGGTTTGGGGAAATTGACTATTGCCTCAACTTTTTTTGGGTTAGTTTTTATACCCTCTTTTGAGGTTAAGAATCCTAAAAATTCGACTTCATTTCTGAAATAGTGACATTTGTCTAATTGCACCTTCATGTTGGCCTTTTCTAGTGTTCGGAAGACTTTTTTGATGTTCTCAATGTGTTCTTCTTCAGAATTGCTGTAGATGACTATGTCATCGATATAGACATAGCATATCTTGCCGATAAGGTCGCGCAGAATGTCATCTAGTGTGCGTTGAAAAATGGTGCCCTTTTTTCAGGAAAAAGGGTAAGCGATTAAATTCGTATTTTCCACTATTCAATTTTCTATAATCGACTACCATTCTGTATTGCTTATTCCCGATAGAGTCTGGTTTCTTATCGACTATCCATACACGTGCATTGTATGGTGATCTGGATGGTCTTATAATTTCATCACTAAGTAATTTCTCGACTTGCATTTGGACTTCGCGTTTTAATGCTACTGGATATGGATTGAATTTGGTATAGATAGGGGTGATCGTTGAGGTGCGGATTTCCCCATCTACTCTTGTAGTATAAGTCAATTTTTCGTCCGGTTCTGCGAAAAGTTTTGGTAATTGCTTGACCAGTGAGCTAATAACTTTTTTTCTGAGCTTAGCCCCTCTTCTTTATAGTCGAATGAGTTGACATTTTGGCTAGCTAATTGCTTAAGCCGGATTTTTATTTTATGGCGGACAAGCATGTAGTTTTTATTGGCTTATAAAGGGTGTTTTTTATAGAGGTATAGAATTTTATTTATCCGAAAGATAATCTTGTGACATTATATTTTAAATATGATTTCTGGTATATGACCGCCACGGCTGGCGCGGATGTAGTACAATCTGGACGTCCAATTTTTGATGACTTTTTCCAACATTTGTGGCCGTATATCGGCAATAACACGGCGAATGTTGTCTTCCAAATGGTCAAGCGTTTGTGGCTTATCCGCATAGACCAATGACTTTACATAGCCCCACAGAAAGTAGTCTAACGGTGTTAAATCACAAGATCTTGGAGGCCAATTCACAGGTCCAAAACGTGAAATTAGGCGGTCACCAAACGTCTTTCAATAAATCTATTGTGGCACGAGCTGTGTGATATGTTGCGCCCTCTTGTTGAAACCACATCGACTGGACATCATGGTTATTCAATTCAGGAATGAAAAAGTTAGTAATCAGGGCTCTATACCGATCACCATTGACCGTAACGTTCTGGCCACCATAGTAAAAAAAAAATTGATTAATTTAATTTAATTTAAATGATCGAAATCTGACGAACGTCCTATTTCCTGCATTGTTTGGTTGCAGACATTTTCCAATCGAGGTTTACATTTTTATTATTGATGAACAAGTTAATTTACTGGTGGTGCACTCTTGTTATATTGTTGTTACTACTGCTGTTTAATAAATTACTTTTTTCTTTCGACCGTGAGATGTACAGATTTCTTGAATTTTCGTCAATTCCGTATGCTGTTTATGACGTATAGTCACTTATTAATTTCTGGTCTAAAGCCTAGTTTTGGTTCGCGTTTGACGTGAATTGGCAGTAAAAATTTGTACAAATTGCTATTCGATGGAATTTCAAATATATTTTGCGACATGGTAGTACTAACTTCACGCCGTGAAAACACCGAGCACCATATTAGCAACATGATACCGGCAACATTTTTCACTGATTTTACTTATAAAAAGAGCATGTTACATATGTACATATAAAGTAGTAGTAGTATTGTTTGTGACAAATATACAAAAAATTCGTTTGAAAGAATTACGGAATCGCCATGGTGGAATCATTACTAGGCGTGATCAGTAGTCTCACCTTACTTTTTCTTTAGTATTATTTCGGTATTGCTTTTAAAAAAATTGAAAAAAGGGAATTTAGAGAGTCATTTTATGACCACATTTTTATATTATTGTATGAAAATTTCTTCAGTGGCTATAATATATACATATGGTAACGATTTTCGTAATTAACCTCCATAATTTCAAAAATCCTTCGAGTCCGGTCATTGGATTGCAGAATAAAAGTCATAAAATTTGTTCGTTCAGCTTCTTAATTGCCGGAACTCACTCGTTTATTCGCTCCTCAATAATTATAATTCTATTCATTATACTCACACTATATAGAAAACTGTATTCGATTATTAGCATTAAAATTTCTAGAAAACTATACACCGGTTTTTAACATCGAATGCATGGAATCAATGAGTCATCCACCATTATTTCAAACATGTGATGACCAAAAGTTTTTTGCTACCAGTGATCATGAACAACGAGTTTTAAGATGTACGATGGAAAGCAGATGTGAGTTCAAATCACATTTTGCAGAGAAAGAAAACGGAGTGCTAAATTTTCTCCTTCATATTTCCGTGCAGAATATTGGTTAGAGAGCAAAAATAAGGAATAATGAATCTGAAAACAAAATACCTTCCTTTCTAGAAATTTACGTAGCAACCCATGTATTGTTGATAGAAGCATACTTTGCTTGAGTTGATGCATAAATATTAGAATAGTTCATTAAAACCGGCTCATCATTTCAAGAGTACAAATATTCTACTTTCATTGGAACTGCTGATTTTAATGAGCTCTTACTTTGCTCTCCAAAATCGACTTCAAAGTCTTCCGAATCAAAATGAATCTCACAAATTTTTGAAATCTTCAGAATTTCTTTTCTCCACAGCTGTTTTCCCATTTTCTTTTCGGCGTTTCTTCTTATAGCAAAAAGCTACGCTTGACACTTTTAATGGCGTACGACACAAAGCAAGGGAAACATTCGGCATTTTCTGGATGCTAAAACCGCATTTGAGTATTGTGTTCAAATGCTATCGAGAACCTCTAAATATCGCTGACTTGGAGGGTCCACTTTTTAGCTATGCAGTCAAAGTGCAAGAGAGGCATGATACGAGCGTCTCCAAGACCATGACGAGATGTTGAGGATAACGCGCCCGAGCACCCCCAGCATATCAACATGCAAAAAGTTAAAGAAATGGTTGTAAACGAGCACTGATTCACAATTACAAAAGTAGTTGAAGGTACCTTACTTAAAGGAACGTATGTATATTAACTAGTTAATATAAAAAGAAAAAAGTAGTAAGTGTTAATACCTCATGGACTCCCAATATTAGTTGAAATTCATTATCTGGAACTTATTTTTCATAAAATTTGTTCCTTTTCAATATTTTTTCAATTTAGTAAACAAATTTTATAACGCCTGATATTAATATAAAATCAAGACAGTGATGTCTATGTGGATTTTCATATAGAAATACTTAAACGGAGTACATTTAGTACCATTTCCTAGTTTCAGCGAATTATTTGGAGTGATCAATACTTATAATAATACTGTCGAATTTGTCAAATTATATGTTTGACGTTGCCATCGATCCCTTACATGAGGTTTTGTTAGCTTTATTCTTGTTCCACACAGAAGAACACACTTTGAATGCCCTGCTGTCGGGATTAACTATACGCTAAACACTGTAATTCTTGAAATTTTCCGCTCTTATTAGGGCTTCTGAATAGGAGTTAAGGTGGGTCTGTGTCTTTGTCATGATTGGTGCATTTTTCACATTGCAATTTACACATTGTTTTCGGGTAAATACCATACTGTTTAATATCAACGGACTTATACATACCTCAGCGTCGAAGGAATATTCTTTCAAATTTTCATATGGGATATCGATATCATCCCGCACGAGGTGCTCACGCTCAATCTATATTTCCCTATCTTCTTAATTACGATTTTCAGGATTTAGGTCCCAATCTAAATTCAGATCGTCATCATCCTTACAAATGGTAAATTTTTTTTCCATCGAAACAATTTTTCAGCGTGTCTGGATTCATCTTACTAACAAAAGGGAATTTTAACCCAATATCTTGCTAAAAGAGCTCTTCGCACAATCCTTGCATGGAACTAATACTTGTAGTTATGCAGAAGCTTTCAATGCAGTAAACACTTCCAGTAAAAATGCTGTAACTTTTAAATGTATAAATTTTAAATTAAAACAACTAAAACGTCGTTGTACAATGAAAAAAATTTATTGAACAACAATAGGAAAATTATTTCTGAGAAATTTAAAATGTAAATAAAAAATTCCTAAGTATAATAATATAATAATAACAGTTAAAAAAATGTAGTTGTAATGTGGAAAAGGCTAAGTAAATGAACATATATGTAGATAAATTCAGTAGATAATTTTTTTTATTTAGTTTTTATTAAAATGTATAAGCTGAAAACTCTTTTATATATAAAAACAAAAATTTGAAAAAAAACTGAGCAAATCCTTAGCAATTCGGTCGCGGTTGGACTCAAAATATAGTATAGCTAAAGCAAGCCAGATCCAAAGTTGGTCAAGTATGCTGACAAGAATTGCCTAAATTGCGATATTTGACAGGATACACAAGAAGTTTGTGTTTATATATATATATATATATATATATATATATATATATATATATATATATATATATAGGGTATTTTTTAAAGAGATGTAGAACTTTAAGTTGGCATTACTTTTCAAGATGGCGACCGCTTTAACAGCTGTCAAATGATTTATTCTCAGTTTGGTTTGGCAATTCATCATGAATAGACTCACGCCTGAACAATGCTTGCAAATAGTGCAATTTTATTTCGAAAATAATGGTTCTGTGCGGAAAGCGTATCGCGCACTACGTCCAATGATCCGGACCAATGATTCCACCAGCCCATAAAGCGCACCAAACAGTCAGTTTTTCTGGATGTAACGGTGTTTCAACATACACTTGAGGATTACCTTCACTCCAAATGCGGCAGTTTTGTTTGTTGACGTAGCCATTCAACCAGAAGTGCGCTTCATCGCTAAACATCGCTAAAATGGACGTAGTGCGCGATACGCTTTCCGCACAAAACCATTATTTTCGAAATAAAATTGCACTATTTGCAAGCATTTTTCAGGCGTGAGTCTATTCATGATGAATTGCCAAACCAAACTGAGAATAAATCACTTGACAGCTGTTAAATCGGTCGCCATCTTGAAAAGTAATGCCAACTTAAAGTTCTATACCTCTATAAAAACACCCTATATTATATTCAAAACTAAGGAGTATGCTCGATTGTAAGTTTTCGCATTTACTCCAAAATATAATCTTCTGTAGGTAAACTGAATTATATGGTCCAACCCTTAAGGCATCGTATGGATGGTGTTTGGATTACTCTTGTCTAGCTGGGAGTATATATTTCACGAGAGTATGGAGTGCCTCAATTGATTGCAGGAACTTTACATGAATAGTGTTATTCATTTTGCTTTTCTTCAAAAAGAGTAACTCAATTGTTAGTATGGGAGGAAGGGACTTGGAAACACAGCGTTAATTGAATAGATGAGGACCAAATCATTATTTTGTTCTTATAATAATTTTTATGCCAAAATTATAATATTTACGGAAACAGAATATAAACAAGTTTTATAATAAAACTCTTTTAAACTCTATCATTGTAGTCCCTCAAATCATAGTATACTATCCGGGAGTAAGTTATAGCATTTAGGCGTTATCTATAACTTTATTTTAAATAAAAAACATAATAATTCGAAGTATACTTTTAAGGGTCAATCAACACATTCACGTATGCATATATGGCTTAGAACTTCATGGTAAGCGCCATATATCGTGAGGCCTGAAGATCGTATGTTAACTTAAAAAAAAAAATGATTTATACAATAGCAATCGGCGCTTTTTCGTTTATGTAATGCATTTAAATTAATTTACGCGTCCGACCACTGTCTTCTATGTACAAGTTGTATTTAAAAAATAACCAAATTTACCATTTCAATGCCTATTCCAGCTAATCGTTATACTAGCACCAAGGACGGTAATATAATACACACCAATTCTGGAAATTTTCCTTCGTGTTTCAACAAATATCTTTGAATGTCAACTTCAGGTTATTTGAAAATAAAATTTGTAAACAAAATATGACACATTTTCTTTTTAATAAAAGGGGCACACGCATATATCTGTGGTCCACTGTATGTATGCACTTATAAATTACATAAAATATATGTATGTATGAGGCAATTATACTTAGATTGTGTAAATGCATATGTAATTAGGACCTTATTCCTTAAATGTTTTTCCCACCCCTTCTAGTGCATTTCTGACATGAAATAGAATAATTTGTAGGTTCCTCCGTTTGTTTTAAAATATGAAATCGCACATCATAAAGTGGAGACGGCTCGGCCAAAATTCAGTTCAACAGATATAGTGTCAATTGTATTTATATATATGTACATATTTTTCCGCAATGTGCTTTGCCTTACCGACAATTAAATAAAAAATAGATAAAAATAAGTAATGAAAGTAAAATAAAGAAAAAAGTGTAATTTGATTATAATACAAAATAAAATGAAACTAAAATCAAATAGATTAAAGTCAAATAAGCCAATTTAACCAAATAGAAAAAAATTAAAAAAATAAATGAAAATTTAGAATAAAATAAGACAAAGAAAATGACTTCTATAACTTATATAATAAAATTCAAATATGATTAAATTAACCAAATTAAAAATAATATATATAAATAAAACTATAAATGAGAATTTAGAATAAAATAAGACAAAGAAAATGACTTCTATAACTTATATAATAAAACTCACATATGATGAAAATAAAAAAAGTTAAAACAAAATAAAATAAAGAAAGATAAGATAAACAAAATGAATAAAAATTAAATAGAAACGAAAAATAAAATGAAATATAGCAAACATTAAACAAAAAATAATACAAAAAAAAAATAAATAAACGACGCCCAGCTAATCAAATGACTTCCACCACATTTGCACAGAGATTAGTTATTGCGGTACAGCGCCAGAAGATAATCCGGTATTTTTGTTGGGCAAGGGCATGACATTAAATAGGTGAGTCAGAGGTGGGGCGGATATATAACGAACTTAAAAAAAAAACTTAACTTTTACTATGGAAATAATTTATAAAGAGCCAAGTTGATTTAAAACAAGGGAGAAGAGTTATCTTCCACGTGAAGTCTTTATACCTTTCATGAATATATCAATTTTTTTGATTGCATTTTAGGATTAAATATTAATTCAACATCTGAAAAATCTGTTGTAGGCTTTTTGAAATAGTGTTTCAAATTCTCTGAATGAATTTGTTAATACTCCCTCCTGAAGATAATCTTACCGCAACTTTGTTATGGAAAAGTAATCCCTTTCTTCATTGAAAAGATATTGAAGTCCGCCCAATAGAACTTTTTTATTCAATACATATAAGTGACGTAAAAATAATCCAAACAATATTTAATGTGCAGTTAAAATATATCGGCTAATAAAAAAGAGGACTTTTCGATACAATACTTCTTGTTTTAATATATATCTGAACAAATGGGTTATATGGGGGCTATATGAAATAACCTTTCGATTTATTTCTAGACGCCTTAAAGAAGACCTTTTTTTATAGGTTGGCTCCTGGTACAATTTCCGGAGAAAAAATAATGTTCCTGCAAGCAAATAAAAAACGATTAGTACGATTTTTTCGAATAGGTGAGTCCTTTATCCCGGCGTGAAGAATAGTTGACATCCTATTCTCAGAGCTCAAACTGAATATAGATACAAAATTTCATAAGAATCTGGCAAGCCGTTTCGGAGGAACATAGCGACGCGAGAATTTTATATATATAACATATTTATAGATAGATTAAAGAAACCCCAATTTGTTGTATAAATTAGTATACAAATGCAGCCGCCAAAATAACAAGCTGTTATAGAGTGTATGAATTATATAAAAATACTTTTTTTTGGCTTATTTTAATTTTTTTTTTTAATTTTATTCACTATGTTTAATTTTATTATCTTACTTTAAAAGATTTGATTTTGTTTTTTTTATTTTGTATTTTAATTAAATTAGTTTTTTTTCTCTTTATTTTATTTATTTTTGTTTAATTTTAATTTGATTACTCATTTATCTTTTATACACATTTATAAATACAATTGGCATTTTATTGATTTTTTTCCGATCCGTTCTCCAGTTTTTAATGTGCGCCTTGATATTTTAAAACAATTATTGTATTTCATGTCAGTAATGCACTCGAAAGGGTTGACACTCCCCCCCCCTCCCCCGAGGGGCACGAACAATTTAAAAAATTTTAATATTTTAACTAGCTAGTAGCGAAAATAGTTAATGAAACGTTATGTCCAAAGTAAATTTGGCCTTTGCAAGAATTTGTTTTTAATTTTTTTGTTAACAACCATTGCAGTAACCATGTAAATGACTTTTTCTCCGATTATTCCAAATAGGGCTCAAAAGAGCAACTTTGAAAAATATAAAAGGCTGAAAATTTGCTATGCCTGTTCATTGCCACTTTGGTTTTCCTTGCGCAATAGTTTCCCTTGTTGTTCAGGCGTGAGTCTATTCATGATGAATTGCCAAATCAAGCTGAGAATAAATCACTTGACAGCTGTTAAATCGGTCGCCATCTTGAAAAGTAATGCCAACTTAAAGTTCTATACCTCTATAAAAAACACCCTATATTATATTCAAAACTAAGTAGTAAGCTCGATTGTAAGTTTTCGCATTTACTTCCAATTTACTATTTTAAATAAAAACATAATAATTCGAAGTATACTTTTAAGAGTCAATCAATACATTCAAGTATGCGTATATGGCTTAGAACTTTATGGTAAGCGCCATATATCGTGAGGCCTGAAGATCGTATGTTAACTTAAAAAAAAAAGGATTTATACAATAGCAATCGGCGCTTTTTCGTTTATGTAATGCATTTAAATTAATTTACGCGTCCGACCACTGTCTTCTATGTACAAGTTGTATTTAAAAAAAATAACCAAATTTACCATTTCAATGCCTATTCCAGCTAATCGTTATACCAGCACCAAGGACGGTAATATAATACACACCAATTCTGGAAATTTTCCTATGTGTTTCAAAAATATCTTTGAATGTCAACAGGTTATTTGAAAATAAAATTTGTAAACAAAATATGACACATTTTCTTTTTATGTATATATGAGGCAATTATACTTAGATTGTGTAAATGCTTATGTAATTAGGACCTTATTCCTTAAATGTTTTTCCTATAAGAAATACACCCCTTCGAGTGCATTTCTGACATGAAATAGAATAATTTGTAGGTTCCTCCGTTTGTTTTAAAATATGAAGGCGCACATCAAAAAGGGGAGACGGCTAGGCCAAAATTCAGTTCAACAGATAAAGTGTCAATTGTATTTATATATATGTACATATTTTTCCGCATTGAGCTTTGCCTTACCGACAATTAAATAAAAAAATAGATAAAAATAAGTAATGAAAGTAAAATAAAGAAAAAAGTGTAATTTGATTATAATACAAAATAAAATGAAACTAAAATCAAATAGATTAAAGTCAAATAAGCCAAATTAACCAAATAAAAAAAAAAATTAAAAAAATAAATGAAAATTTAGAATAAAATAAGACAAAGAAAATGGCTTCTATAACTTATATAATAAAAGTCAAATATGATTAAATTAACCAAATTAAAAATAATATATATAAATAAAACTATAAATGAGAATATAGAATAAAATAAGACAAAGAAAATGACTTCTATAACTTATATAATAAAATTCACATATGATGAAAATAAAAAAAGTTAAAACAACATAAAATAAAGAAAGATAAGATAAACAAAATGAATAAAAATTAAATAGAAACGAAAAATAAAATGAAACATAACAAAGATTAAACAAAAAATAATACAAAACAAAATAAATAAACGACGCCCAGCTAATCAAATGACTTCCACCACATTTGCACAGAGATTAGTTATTGCGGTACAGCGCCAGAAGATAATCCGGTATTTTTGTTGGGCAAGGGCATGACATTAAATAGATGAGTCAGAGGTGAGGCGGATATATAACGAACTTAAAAAAAAACTTAACTTTTACTATGGAAATAATTTATAAAGAGCCAAGTTGATTTAAAACAAGGCAGAAGAATTATCTTCCACGTGAAGTCTTTATACCTTTCATGAATATATCAATTTTTTTGATTGCATTTTAGGATTAAATATTAATTCATACATCTGAAAAATCTGTTGTAGGCTTTTTGATATAGTTTTTCGATTTCTCTGAATGAATTTGTTAATACTCCCTGCTGAAGATAATCTTACCGCAACTTTGTTATGGGAAAGTAATCCCTTTCTTCATTGAAAAGATATTGAAGTCCGTCCAATAGAACTTTTTTATTCAATACATACAAGTGACGTAAAAATAATCCAAACAATATTTAATGTGCAGTTAAAATATACCGGCTAATAAAAAAGAGGACTTTTCGATACAATACTTCTTGTTTTAATATATATCTGAACAAATGGGTTATATGGGGGCTATATGAAATAACCTTTCGATTTCTTTCTAGATGCCTTAAAGAAGACCTTTTTTTATAGGTTGGCTCCTGGTACAATTTCCGGAGAAAAAATAATGTTCCTGCAAGCAAATAAAAAAACGATTAGTACGATTTTTTTGAATAGGTGAGTCCTTTATCCCGGCGTGAAGAATAGTTGACATCCTATCCTCAGAGCTCAAACTGAATATAGATACAAAATTTCATAGGAATCTGGCAAGCCGTTTCGGAGGAACATTGCGACGCGAGAATTTTATATATATGACATACCTATAGATAGATTAAAGAAACCCCAATTTGTTGTATAAATTAGTAGATACAAATGCAGCCGCCAAAATAACAAGCTGTTATAGAGTGTATGAATTATATAAGTTGCTTTTTTTGGCTTATTTTAACTTTATTTTTTAATTTTATTCACTATGTTTAATTTTATTATCTTACTTTATTCTATTTGATTTTGTTTTTTTATTTTGTATATTAATTAAATTAGTTTTTTTCTTTTTATTTTATTTGTTTTTTTTTTTAACGTTTATACACATTTATAAATACAATTAGCATTTTACTGATTTTTATCCGATCCGTTCTCCAGTTTTTAATGTGCGCCTTGATATTTTAAAACAATTATTGTATTTCATTTCAGAAATGCACTCGAAAGGGTTAACACTCCCCCCCTCCCCCCGAGGGCCACACACAATTTAAAAAATTTAAATATTTTAACTAGCTAGTAGCGAAAATAGTTAATAAAACGTTATGTCCAAAATAAATTTGGCTTTTGCAAGAATTTGATTTTTAATTTTTTTATTAACCACCATTGCAGTAACCATGTAAATGACTTTTTTTCCGATTATTTCAAACAGGGCTCAAAAGAGCAACTTTGAAAAATATAAAAGGCTGAAAATTTGCTATGCCTGTTCATTGCCACTTTGGTTTTCCTTGCGCAATAGTTTCCCTTGTTGTTCAGGCGTGAGTCTATTCATGATGAATTGCCAAACCAAGCTGAGAATAAATCACTTGACAGCTGTTAAATCGGTCGCCATCTTGAAAAGTAATGCCAACTTAAAGTTCTATACCTCTATAAAAAACACCCTATATTATATTCAAAACTAAGGAGTAAGCTCGATTGTAAGTTTTCGCATTTACTCCAAAATATAATCCTCTGTAGGTAAACTGAATTATATGGTCCAACCCTTAAGGCATAGTATGGATTGTGTTTGGATTACTCTTGTCTAGCTGGGAGTATATATTTCACGAGAGTATGGAGTACCTCAATTGATTGCAGGAACTTTACATGAATAGTGTTATTCATTTTGCTTTTCTTCAAAAACAGTAACTCAGTTGTTAGCATGGGAGGAACGAACTTGGAAACACAGCGTTAAGTGAATAGATGAGGACCAAATCATTATTTTGTTCTTATAATAATTTTTTATGCCAAAATTATAATATTTACGGAAACAGAATATAAACAAGTTTTATAATAAAACTCTTTTAAACCCTATCATTATAGTCCCTCAAATTATAGTATACTATCCGGGAGTAAGTTATAGCATTTAGGCGTTATCTATAACTTTATTATAAATAAAAACATAATAATTCGAAGTATACTTTTAAGGGTCAATCAATACATTCACGTATGCGTATATGGCTTAGAACTTTATGGTAAGCGCCATATATCGTGAGGCCTGAAGATCGTATGTTAACTAAAAAAAAAAAAAAAGGATTTATACAATAGCAATCGGCGCTTTTTCGTTTATGCTATGCATTTAAATTAATTTACGCGTCCGACCACTGTCTTCTATGTACAAGTTGTATTTAAAAAAATAACCAAATTTACCATTTCAATGCTTATTCCAGCTAATCGTTATACTAGCACCAAGGACGGTAATATAATAAACACCAATTCTGGAGATTTTCCTATGTATTTCAAAAAATATCTTAGAATGTCAACTTCAGGTTATTTCAAATAAAATTTGTAAACAAAATATGACACATTTTCTTTTTAATAAAAGGGGCACACGCATATATCTGTGGTCCACTGTATGTATGCACTTATAAATTACATAAATAAATTATATGTATATATGAGGCAATTATACTTAGATTGTGTAAATGCATACGTAATTAGGACCTTATTCCTTAAATGTTTTTCCTATAAGCAATACACCCCTTCGAGTGTATTTCTGACATAAAATAGAATAATTTGTAGGTTCCTCCGTTTGTTTTAAAATATGAAGGCGCGCATCAAAAAGTGGAGATGGCTCGGCCAAAATTCAGTTCAACAGATATAGTGTCAATTGTATTTATATATATGTACATATTTTTCCGCATTGAGCTTTGTCTTACTGACAATTAAAGAAAAAATAGATAAAAATAAGTAATGAAAGTAAAATAAAGAAAAAAGTGTAATTTGATTACAATACAAAATAAAAAGAAACTAAAATCAAATAGATTAAAGTCAAATAAGCCAAATTAACCACATAGAAAAAAAATAAATGAAAATTTAGAATAAAATAAGACAAAGAAAATGACTTCTATAACTTATATAATAAAAGTCAAATATGATTAAATTAACCAAATTAAAAATAATATATATAAATAAAACTATAAATGAGAATTTAGAATAAAATAAGACAAAGAAAATGACTTCTATAACTTATATAATAAAATTAACATATGATGAAAATAAAAAAAAGGTAAAACAACATAAAATAAAGAAAGATAAGATAATAAAATGAATAAAAATTAAATAGAAACGAAAAATAAAATGAAATATAACAAACATTAAACAAAAAATAATACAAAACAAAATAAATAAACGACGCCAAGCTAATCAAATGACTCCCACCACATTTGCACAGAGATTAGTTATTTCGGTACAGCGCCAGAAGATAATCCGGTATTTTTGTTGGGCAAGGGCATGACATTAAATAGGTGAGTCAGAGGTGGGGCGGATATATAACGAACTTAAAAAAAAAATTAACTTTTACTATGGAAATAATTTATAAAGAGCCAAGTTGATTTAAAACAAGGGATAAGAGTTATCTACCACGTGAAGTCTTTATACCTTTCATGAATATATCAATTTTTTTGATTGCATTTTAGGATTAAATATTAATTCATACACCTGAAATATCCATTGTAGTCTTTTTGATATAGTTTTTCTATTTCTCTGAATGAATTTGTTAATACTCCCTGCTGAAGATAATCTTACCGCAACTTTGTTATGGAAAAGTAATCCCTTTCTTCATTGAAAAGATATTAAAGTCCGCCCAATAGAACTTTTTTATTCAATACATACAAGTTATATGAGGGCTATATGAAATAACCTTTCGATTTCTTTCTAGATGCCTTAAAGAAGACCGTTTTTTATAGGTTGGCTCCTGGTACAATTTCCGGAGAAAAAATAATGTTCCTGCAAGCAAATAAAAAAACTATTAGTACGATTTTTTCGAATAGGTGAGTCCTTTATCCCGGCGTGAAGAATAGTTGACATCCTATCCTCAGAGCTCAAACTGAATATAGATACAAAATTTCATAGGAATCTGGCAAGCCGTTTCGGAGGAACATTGCGACGCGAGAATTTTATATATATAACATACCTATAGATAGATTAAAGAAACCCTAATTTGTTGTATAAATTAGTAGATACAAATGCAGCCGCCAAAATAACAAGCTGTTATAGAGTGTATGAATTATATAAGTTACTTTTTTCTGGCTTATTTTAATTTTATTTTTTAATTTTATTCACTATGTTTAATTTTATTATCTTACTTTATTCTATTTGATTTTGTTTTTTTATTTTGTATTTTAATTAAATTAGTTTTTTTCTCTTAATTTTATTTATTTTTTTTAAATTTTAATTTGATTACTTATTTTTCTTTTATACACATTTATAAATACAATTGGCATTTTATTGATTTTTTTCCGATCCGTTCTCCAGTTTTTAATGTGCGCCTTGATATTTTAAAACAATTATTGTATTTCATTTCAGAAATGCAATCGAAAGGGTTGACGCTGGGAGTATATATTTCACGAGAGTATGGAGTGCCTCAATTGATTGCAGGAACTTTACATGAATAGTGTTATTCATTTTGCTTTTCTTCAAAAACAGTAACTCAGTTGTTAGTATGGGAGGAACGGACTTGGAAACACAGCGTTAATTGAATAGATGAGGACCAAATCATTATTTTGTTCATATAATAATTTTTTATGCCAATATTATAATATTTACGGAAACAGAATATAAACAAGTTTTATAATAAAACTCTTTTAAACTCTATTATTATAGTCCCTCAAATTATAGTATACTATCCGGGAGTAAGTTATAGCATTTAGGCGTTATCTATAACTTTATTATAAATAAAAACATAATAATTCGAAGTATACTTCTAAGAGTCAATCAATACATTCACGTATGCGTATATGGCTTAGAACTTTATGGTAAGCGCCATATATCGTGAGGCCTGAAGATCGTATGTTAACTTAAAAAAAAAATGATTTATACAATAGCAATCGGCGCTTTTTCGTTTATGTAATGCATTTAAATTAATTTACGCGTCCGACCACTGTCTTCTATGTACAAGTTGTATTTAAAAAAATAACCAAATTTACCATTTCAATGCCTATTCCAGCTAATCGTTATACTAGCACCAAGGACGGTAATATAATACACACCAATTCTGGAAATTTTCCTATGTGTTTCAAAAAATATCGTTGAATGTCAACTTCATGTTATTTGAAAATACAATTTGTAAACAAAATATGACACATTTTCTTTTTAATAAAAGGGGCACACGCATATATCTGTGGTCCACTGTATGTATGCACTTATAAATTACATAAAATATATGTATATATGAGGCAATTATACTTAGATTGTGTAAATGCATATGTAATTAGGACCTTATTCCTTAAATGTTTTTCCTATAAGCAATACACCCCTTCGAGTGTATTTCTGACATGAAATAGAATAATTTGTAGGTTCCTCCGTTTGTTTTAAAATATGAAGGCGCACATCAAAAAGTGGAGATGGCTCGGCCAAAATTCAGTTCAACAGATATAGTGTGAATTGTATTTATATATATGTACATATTTTTCCGCATTGAGCTTTGCCTTACCGACAATTAAATAAAAAATAGATAAAAATAAGTAATGAAAGTACAATAAAGAAAAAAGTGTAATTTGATTATAATACAAAATAAAATGAAACTAAAATCAAATAGATTAAAGTCAAATAAGCCAAATTAACCAAATAAAAAAAAAAAATTAAAAAAATAAATGAAAATTTAGAATAAAATAAGACAAAGAAAATGGCTTCTATAACTTATATAATAAAAGTCAAATATGATTAAATTAACCAAATTAAAAATAATATATATAAATAAAACTATAAATGAGAATTTAGAATAAAATAAGACAAAAAAGTGACTTCTATAACTTATATAATAAAACTCACATATGATGAAAATAAAAAAAGTTAAAACAAAATAAAATAAAGAAAGGTAAGATAAACAAAATGAATAAAAATTAAATAGAAATGAAAAATAAAATGAAATATAGCAAACATGAAAAAAAAAAATAAACGACGCACCAGCTAATCAAATGACTCCCACCACATTTTCACGGAGATCAGATATTGCGGTACAGCGCCAGAAGATAATCCGGTATTTTTGTTGGGCAAGGGCATGACATTAAATAGGTGAGTCAGAGGTGGGGCGGATATATAACGAACTAAAAAAAAAAAATTTACTTTTACTATGGAAATAATTTATAAAGAGCCAAGTTGATTTAAAACAAGGGAGAAGAATTATCTTCCACGTGAAGTCTTTATACCTTTCATGAATATATCAATTTGTTTGATTGCATTTTAGGATTAAATATTAATTCATACATCTGAAAAATCTGTTGTAGGCTTTTTGATATAGTTTTTCGATTTCTCTGAATGAATTTGTTAATACTCCCTGCTGAAGATAATCTTACCTCAACTTTGTTGTGGGAAAGTAATCCCTTTCTTTATTGAAAATATATTGAAGTCCGCCCAATAGAACTTTTTTATTCAATACATACAAGTGACGTAAAAATAATCCAAACAATTTTTAATGTGCAGTTAAAATATGTCGGCTAATAAAAAAGAGGACTTTTCGATACAATACTTCTTGTTTTAATATATATCTGAACAACTGGGTTATATGGGGGCTATATGAAATAACCTTTCGATTCCTTTCTAGATGCCTTAAAGAAGACCTTTTTTATAGGTTGGCTCCTGGTACAATTTCCGGAGAAAAAATAATGTTCCTGCAAGCAAATAAAGAAACTATTAGTAGTACTTTTTTTGGCTTATTTTAATTTTATTTTTTAATTTTATTCACTATGTTTAATTTTATTATCTTCCTTTATAAGATTTGATTTTGTTTTTTTATTTTGTATTTTAATTAAATTAGTTTTTTTCTCTTTATTTTATTTATTTTTTTTTAATTTTAATTTGATTATTATATTTCTTTTATACACATTTATAAATACAATTGGCATTTTACTGATTTTTATCCGATCCGTTCTCCAGTTTTTAATGTGCGCCTTGATGTTTTAAAACAATTATTGTATTTCATGTCAGAAATGCACTCGAAAGGGTTGACACTACCCCCCCCCCCCCCAAGGGCACGCACAGTAAAAAAATTTAAATATTTTAACTAGAATTCATATAGTTTTTGTTTTTAGTTTAGCCTGAGCTCGAACACTAGCTAGTAGCGAAAATAGTTAATGAAACGTTATGTCCAAAGTAAATTTGGCTTTTGCAAGAATTTGATTTTTAATATTTTTGTTAACAACCATTGCAGTAACCATGTAAATGACTTTTTTCCGATTATTTCAAACAGGGTTGAAAAGAACAACTTTGAAATTTTCCTTGCGCAATAGTTTTACTTGTTGTTTTTTATTATTCAATAAAAAAAGAAATTATTTCAAATTTTTTTTTGTGATTTTTTTGTCGATGTATTTTTAGATGTTTCCTTCACTTTCCAAATGTGATATTACTTTCTTTAATTTTCGATGAATCGTTCGAGTATTTCGACTGGTAACTGGAGAATGATACACGTGATTTTTTACTCCAAAGTCTGAATCGAAGCAGGATTGTCCGCATAGACTTTATACTTCACATATATCCACAGGAAAATCTTGTAGCAACCTTGAATTTTCATGCTGCGTGCGCCGACACCAGCGGATATGCGAATATTTTCCTAAGATATTTTAAAAGTTAATTAGTGCAACAAAAACTACGAAATAGAAATGGCAATTGCTATAAAAAGTTTTGCGTTGAAATAATTTTCAAAATAATTACAACTAAATTTCTTGAAACATTAAAGAGTTTGTTATGAAATTGTTTAAAAATTTGTTTTGAACTTAAAAAAATAAACTTGAAGAATCAATTTTTCTAACAAAAAATCTATTTACGATTATTTACTACATTAACACATTTCACAAAAACTTATTACGACACCTTTCCAAATCGAAAGATATTCTTTTCAAATTTTTAATTCAAAATTGTTTATTTTAGAGTCACAAATTTAAATATTTTAATTGCTGTCAAAGTATAAAGGAACTTACCATGCGCTAGTCCAACATCTCCAATTCATTGAAACCAATGCCCCCAATGTCCAACTCCAAACACTGCTATAGACCGAAACTTCTGATCAATATTGTTGAAAACCTTCCCTTTGGCCAATTTGCCAGATAAATTCGTTCCTTAATCACGGGAAAAGATAATTAAACATTAATACGTTAGTTCACATGTACGGAATGAAAAGAGCTTAATGACCGACTCTATTTACTCTTTTAGTAATTCAGTTACTTTGCCCTATATAGAGTCATAGAATTTCTCTTCACTTGATTATAGCTTCGGCTCCTTTTCGCCCTCTTTCTGATAGAGACTGTTTACAAGTCCTTTCTGTAAAATAAGTTTATAAAATTTCATCATATGAACCCAACAAGTGTTTCAATATTCTAATAACTTAAGAATTAACCACTTCCTATTTTACAAGTTACTGGGACTTGCTGACAATGTGGGGATTGTGGATATATGAAGCCTATGACTGATTCCTATTTAGACAAAAGGCGGTTGGAGTACACAGCAGGAAGTTTATTCGACTCCAGATCTCATTGCTTATTGATTTTAATTTTAATTTTTAGGCCTATCTAAATATATACTACTAAAATTGGAGTCGAGTAAACTATAAATTGGTAATCCGCAGTATACTATTCCAGAGTGTGTTAAAATCCTGTTAAATAATCGTAGAACTTCGTTTATTCGAATAATAGTTTATTAATAATTTAATAATTTATTCGAATAATAGTTGCTCAAAACCGCTGACTCGATCACTAACATTGATTCTATAACCTGAACTATGAAACGCTGTAAATGTCTTTGGTGAGAAAAATTGGCAAGAACCCAAGTGAGGGAATAAGATTTCTTACTTTTCCAAAGAGCCAGTATTTAGCCAGCACGCTTTATAACAGCTATTTTTTTTGGCGCTTACCACCCATTTATACAACAAATTGCGGTCTTCTTTAATCTATCTATAGATATGACATATGTATAAAATTCTCATATCGCAATGTTTTTTTCCAAGCTCCTTCGGAACGGCTCGTCCGATTCTTATAAAATTTTGTATCTATATTCAGTTTGAGCTCTGAGTATAGGACGTAAACTATTCATCTGGGATAAAGGACTTACCTATTCGGGAAAAAAAAATTATTAAAATTATCATCAGCAGGGAGTATTAACAAACTCACTCTTGGAAATCGGAAAACTATATCAAAAAGCCTGCAACAGATTTTTCAGATGCAAGAATTAATATTTAATCCAAAAATGCAATCCAAAAATTTGATATATATATTAAATGTATAAAGAGTCCGCTTTTACGATAACTCTTCTCCCTTAATTTAAATTAACTTGGCTCTTTATAAATTATTTCCATCTTATTCTATTTAAGTTTTTTGTTAAGTTTGTACTATATCCATCCCACTTCTGATTCATACATTTAATGAGATGCCCTTGCCCAAAAGCAATATCCATTACTGTTTAGTAGTGAACTTCGGTTGCCCAGCGATTTAAAATTTGGAATAGCCGGTGATGCGAAGGCATTGGGCAGGAAGCGGGTACTGTTCTTGAGGAAGAGTTAAGAGAGATACATGCTCTTGTGCGGCAGCGAACTCAAATTATGAGTGACAATGAAGGCTAGGTATGACAAGGCGAAGGCTTCCAAAGTGGAGATTTGTTGTTGCTGTACAATACACAACGGAAGAGAGGTTCATCCATACAAGATAATCAAACGACTAAACGACGAAGTGTATCGAATCCAAACCGTTGGGAGGCCAAGAAGCAAGATAAAAGTGGTACAGACTTAGGTGGAGGGCAGTGTGGCGAAAATGCGAAGCGAAGGTCAGATGAAAGATAGAAACCGATAACTGACATGCTCTAGAGCGTGAAACGAGAGGATTCGTTATCGATAAAGATTCGATTATTCTAGGCTTTCGTGTGTGAGTAGCTGTTGCACTGTTATTTTCGACGAGCAAAGTCGTCCAAGAGTTATATCACCGGCCATTGAGGGTAAGCTGTTGATACCTTTATGCCTAAATTTGTCTAAACTAATTATTTAGATGCCCTTCCACGTCCTTCTACTCCTACAAAAACAATTGTTTAAAAAAAAAACGATCTAAAGAACATAAGCCATACTCCAAGAGTGCAATGCAACCTGCGAGAGTATCTCCAACGAAAACTCAGCTATTAAAAGTTAGCCTTGAGAAGGCTAAGAAGAAACATGGGAACAATTTGCAGATTCCCTCAACAGGTATGTTTAGCAGACCAGAGCAATATAATCCCGAAGATGCCCTCATTCTATGTGGAACAGCGGTAATTAGAAAAATTCAGGGTAAAATAAAAAAATTATAGTTAGCAATGTCGACCGATTATTCTAATGCTATCTTTCAGCGAAATCTCAAAATAGAAAAATTCCTAAAAAAAACAATCAAAATATCAGAAAAAATTTTTACAAAGTCAAAAAAACATCTACGATTTGAAGAATAATCCTAGTATGAATTTAAATCCTATCTCTGAGTATAAATTACACTTATATCTTATCCCAGGAGATGTACCACTGAAGGAGCATAATATTTACGCTCGTACTCCAAATTGCACCGGCTTGTCCAAACAGAACTTTCCACAAGCTACACTACCGTGACACCATTTAATGACAAAAAATCTTTACCGGGAGCCAAATTATGGTCAGAACTTGATAGAAATAAATGAAATATTTTCAAGAAAATATATAAACAAAAAGCACAAAAATCTCCAAATCTAAATCATATGACTTCAGCATCGATTTGTAGCAGTAATAATTGACAACTAGTTAAGTTGCCTTGCGGAACTACTATCAAGCCATAATCCAACAGCTTTAAACCGCTTGATATCTGCTGAGGAAAGTTCAGTTAACACGGAACTAGCTAAAAAATCTTTGAACACGTCGATTAATTGCGACCTTAGTGGTTTTGTGGGCTTGGCAAGCAACGCTTACAAAAACAGGTTTTCTCCGGGAGCTATTAAGGCTAATGTTTTGAGTAATATTACTCGTCTAGTTGAAGGACCTAAAAGGCGTGGCCGGAAGCCCTGTAGCAAAAATTTGCCGAAACCAGTACTGAACTCTCAAAAATAATAAGTTTCACTCCTGTATAGATGATTTACATTTAAAAGTCGAGAAATTTCACTTAAGAATAAAAGAATTCCACTTTATAAAAAAAATAAATACATATATCTCACTTTGAACTGATAGAAAAAGAAGTTCCACTTTTGAAAGGTATACTTCAAAAGAAATACGTTCCACTACAGAGAAAATAAGTTCAAGAAGACGCGAGTTTAGGTTTCAAAGAAATAAGTTCCACTTTAAAAGAAAAAAGTTCCACTTCGTGCACATAAAAGGTATCTGCTAAATTTTATTTCGAAATTTTTTTATGGAATTTTTATAGGTTTGAATCATTTCTTATGCCATGAAAAATATAAAGAGCTGAAAGTTTGCTATGCTATAATAGATTCCCTTGATTGTTTTTTATTTTTTTTAATTTTATTATTGGTTATTCACTAACACAAGAATGTGTTTCAATTTTTTTTTTGTGATAATTTTTTTTAGCTAATATGAAAATCGATGTAATTTTGGATTTTTACTTCCTAACTTTGTTTTCTTTATATTTGTGTTTGGCATACATTTTTTTTAAGATTATGTCTAATCTTAAAATCTGATTTACGATGACTCGTTCGAGCATTTCGACTGGTAACTGGCGAATGACACGCGTGATGTTTTACTCCAGGCTCTGAATCGACACGGTATTGTCCGCATTGACTTTATACTTCACTTAAGTCCACTGGAAAACCTTGTAGCATTTCCAAGCTTCGTGCGCTGACACCAGCTGCTACGCGAATAAATTCCAAAGATATTTTGAAAGCTAGTTGAAAGTACAACAAAGATTACTATCAAAATAAAAATAGCAATTGCCATAAAAAAGTTTTGCATTAAAATAATTTTCAAAATAATTACACGGATTACGGTTCCTTGTTTGTTCAACGGGTTCGTAAAAACATATGAAAATATATTTTATTGCAACTTAAAATTTAGCACCTAACGTGATTTCATGTAACACGGAAACCTGAGCCACGATCCAGCCATCACCCTCATCAATCAATACACAAATTATAATAACGTAAAATCTATCCAAATCTATTTACCTAAATTTATCTAACATAATAAAAATTTCCTATTGTTGAATTGAAGCTAATACCAATTTGTACTTTTACTTTTCTTGATGGTATAAATCAGCGCAGCCTTGTAACGCGTCCTTGTAATGATTGGTCCTTCGGGGACAAACGGAGGTAAATTTAGCTCTCCACTCAGTTGCGGTAGAAACTGATCCAAATTATTTCCATTACGGGATGCCTCTGCATTTATGGGTTTCACAACTCATTACGGTTTGAAATTCGGTAAAAGTAATGGAAATGATAGGCTCAAACGCGGGAACAAAGAATTTTGCGCAGTAGGAGGTATAGTATATAAGTTAGATGTGCTGAGAGTTATTATTTCTGTATATGCAATATTCTAATATCAATATCTGTATTAATTGGTTTTGAAAAACCAATGGTTGTAAAACAGTGATGTACCTACATCTTCTCAAATAAAAGGGGATATGGATAGTCGTCTTTAGAGTTGTTAAATTTTTTCACTTTCATTAAATATGCAATATCGCCGGAGTTGTGTGTTCCTATTGCTGGTTTCGGGAAATTTTTGCTACCGGGCTTGCGGTCGTTATTGCAAGAATTGCTTGCCAAGTGCACACGACCACTAATGTCGCAATTAATCGACGTGTTCAAAGATTTTTTAGTTAGTTCCGTGTTAACTGAACTGTCTTCAGCAGATATCAAGCGATTTAAAGTTGTTGGAGTTGGCGTGATAGTAGTCCCGCAAGGCAAATTAATTAATTGACAATAATTACTGCTAAAATCGGTGCTGAAGTCATATCATTTATATTTGGTGATTTTTGTGCTTTTTTATATTTTCTGGAAAATATTTAATTTATTTCAATCAAGTTCTTCCGATAATTTGGACCCAGGTAAAACTGACAAGAAAATGGTGTTTGTGTACTGCCAAGACCGACTCTAATAATAGTATAATTTGAGATATTGTATTTAATAATCGATTGCGGTGTTGTGTTTGAACAAGCCGGTTCCCTTTGGCGCTCGAGCGTAAATACTATGCTCCTTCAATGGTACGTCTTCTGTTATTTTGGGATCAGATATTGGTAAAAGTAATTTAGTTTAAAAAATGCCATTTAAATTCGTACTAGGATTATTCTTCAAATCTTCATGTTTTTTTTTTTTTTTGCCTTTGTAATAATTTTTTCAGATATTTTGATTGTTTTTTAGGAACTTCTCTATTTTCAGTTGCTGAAAGATAGCATTAGAATAATCGGTCGACATTGCTAGCTATAATTTTTTTCGCCCTGAATTTTTCCTATTACCTTTGGGATTATATTGCTATGGTCTGCTAAGCATAACTGTTGAAGGAATCTGCAAATTGTTCCCATTTCTTTTCATAGCAGAACATGATGCTCTAAATATTTTTGAACAGATTTCAGGGTTGAGTTCATTACATCAGATACTACAACGATTTCATTCATGATAGACTCTATATATCTATAATCGAAAAATGTGTTGGTAAGCGCATATCTTGAGAACGGCTGACCCGATTTCGTTGAATTTTTTTCGCAGTTACTCATAGCTTCCAGGAGACGGTCCTAATGGACGAAAATTTTGGAAAAATCTTCCGGAAAAGTCGGAAAATATAGAAATATTTTTTATGTATGGCCCGATTCCGTTGAATTTTTATAGTTACCAGTAAAAGGTTTTTATGAAAGAAAATTTTTGGAAAACCTTCCGGAAAAGTCGGAAAATTGGAGAAATCTAAAATGAATTTTTTATAGGGAGTTTGGTTTGCAATTTTTCCGGAATGGCTTTTTGAAAGGAAATATAGGAAATTCTTAGTGGAAAACTCGGAAAATTCCACAAAAACCCGAAAAAAAAATTTTTTTTATAAAATTTTATATTTAACCGAATGATTTAATTGTTTTGAATGATGTAAAGGTGGAAAATGTCAGAAAGTTTGGGAATAATTTTTTTGTGTTTGTTATTGCCATGGCGAGGTTTGTTTACAAAACAAATTTAAAATCGATTAAGATTTCGGTGACAAAGATACATCAACACCCAAACCTGTTAAATAAAAATTTTCAACTTGGTTGGCTTCGCGAAATTTTTTTCTTTCTTTTTTTCTTTAAAATGCATCTTTCTCACATCATTACATAAGTCAAACACAAACCGCGTTACCAAAAGTGTTTTATTATTTTTAGAGATATTGAAATAGATAATCGTTGAATTGTTCCATATTCACCCATTTTATCAAAGACCTTCAAAGCACACATCAACGTTGAATCTTGCCATATGGCTGTGATTGGAATTGGTGCAGAGAATTACAATGATGAAGTTACCCAATACCAAATAGGCCGCTATGTTAGTAGTAATGAAGCAGTTTGGCGAATATTTTCTTTTCCTATTCATGAAAGACACCCTACTGTTGCTCACTTAGCTGTGCATTTACAAAATGGACAAAGAGTATATTTTACAGCACAGAACGCAGTGCAAAGAGCTGCTTAGCCACCATCTACTACATTAACCAGAATCAATCCTCAAGGAGATTTATACGACGGAAACAAGGAAAACCAGTTTCAGAATACCGAGATGTGTATTCCACCGATGCGATTGGTCGAATTTATTCAGTACATCCAAGCAATGATGAATGTTTTTATTTACGACTGCTATTAGTCAATGTACGTGGCCCACTATCATTCCAACATTGGCGAACTGTTGATGGTGAATTGTATGGATCTTACAGAGAAGCCTGCCAACGTTTGCAATTGCTAGAAAATGACGCTCATTGGGACCAAACTCTCAATGATGATATAATATCATCACACGCTCATCAAATAAGAACATTGTTTTATATAATCATATCTGCATGCTTCCCATCAAACCCAAATGATTTGTGGATCAAGTACAAAGATTATGTGTGTGATGATATTTTGTATCAAATACGGAATAGAATGTGAAATCCAAATATACAAATCAGTGAAGAAATTTACAACGAAACATTGATTTCAATTGAGGACATGTGCTTGTTGATGTCAAACAAATTATTAATTCAATTAGGCCTAGCCGCGCCCAATGGTCCAATGCACGATGCTTTTAACCAAGAGTTGTATCGAGAAAAACTGTATGATCTCAACACTTTGAAAGAATTAATTCAAACAAATCTTCCACTTTTGAATGAAAAACAGAAGTGTGTATTTGATACTCTTATGAAAGTAACAAATGATGAAACTGGAGGGATTTAGTTCTTAGATGCACCTGGTGGTACAGGAAAAACTTTTTTGGTTTCATTGATATTAGCAACAATTCGCTCACAAAATAAAATTGCACTTGCACTCGCTTCGTCGGGAATCGCAGCAACTTTGCTTGAAGGTGGTTGAATAGCCCATTCAGCACTAAAATTGCCATTAAATATGCAAAGCAATGAAACTCCAATCTTCAACATTTCGAAGAACTCGGCAATGGCAAAGGTTTTGCAGTAATATAAATTGCTTGTTTGGGATGAATGCACGATGGCACATAAAAGATCTTTGGAGGCTTTAGACAGAACCTTAAAAAATCTATGGAGCAATCAGCACCGATTTGGTGGTGCAATGATTTTATTAGCAGGAGATTTTCGTCAAACATTGCCAGTGATTCCACGATCAACACAAGCTGATGAACATGCATGTCTAAAGTCCTCCAATTTGTGGAAACATGTCAAAGTGCTTCATTTAAGCTAGAATATACGTATGGAGTTGCAAAATGACCAATCTGGAAACATATTCTCTAAACAACTCATTGACATTGGCAATGGCAAATTTCCTATAGACATCTTGACTGGCTGCATTAACTTTCCTCAAATTTTTTGTCAGTTAACTAGATCAAAAGATGAACTTATTCAAAAGGTGTTTCCAGATATTTCTCAAAATTACAGAAACCATAATTGGTTGAACGAAAGAGCTATATTGGCTGCAAAAAACATAGATGTAAATGAATTAAATTTCAAAATTCAAGATCAAATTACAGGTGAATCGAGAATATGTAAATCAGTTGATTCGGCTACTAACCAAGATGATTTAGTCAACTATCCACCGGAATTTTTAAACTCGCTGGATTTGCCAGGATTGCCACCTCACAATCTTCAATTAAAGGTTGGATCGGTAGTTACAATGCGAAATATCAACCAACCGCGTCTTTCTACGGCACACGGTTAGCGATCAAAAAAATTACTAAACAACGTGATAGAAGCAACTATACTGAAGGGAAAGTATAAAGAAGATGTTCTCATACCGCGCATCCCAATGATTCCGACTGATGTTCCATTCGAGTTTAAACGACTACAGTTTCCAGAGCGGCTTGCTTTTGCTATGACCATAAACAAGTCCCAGGGGAAATCTTTAAGTGTTTGTGGTATTAATCTGGAAACCCCATGCTTCTCACATGGTCAATTGTATGTTGCCTGTTCCCTTGTTGGAAAACCATCAAATTTGTTTGTCTATGCGCCAGGTAATCAAACAAAAAACATCGTATATTACAAAGCACTGCAATGAAAATAAAACTGATTTTTGTTAATAATTATGATTCACATGATTAACAATACAGCGATTACTTAATTATAAATGCGAAGTCAGTCGGGTCCGCTAGTTTGAGCATAAAAGTACGGTTTGCTGATCACTTTTTAGTAGCTGAGTTTCTGTTGGAGATACTGTCGCATATGGCACTGGGCGAATAATAGCATGACCGCTGATGTTTTCCTTGCTCGTTATATTCTTGGAGTATGGCCTATGTTCTTTAGATCGGTTTGTTTTTAGTTATTAAGGTATCAGCAAGCTGATCCTTAATGGCAGTTTATATAAATCCTCCTGTCGTCATTACCATACTGCTTATTTCTCTGGTTGGACGACCTTCAGCGTCGAAAATAAAAGTGCATCTGATAGTAGCTTTAATACCAACTGAGGAGAGCTCAGTGCCAATATAAGGCATAGGCAAACTAGAGAGACTGAGACTGACTTTAAAGTAGAAGAGTCAGATTGTAAAACGTAAGGTCCCTTTGTTAACATAGGAGGCCGATATTCATATATATGCACTGGGCGTATAAGAACTTCTGTCGATCATTAGAATTTCAAATAAAGTACCAACCCACAATTATTTAGCCATTTTGTAAAGACACAGTTCACATACTCCGCTTCTCTTACAACAATGTTCTGACTACCGAATTTTCTCCAAAGAACCGATTTGAGGGTTTGCAGAATTTTTTACCTTTTTTTTTTTTTTTTTTTGATATTTCATTTTAAATAAATAATTAAAAATTTTAACTCAGGAAACTAATACAATGCTTTTTTATTTATTTTGTATTTAATTCGAGAAAAACATTGGGATATATACAATTATATAGTATTCTCTCCGGGAGTAAGTTATAGCATTTAGACGTTATCTATAACTTTAATATATACGAAATTATCTAATAATTTGAATACACTTTTACGAGTCATTTAATGCGTATTTCAATTAGAATTTTATGGTAAGCGCCATAAATCGGAAAGCCCGACAAACGTACGCAGATTTAAAAGGAAAAAGATTAACACAGTAGCAATAACAATATTAATTGGCGATTTTCCGTTTCTGTAATTCATTTAAATTAATTTACCCGTACGACGACTTTCCTCTATGTACTGTATTGTATTTAAAAAAAATAACCAAATTTACCATTTCAATAACTATTCATTATACTGTCGCCAAAAACGGTAATATAGTACACACCAATTCTGGTAATTTTTCTTTGTGTATCAGAAAATACTTTTGAAATTGAATTTCAGGTTATTTAAAATCAAAATTTGTAAACAAAATATGACACAGTTTCTTTTTACTTAACGGACAGATGCATAAACCTGTGGTGCACTGTATGTATGCAGTTAAAAAAGTAGTAAATGCATATATAATTAACACCTAATTCATTCAATGTTTTTATTGTATTAATAATAATTTCAATATGTAATAATTTCAAAAAAAAATTCTGTGTTTATATCATATCCTAAAAATATTCATATAAAATAAATATAAAATGCTAACGGAGAATTAGCTATTGTGATAAGAATATATTTGCTAATATATTGCGCTTTAATGCTTAATTGGAACTTCACTTGTATACTTGAACTATCTATATTTCTCTATAATAACGTCATTAAAAAAGAATATTTTAATAAAAATATTTTTTGTCTATTTTGTAATAAATTGAAAAAAAGCTATTAGCATATAAAAATTTGTATATCTTTCATGGACGTGTTTGCTTGAATTGAATTGGCCGGTTCGGACCTCTATAGCATATATTAGACCTATTTTTCAGATTACTGGGTCATAAAGCCAACATAGAAGTACCTAAAAACATAAAATTTGGTATACTACACATACGCAATGAACTGCAAATTGGTTCTGTAAATCATCGAAATCTGACGAACATGGCAAATGACCTATTTCCTGCATTGTTTGGTTGCAGACTTGCTCTTCAATATAAATGATGTTTTTTCAGCAAATTGCCAATCGAGGTTTACGTTTTCATCATTGAAGCAGAGGTTATCTTACTGGTGGTGCAGGTGATGTTGTTATATTGTTGTTGCTACTGCTGTTTAATAAATTACTTTTTTTGTTGATCGAGAGATATACAGATTTCTTGAATTTTCGTTAACTCCAATATTGGCAACATATGCTGCTTATGACACATAGTCACTTATTAATTTCTTGGCTAAAGACCAGCATTCAGTTCGCGTTTTACGTAAATTGGCAGTAAAAATTTGTACAAATTACTTTTCCATAGAATTTCAAATATATTTCACGACATGGTAGTACTCACTTCACGCCGTGGAAACACCGAACATCATACTACTCATATACTATTCATATACATCTCATGCCCCCAACATTTTTCAGTCATCTATATATATAAAAATGTGTAAATTTTTATGAAATCCTATAACTTGAGAACCACCAGATAAAATTGCACCACATTTTAGGAGTTATAAAGAAATATTAGGAGAAGGAGAAGTTTTTGTTGAGATTGGCGTAGCCCTTAAAGAGAGATGACCATTTTAGTGAACATTGGTCGCTACCCATACAAAACACATGGAACATTACGTTGTATGTGGTGCTGAAAGAGAGAGAGTGAAACAAATGAAAATGAAAATAAATTAAATAAAATTTCAAAAAAGTTGAAATTTATTTAGATTTTTTTCCAAAAAAAAAACGAAAATTCAAAATTTCAGTTAGATATTCTTAATTTTTTAAAGGTGTAGGAAAGCATGTTGGGATCCGCTAGTATAGTTATAAAGTAGTATTTGTTTTTGACAAATATACAAATGCATGTGAAAGAATTACGAAATTGCCATAACGGAATCATTACTAGGTATGATCTCGTTTAATCGTTCCTCAATAATTACATATTTACATTCATATTTACAATATTTACATTATTTACATGATTTACAATATTTACATAATTATATAGAAAACTGTATTCGATTATGGGCACTAAAACATCCAGAATTTCAATGCGTCATCCACCATTATTTCAAACATGTGATTTCCAAAAGTTTTTTGCTACCTGTGATCGCGAACAACGAGTTTTAAGATACACGATGGAAAGCAGGTGTGAGTTCCAATCAAATGTTGCGGAGGAAGGAAACGGAGTGCTAAATTTGCTCCTTCATGTCCATACTATGTCCGTGTGTTGAATGAATGGAGCATTTGAATGCATTTTTGATGATTGTTCAAATGTACTGGGAGGCATTTGAATAGCTGGTGCGTCTCTTACTTATTTCATTTTATTTAACGTTTCTATTTTATTTTAATTCATTTTGTTTTATTTTATCTTCCTTTATTTTATTTTGCTTTAACATTATTTTATTTTCATCATATTTGGTTTGTATTACATAAGTTATATAGGTTATTTTTTTGTCTTAGTTTATTCTAAATTTTCATTTAAATTTTAATTTATTTTATTTTTTTTTAATTTAATTCATTCGCAGCTTAGCTAGCAGAGAAAAGAGTTAACGAAAAATTATGTTAAAAGTAAATTTGGCTTTTACAAGAATTGTCGCCAAAGAGCTAAAAGTTTGAAGTTCAGTGTATTAATATTTGATTTTTGAATATTTTATTAACTCAGCCATTGCCGTAACCAAGTAAACGACCTTAATTTTTAATACGGATTTAGAAGACTTAGAGAATTATTATCATTAAATCAATTAGTAATACTATTTTAGTATTATTTTTAATATTGTTTATTAATTGCTGAGGAGTATGTAGTTCAGAAGGAGTTGAGTTTATGAATTAGTAAGTCATATTTAATTTTCCTGTATAAATACATTTAAAACAAAAATTTGAGATTTGTAATAAAAATTAATTTGAGTGGGAAAGTGGTAGAGAATAAATTCAAAAATTCGAAATGTTGCTTGCCATAAAAAAGTATAAATCAATCATAATCAAAAGTTTCTTATTAAATATAAAATCCTTCTCAATTTCCTGTTTTTTATAATATGAATGTTGAATTAAATAAGCTGTTTTGTATTCGCTACTGTTTAGTAATAAGAAGTAGAATATATTATGCACATAAAAGGTGTGAACTAACTTTCAGTTCGTAATTTATTTGTGACCACTTTGGTTTTACTTGCGTAATAAAATTTCTTTTTTCCTTTTTTTGCTGCAATTTTTTTATTGGTTATTCAATAAAGAAAGGAATATATTTCAAAATTTTTTTTGTAATTATTTTTTTTTAGCTAATATGAAAATCGATGCTTTTTCAGATTTTTCCTTCAATGACTTCCAAATATGGTATTACTTTTTTTATATACTGATAGAAACCCTAATCACGGCCATTCCAAAGATAATACGATAGGAAATTTTCTCATTTATCTGTCATCTTTGGGCCTCTATTGTGTTTTGTTGCCAGCACAAAATGCAAAATATAGGCCCAACATAAGCTGTGAGTGTAAAAAGCGAGCTACCATATACAATCCGGCAAAAAAATATTTTAAACTTGGTAGTTTTTTTTAATTTACACTAGAATCATTTTTAAATTATTCCAAGTTAAAACAAAAGGTTTGTTTACTATCCATGTCAAATAGGTTCACAGGCAATTTTATTGAACAAATAGTAGTAAATAGTTACAAAAAATATTTATTAATACACAAAATACTAATTGTGGTTACGTAACATTAATAATAAATAAATATTTCTAATAATTTTTAAATTACTTTGAGCGATAAAATAATAATAATAATTTATTCTTAATATTGGACTTTACGGGTATGCTAAGTAAATTAAATGACTACTTAAGAGCGTGGATGGAATTTTTTGGTACAATTACATTCAACTATTATTTATGTGTAATGGCAACGTTGGCGAATGTTATAAAAATTGCACACTTTTCGACGCTCTCACGAAATAAAGAGTTTCGCATCATATTATTTTGGCCATTCCCTTATTCTTTTCAATGCTATGAACTTTTCTTTTGATGCTTTCTAACTTTGTTTTCTTTATATTTGTTTTCGACATTAATTTATTAATTTATCTCTCTCAAGTGTTGGCCGCGGCTAAGTCTCAGATGGTAAATCCGTTGAGTCTAATTTTCGATGACTCGTTCGAGCATTTCGACTGGTAACTGGCGAATGACGGGCCTGAATCGAAGCGGGATGTTGCGCATAGACTTTATAATTCACATAAGCTCACAGGAAAACCTTGTAGCAACCTTACATTTCCAAGCTGCGTGCGCCGACACCAGCCGCTATGCGAATATATTCCTAAGATATTTAGAAAGTTAATTCAAAGTACAAAAAAAAATTACCTGTTCAGGTCATAAGCCTAAATTCACACTATTTGGCACCACCCTAATATTTCCAAAATCTGCAAGATTGTTCAATTTTTATTAACCTGTTTACTCAACAGATTCGTAAAAAACATATTTTATTGCCACTTGGAATTTAGCAGTCCAGGTGAATTCACGTAACACGGAAAAAGTGTCAATCAATACAATAATAATGTAAAATCTATATAATTTAATAAAAATTCACTATTGTTTAATTGAAACTAATACCAATTTGTACTTTTACATTTCCACTCAGTTGCGGTAGTAACTGATGCAAATCGATTTATAATGGAACGATTTACCGTCATTCCTTGTCAATTTTGGTTTTGCGACAAACCGGTTTCGGCGTTCCGCCAACTTCAATGCCTATTTTCGTTCTGGTCTGTGTCTATCTGTTGTGTTGTATTTATAGTCCATGGGTGATGGAGCAGGTCATGTCAATCTATGTACGTGTGGGTGTATTTTGTGGTAGGTAATGTCAACATGTGTGTGCGTGTTTGTGTTATTGATGTGTCCGAATTGTTACCTGTCACAAGGGTTGTTTTCGTGTACATTCGATACAGTGCTCGTAAACTAAGCGGTAGGTAGAAATCGGTGATTTTTGTTGTTTGATTTATTTTTTGTTTTTGCTGGTTCATTGTTACGTGTTTGGTAGCTGTACCTGTTGGCTTGTGCTATTTTTGTAAATTAGTATTAAAGGTTCAAATATTTCGTCATAGGTCGTGCTAGTTTGTTCGTTGATGAAATGTTTGCAATAAAATGATTTGTTGCATTCCCAGAAAGCATTTTGCTTGGCGCAAGATTCGGGTTATCAAATAAAAGGGGATATGGATATTCGTATTTAGTTTTTATATTTTTTCGCTTTCGTTAAATGTGCCTTATCGCCGGGTGCTCGATCCATCCTATTGTACGTATATCTATTGTTACACCACACGGGCATAATGCGGACATGAAGGAGCAAATTCAGCACTCCGTTTTCTTTCTCTGCAAAATGTGATTAAAACTCACATCTGCTTTCTATTCGATGTAAAAAGCGGTTTGTTATTTCCAACTTTTCTAGAAATTTTAGTGCCAATAATCGAATACAGTTTTCTATATAGTATAGTATAATGAATATAATTGTAATTATTGAGGAGCGAATAAACGAGTGAGTCCCGGCAATTAAGAAGCCGAACGAACAAATCTTATAACTTTTATTCATCAATCCAGTGGTCGGACTCATTTGGCAAATTATTGAGGTTAATTACGAAAACCGTTACAATATATATATACTTTATTATAAGCACTGAAGCAATTTTCATACAATAATATAAAAATGTAGCCATAAAATGTCCCTCTAAATTATCTTTTTTTTTTAGCAATACTGAAATAAGACGGCGCAGAAAGTGAGGTGAGACTACTGATCACACCTAGTAATGTGCAGTGCAATTCCGTAATTTTTCACACGAATTTTCTGTACATTTAAAAAAATACTAATTTATAACTACTTATATATGACATGTTCATTTTACAATCCGTGAAAAATGTTGATGGCACCATGTTGCTACTATGGTGCTCAGTGTTTCCGCGGCTTGCAGGGAGGACTGCATTAAAAACTACTAAAATACTACTTACGCAGACATTGCACGAAAAATAATGCACAATTTTGCTAAATAAGTGAACATAATATCTAACAAAAGTTTATGAATTTATTAATATAATATATGAAACCAAATATATTTGTGCAGTAAACACTACATCTAATACTTAATTAATAAAGTTGTAAATACATCTAGAACATATATATCTACAATGAAAACTGATATCTAATAATTCATTTAGCTCTTAATTTTATGAAATTATAGAACAAATTCCTTTTTTTATTAAAAATGGTTACACACAGGCTTAAGTTACAGATTTTTATAGTGCTTAAATGTATACAAAATTACAGAGTCAATTGTAATTATTATAATATATAATAACTTTTATATCTTTCTTAATATTTCGCAATAGTTTTAAACAACAATATATAACTAATTTGTTTTAAGTTTAATTTAAACCTTTCTATCTGTCTCAAAGAGTCATTCAGTATTTCTTTAAAATAAGAGTGTATATACGTAAATATTGTATTTTTTTGCAATAATAGCAACATATTATCATAAAATATAACATATTCCAGAAAATTTCGATTTGTTATATTTTAAAAACGAATATATATACTAAATTTTGTTAAATTGGTTAGTAAAATACGTAGAAAGATTGTATGTGAAACAAGTTCTTTTATTATTTCCCTTTTTCGTTTCTTTCAATATTTACATTTTAACTAAAAACATTAAGATATAATTTCTTTAATTGGAGTACATATGAAGTAAAATCTTTAAAATTTTGGACCTTACCACTTATATTGAAATACTGTCTACCTTAAGCAAAAAACAAAAAAGGGCTCAGTCTGGTACTGCTATTAAAATAAAGATTTTTTGCAAAATACAAGTTTTTTTAAATCCTTAAAAGTTTCGTGTTAATGCTCTTCCGCACCACCACTGAGTTTGCAATAAAGGTGCATTAGCACCTTTTTTATTAAAATAGTTACATTGTTCTACAACTTAAAAATGAAATGATTACATGTTATACATATATAAGCATGCAATTCTAATTCAATTTGTACTTTTACTTTTCTTTATGGTACACATCCTTCGAGCCGTATCTTTCTGCTTTTTGTATCTCAGAGATAGGCACAAGTTTTGATAATTTCATTGATTCGGGGATAAACGTATTACATTAAAATATTTACGCTCTCCAATCAATTGCGGTATAAACTGATCAAAATCTTTTCCATTACGGGATGCCTTTGAATCTATGGGTTTCACAACTCTATACGGTTTGAAATTCAGTAAAGATAATGGAAATGATGGGCTCAAACGCCGAAACAAAAAATTTTGTGCAGTGGGAGGTATAAGCCCTGGTTCTGGTGGAAAATTACAAAGTTTTAGCAAATTAGGCATTTTGCTATGCTCTGGCGGGGGCAAAAACATAGCAGAATGCAATACGGGCATTAAGTTAGTTATAATATTTATTTTTAATGCAAAAGATATCTTATCTGGTGGTGCAACTGCTGTTTTTATATTGTTGTTGCTACTGTTTTTTGCTGTGTTATTTTTTTTTTATGACCGAGAGATGTTAAATCCAACATAAGCTGTTTATGAGACATAGTCACTTATTCATTTCTGGGCTAAAGCCTATTTCACGTGAATTGACAGTAAAAATTTGTACAAATTTCTTTTCCATGGAATTTCAGATATATTTCACGACATGGTAGTACTCACTTCACGCCGTGGAAACACCGAGCACCATACTAGCAACATGATGGCGGCTACATTTTTCACGCCTTTAAAAATGAACATGTCATATAGTTAAAAAGTAGTATTTTTTTGACAAATGTACAAAAAATGCGTGAGAAAGAATTACGGAATTGTCATGGTGGAATCATTACTAGGTGTGATGAGTAGTCTCACCTCACCTTTTCCACACCCTTATTTCGGAATTGTTTTTAAAAAGTTGAAAAAAGGAAATTAGAGAGACATTTTATGACTACATTTTTATATTGTAACGAATTTCGTAATTAACCTCAAAACTTTCCCAAATCTTTCGAGTCGGACCACTGGATTGCTGAATAAAGTCATAAGATTTGTTCGTTCGGCTTCTTGATTGCCGGAACTCACTCGTTTATTCGCTCCTAATTAATTACAATTCTATTTATTATACTCACACTATTTAAGATAATTTATTCGATTATTGACACCAAAATTTCTAAAAATGTTGATAGCTAAAAGTTTTTTGCTACCTGTGATCATGAACAAGGAGTTTTAAGATGCACAATGGAAAGCAGATGTGAGTTCAAATCATATTTCGTGGAGAAAGAAAACGGAGCGCTAAAGTTGCTCCCTCATGTACGAACTATGCCCATGTGGTGTAATGGTAGAGATACGTGCAGTAGAATGGCTCGAGCAGTAGCATTAGAATTCATTTGTGATGATTACAAAGGGTTTAGCGAGCCGGAGGTTTTTTTTTTGTATTACATTTAATTTAATTTTTGTTTCATGTTTGTTATAGTTCATTTTATTTTACGTTTCTATTTTATTTTAATTAATTTCGTTTTATTTTACCTTTATTTATTTTCATCATATGTGATTTTTATTATATAAGCTATAACAGTTTTTTTTTTGTCTTTTTTTATTCGAAATTTTCCTTTATATTTTTATTTATTTTATTTCATTTTTTAAAATTAATTTTGTTTTATTTCAGTTTATTCTATTTGAATTTAATTTTATTTTCGGATTGTTTAATGCGGCCTGTAATTGTTTTCGGCTATAAGTAAATGAGCTGTATTCAAGGCCTAATTTTGTTAGAAAAATTATTTTTCATTGAATACTTTGTTATACAACAAAGAAAAATTGGTAGAAGTGACAGCTGTTTCGGGGATCACCATATCTCCTCATCAGACTTCTTTTGCCAGGAATTTAACCGACGGATTCTGACATCAAAGGCGAGTGCTGTACCAACTGAGCCAACACCTGCCATGTAATCTGTTGTTGTATTATACAATTTTTTACTAACCAACAACTATTAAGAGCGCTAATATTCAGCCGCAACTTTTACTTAATGTTGGGTTAGCGATTATTTTACAACCCTGCTTACATTCAGGCATTAATTGAGAAATGTATATAAGTAGGATTGCTTAACGGACTCCACTTATATTTATAGATTGTTTAATGCGGCCTGTAATTGTTTTTGGTTGTAAGTAAATGAGCTATATTCAAAGGCCTATTTTTGTTAGAAAAATTATTTTTCATTGAATATTTTGTTATACAACAAAAAAAAATTTGTAGAAGTAACAGCTGTTGCAAAGATCACATCTCCTCATCAGACTTCTTTTGATAGGAATCGAACGGATGGATTCTGTTATCACAGGTGAGTGCTCTACCAACTGAGCCAGTTATTGTATTATTCAATTGTTTACTAACCAACAACTTAATAGTTGTAGTAGGTCCGCTAATATTTAGTCCCTATTTTTACTTAATGTTAAAATATTTTAATTAGAATTTATGTTATTTGTGATTTCAGTTTGACGAGAGCTAGTACCCTAGCTAGCAGCGAAAATAGTTAATGAAAAATTATGTGAAAAGTAAATTTGGCTTTTGCAAGAATTGGCGTCAAAGTTGCTAAAATTTTGCATGTCAGTATATTAAAATTTGATTTTTGAATATTTCATTAAATCAGCCTTTGCAGTAACCATGTAGACTTAAAGACGTATTCAATTAAAAATACTATTTTAGTATTAGTTTTATTATTATTTGTTTATTAATTACTGATGGGTATGTGGTTTAGAAGGAGTTGAGCTTATGAACTAGGAAGTCAAATTTAATATTCCAGTATAAATACATTTGAAACAAAAATGTGAGATTTATTGTAGATCAATTTGAGTAGGAAAGCGGTAGAGGGAAATGTTGTTATAAAAAAGCAGAAATCACTCATAAACAAAAAACCTTCTTACCAAAATATAAAATTCTTCTCAATTCCTATTTGTTATAGTAAAAATGTTTGTTAAATTAAATTCGCTACTGTTAAGTAGTAAGGAGTAGAATATATTGTGCACATAAAGGTATCAGCTAACTTTTATTTCGTAATTTTTTTTATAGCCATGAAGCATATAAAGGTAGAAAATTTGATATGCCTATTCATTGCCACTTTGGTTTTCCTTGACCGTTTTTTTTAAATTTTTTTATTGGTAATTCAATAAAAAAAAGGAATGTGTTTAAAAAAAATATTTTTATAATTTTTTTTAGTTAATATGAAAGTCGATGTAATTTCAGATATTTCCTTCAATGATTTCCAAATATGGTATTACCTTCTTTATATACTGATAGAAGCTCAAATCACGGCCATTCGCTTATCCTTTTCAATGCTGTGAACTCTGCTTTTGATATTTCATAACTATGTTTTCTTTATATTTGTTTTTGGCGCCAATTTATTTATTATTTAATTCGTTCGAATTCGTTTATTATTAACTAATTCGTTTGAGCATTTCGATTCATTCTTTAGATAATGAAAATGTTGAAATACACTTAACAAAACCCAATAGCCACACGGGTAATGCTGATGTAGAAAGATTCCATAATACCATAGCCGAGAAATTTAGAATTCTTTACAAGTTAAATAAAGGGGTATATTATTCGACAATCAAATGTACACCAAATCAAGTACAATATAATCAAGTAGATAAAGAAAAAGTAAAATATAATTTATTGACAGTAAAGAACAAAGTTTGAAATAAAATAAATAAGAAAAGAGAAGATTATGAAGAACAGAGAAACGAAAGGTTCATAAAAAATTATAAAGCAGTAAGACATAAGGAACAACCCAGATATAAGAAAGAAAAGCTAAAAAATGTTCATCCCGCTAACATTAAAAAGCTTTAAAATTTTCAGATATTATACCTGACAATAATGATATTGATATGGACTACAACGACTAAGGCAAACGTAACAGTTACAGAACTGAAAGGACAGTTAGGATTTTCAAACATTCAAATTAGGACAGAACAAATAGTCAGGGATACAGACATAGTAATACACTTAATAAATACAGAACAATTAAAAAGCATAATTGATGAGATGACAAACAATATTATCCTTATGAAATCAAATAACAAAGAAATTTTACATACAGAACTATTAGAAGCAAGAAACAAGTTAATGACGTCAATACCGAAATCAAATAGAAAAACGAGAGGTTTAGTAAATGCAGTAGCGTATCCAAATGGATGTTTGGTACGATGGACGACAATGACAGACAAGTAATTGAAAAACATTTATTGAAGACGGACGAGACATTGAACGAACAAATACATGTAAACGAATATTTTAGCTTAGCGTTAGGACAAATTGAAAGTCTTGCAAGAAACGATAGAAAGGAAATAGAAAAAAGTTTTAACTCAATAAATAAAATGATGGATGAGGAATACGAACAGCATATGTACCTAGAACAGATGACAAAAATTCAAATATTAAAAAGTAAAATTGAACAAAAACAAAACAACATAGTGTCAGCAAAATACGGGATTATCAATCCAAGTATTCTGACAAATCACGAAATAACTAAATACAGTATCGACTAATATATATCGATATAACAATACATTAAAGCACTTACAACTTGGGACAGCAACATTTAATAAAACTTATATAATACTTGGAATAAAAGTACCAAAAACTTTTGTACAAGTCAAAATTAGATATTTAATACCAATTCCTAAAAACTATTATGAGGAAATAGATGCTAAGATAGAGCAAATATTTAAATATGAAGATAACATATTTACGTTTGTAGAAAATAAACATCTAAAAGAATTAAAATTAAGTAATCATTGCATAATAAAAAGCAATTGTAAAATTATGAAAAACAAAGAGCTAGAAATAATACCATTAGAAAATAATATTATTGTTATTAAAAACGCAGTAAATTTAATGGTAAATCAACCTTGTAATAGCGAAAAAATCTCTATAAATGGAAACTATATTATATCATATAATAATTGTACTTTAAAAATAAATGACTACTATTTTTCTAATGTAATAGAAGAAGATAATGAAAATATTGTTAATATCAAATGTGAAAGTACGCATAATTTCATGAAAAAACTTACATTCGAAGATATTGTAGAAGAAAGAAAAAACAATAGTAAAAACATTTTTCAATTAAAGTGCCATACAAAATTGTCATATGCAAGTAACTTATTTATATTGGTTCTTATAATAATATTAATTTTCATTATTCTCATTAAACACAAATCCATTAAAATTAAATTAAATAAAAGAATTTGGGAGAATTCTAATCTAAAGGAGGGGGTAGTTACATATAGAAATCATATAAACTCAGCACTTGACGATATAGTTACATATAAAAATTATAGCAACTCAGCAATTGGCGACATCGACCAATTTCTTAATAATATTGTAAGTAAAAAGTAAACTGAAACCAACTTCCGGCCTATTTTAAAATTGTCGAAAAATAACACAAAACAAAATTAAAGAATTGATTAATTTCCACGAACCTAATTATTGGTTACTGCATAAACAGAAAATAAATAAAATGTTAAGTAAGCATTCTTGTATTAACTAAGTAAATATGTCAAATAAGCAATAACCAAGTAAAATGTAAAGTAGTAAGCTAAGCACTTTTTATAATTGTAATAACTTAGCTTATTGTTGAAAAATTAAAATAAAGTCAGTTCTAATTTTGCACTTAAGCTGATCACTGGCCTTTGCCAAAATAATTATCTGTTATCTTTTTTAGAAACTCCCCTCGTGAACGCGGAAACTAATCTCGCGCGATCCCCTTTGCTCGTATTAGCAAAACATGATTGTCCATTTTGTGTTTGTCCTTTGTTTGCTTTAACACCATCGCGTCTAACTTGAGCTTGCGCTGAAGTTGATGCGATGTTATCATTATTATTCCCTGTACTTTTGGCTGAACTGCCTGCAAATGAGGAAAAGAATTTGTCTTTGGTGACAAATCTTGCAGTTAAAACGGCTATTGCACTTTGTCACCGTATGACCCAAAGATAGGCAGTTCAAGCAGCTGTGAATTTTCTTTATAAAATCGATTCTGTCTTGAGGCTTTACAAAATTTGCACAGAATACTAGAAATTGTTGCTTGGAAGGAATCAAGTCTTTTTTGTCGGTCTGGATTTTTATTATTTTGCGGCTTTGGTATTTTAGAATGCTTTGCCGCCCTTATATTCGACATAGTTTCCAGAGTCTGGAATCTATTAGATAAAAATATATCCAAGTCATCTCATCTCGGTATCTCTGTCTTGCCTTGTATAGTTTGCTCCCATAAAGCCAAAGTACTTTCAGACAACTTAGTGGAGCAAAGATAAGTTATCAATGCATCCCAATTGGACACATCAATGCTATGGTGCTGTAAGGCTGAAAGATAGTTATTTATATTACGTTGAAATTTTTTAAGTGAAGTTCCGCATTCACTTTCTACCGCCTATATATTAAAAAGTATTTTAATTTGTAAATTTACTAGGATTCGTTTAATTTCGAATCTATCACATACGTTTTTCCAAGCTGTGTTGAAGTCTTATTTGTGATGTTACATTTGCTAACAATTTCTTTGGTCTCCCTTGTGTTTTCTGATTTAAATAAAGCAGATTTTCCACAGGGGTAATGCCTTTATATAGATGGCCGTGAAAATACCTCGGAGTGTAGGCCACGAGATATAGTCGCCCTTAAATGCCCTTAAAGTTTTAAATTAAAATATCACGATAAATAAATGTTTATTGTTATTTATATTGTAATAATTATATGTTTATGTATATGTATATGTATTTTTTGACACAATTTCAATATTGCAGTAAATGCTCGCCACTCACCTTTGAGGGATATGTGTATAAGTAGATGCTTATATGGATCCTGATATATATATATATATGTTAAGCTTAATATTTCTGACGCTGATAAAACGTTTTAAATAATTTTGTGGAAGCAGAATTTATTCAATGTGAAGTGAAACAAACAAACAAAAAATGCCAGAATATGGCAAAAAAAAGGAAAAATTAAATGAAACAAGTGAAGTTATACAACCTAAGACTTTTATACTGTTGTTAATGCCGGTGACTTGAATAATTAAGAACTGTACACGAAAATATTGTAAGATGAAAGAAGAACTCAGAGTGAGAAAAAAAGTGAAATTTATTTCGCAGATATGAAAAAGTAAATTGTGTTTGGGTAATTAATCATCAAAAAATAAGTGCACCAACAACACAATGTTTTATTAAAGAAGCAAATGTGACTATTCCGCACTTATAAATTGGCAAAATCACTCACCTTCACAAAATCATTCGCGATCTTTATTGAATTAGCAATCGAGTTTTGTTGCTTTTATTTTATTTTTTGTAAATTGGCGCGTATAATAACAAAAAAAAAAAAAAGAATTTTAAATTGTGAAAAAGTGCAGCCAACCACGTACCTTTCGAAAACTGTTTGGTTGTGAATGTGAAAGCTGTTTTGTGCTGGTGTAGTTGACTTCGGGAATGAAATTTTGTGGTGATGTAGTTGACTTCGGGAACGATATTTTGTGGTGATGACTTCGACTTCAGTGTTTGATTGTGGATTGTATAATAATAAATTGGTACGTTCTAGGTCGAAGAAGGACCATGGAAACCCGTGGTGTATATAATGGTATATACCCCAGAGATTCTGCTCGCATAAGAAATAAAAAAATTAAAAACGAATTTGATTAGTTTTTTTTATTAATTAATAATTTATTTACAATTTGAAAAAAAAAAAATTATAGGGGTGGATGGCGGAACGCCTGTCTCTTTTGGCATTGAAATATCAAGAGAGAGTGAAAAATACAAGAAAGTTCTACCAACCCTCAAATCGGTTAGTTAGTTCTGCTTTTAAAGGGGAAATGCAACAATTAATAGCTCTACCAGGAAAAGTGTAGTTTTTTCATATTTGTATGTGTAACACAATTTGTGTATAACGCGGTGCATTTAGTTTAGGGTGGTGTATTAAGAAGTTGGATTTAGCACGAAGGTTTAAACGCAATTATTTATCATGTGCTAGAATTTCCAAAGGTTCGAACCTTAACTCTCTATGATTTTCATCTCCTATAGGGACTATTAATGATTTTTGTGTCTTTAGGGATTTTAATTATGAAAATAATATTATTGTGATCGTCAGTTAATGTAGCTAATTTTACATGTTGTAGTATGTACTGGGTAATCTCTTCATTTCAGAATGCCATACTGTAAAGTGTTTGTGTTACGAGGCTGCAATATTGTTTTGTATCTGTTCGATGTTATATTGTAATATTTTTAGTTTTAATGTAAAGTGTGTAAGTGTAATGTGTTGTTCTAATTCTGTTTACTTATTGTGTAATTTTTTCTAGTTAGAATGTTCCTATCAGCTGTAATTATATCTTTTAACTTCTTGAAGGTATTATTGAAGTCATTATTGATTGTGAATTGTTTGTTTAGTGTGCTTATAATTTGTGGGTGTTAGCAGAGAACGTAGAAGACAGAGAAGGACCAGCGCGTGTCGTTTGTCAAATCGTTCCGATTTTCCAATTAGCCTAGAACAGCAATAGGGAATTCACACCACGAAATCTCAAGGGAATTGTAAAATTGATAAAGGCTATGCAAGATAAATGTAAGAATGCAGATGGTTATTATCAGAAAGTTGTGAACATATTATTGTTTAGTTTTTGAGTTTCAATAATTTTTAAATTTCATTAAATATTCCTAATATTTATAAAATCATATTTTTTCCATATAACTACCAAATTCTTATATTTTACTAATAGTTTTTTTAATGATAAAATATTATATTTTAATATTTGAATGTAATATATTATATTTAAATACTCTATTTAAATTTATTAAATAATAATTTATTTTTGGAGGCAAATATAAAAATAAATAAACAAATCGAAATTCATTCATGCATATCAACATATGAGTGTACGCACGTACACACAAATAAGCGTAATAAGAACAAGCACGCATGCTCATATAGATAACATACATATTTATACGCACATAAAATGATATGTATATACATACATACATACATATGTTCATATGTGCATAAGTCAAAGCGTACACATCCAGCAGAAAATACCGCTAGTTAAATTTGCAAAAAATGCCCTTCTCATAGCGAGCGCACACATCTCCCTTTGTGTAGTAAACGAAGTTTGTATGGATACGATCTCTAATGCAAATAATATGTTTCTATGTGTTTGGACATGCGTGTATGTATATATTGATTTCTTGACACAGATCAATATTTTCGATTGCGTATATACGAACACTTGTACATATGTATGTCATATCCAAACTATTAATTGATACTTTAGAATTTATCCTTGAACTTTTTTCGGGATTATAAATTAATAAAATAATGAAATTATTAATTGCAAATATAAACAACCCTTCTTCTTCGACGGCAAATCAACATTTTTTCCCATCAGATAATTGAATTTTGCTTTCAGATTATAAAGATATTTGAAAAACGTATGAAATCTATTAATTAGATTTATCTGTTTCATCTCTTTTCTATAAATTTATTAATATTTATATAAACTAATATTTTCGTTTATTTTGATAACAAGCATACGTAAATTTATTATCTATGGTTAACATATAACAATGTTTTTCAGAAACATTTCTGAGCATAATTATTATTACTACGCTCAGATATGTTACGCTCCAAAAGCCAATTCTGTTAAATTCTGGCGGGAGTGGTGAAATTCCCTTGAGATGTTCTGGCTTATTCTTGACGTTTTACACGATTTTTCGTAATTGGTCCTTCTCTGTCTTCTACGTTCTCTGGTGTTAGTGTCCATTATTCCTAAATGGTGTTCAATGCCTGTCAATGTCTACAAAATTTACGAGTCCTCTTTTCTTTCTATGAGGTATTAATGTATACTTTACTTTTGATAGTGTTTACTTGAAGCTGCAGTGTTGGTATTTCGTCTCCGAGTTGTGAGTTTTTAATATTAGTTTCTAGTTCAAGGACCATATTTAATACTTCTGTTGGGTTAATTGTATGCAGTATCTTGTCACATGTAGTTACGATATCAATGTCCTCCAAATAAATTTCTGTGTAACCCGTATTTGTGTTAATGGGTTTGACTGTCAGGTGAGTCAGCGGTAATCTGTGAATAGTTCTATTATCTTTTGTTGAAGTTTATTGTATTCATGGTCGTTTAATTCACTAAAAATGCCACTTTTCCCTGGTATATATAGATTTTCTTATATCTATGAACTATCTTAATTTCCCTAGTTTTGCTGCTTGTTAATATAATTTGGGTTTTAAATCTACTGACTACTGTGTCTAATGTTGGTATATGATCGTTCAAGTTTGCTTCTTGTGAATGTATTGTGTCGATGCTTTCATTGTCAGTTATTTTCAAGTGACGTTATACTATGATTATCATCTTCATTACTTTCTTGATGTTTGTATTCATTAATTACATTTATCTCATTTGTGTCGGAATTTATTCTACTGAGAAACTCCGCTATATGATTGTATTTTCCTTTTATATATCCTATAACGTAAACGTTGTACTCCCCGAGTTTTAATAACCACCTTCGGAGTCTAGGGTTGATGTCTTTACCAAGTTAATGGTTGGTGGTCAGTTAGCAAATCGACTTTTACACCGTAAAGGTATGGCCTGAAGTAATTGGTAGTCCAAACGATTGCTAAGAGTTCTTTCTCTGTCGTTGAATAATTTTATTCGTGCTCATTTAGTGTTCTGTTGGCACAGCACATGGTGATTGCCCTGCTGAAGTACAGCACCATTCACTTAGGTACTAGCGTCAGTTACTAACTTTAACGTTCTTGTGAAGTCAGGATATTTAAGGATGGGATGGGATGAATATATAAGAAGAGTCATTAATATTTATTTTTGCTCCTCTTTTTAAGTATTTTCTCATTGGATGCGCTACTTTAGCAAAGTTTTTAATGAGTTTTCTATAATAATATGTGGCTCCTAGAAAAAATTTAATTTGCTTAAGAGTATTTGGGATTCGAAGTTTTACAACCTTTTCTACCTTTTTCGGATTTGGTTTGATTCCTTCAGGGATCAGAACATATTCTAAAAACTCTGTTCCTTTTGATAAAAATTTACATTTGTCCAATTGTATTTTTAGGTTTTGTTTTTTGAGCTGGTTAAATATTATTCTTAAGTTTTTTATATGCTCCTGTAGGGTCGTTCTCAAAATCAAAATATTGTCCATATAGACAACGCAGATTTTATTAATAAAGTCCTTGAGTACGAAATTTATCATTCGTTGGAATGATGCAGGTGCATTTCTCAATCCGAAAGTCATACGAATGTATTCGTAATGCCCATGCGCGGTTGATAAGGCCGTCTTTTTACGATCCTCTTCCTTGACAAGGATCTGTGAAAGCCTTCTGCTAAGTCCAACGTCGAGAAATATTGCGCACTTCCAAGCTTGTCCAATTAGAGTCTATGTTAGGTATAGGAAACTTATCCTCTATTGTTATTTCATTCAATTTCCTAATATCGATTTTAATTCTCCATTTCTTTATCCCTGAATTGTGCATTTTTTTTGGTACAATCCATAACGGGCTATTATAAGGCGAATTGCATTCTCTAATTATCCCTTGCTTTAGCATGTCATTAATTTGTCTTGTAATCTTTTCCTCATGTACTAAGGGTATCTAGGGATTTTTGAGTATATTGGTGCATCAATTGTTGTATATATAATTTGATTGTGTTATTATTAATAGTCAGAGTAACATTGTGCATATTCAGTATAGTACCTAAGGGGTTTCATAAGTGTTGTCCTATTATTGCGTCAAAATCTTTATTTTTGAATTTTGTCACCTTCCATGCCATGAGGTTGTCTTCGTTAAATTCAGCTGGCAATGGGGTTATAATTTCTTTGTCTATGACTATTGAATTATTTTTAGATCTACATATAATTGGTTTCGTAAGTTTTGTCTTTTTGTAAATAAGGTAAGTTTTTGTGATACCAAGTGAAAATTTATTTCTGCTTCCAAGTGAACGATTTTCTTTGGTTCACTTTGGTTTTGATAATTATTATTGTAAACTTCTCTTCCTGATCTTCTTGTTTGGCCAGAATTAGAGTAGTTATTGCAACTGTGGTGAGTCCGTTTTCTAGTTTGAAGAGTTCTGAACGATAACGGCTTCCACAGTAGAACGCCTCTTATTTCTGAAGAAAAAAAAAATCGTAAAACTCGCTGGGGTTCGCTAAAGCACATTTAGAACAGGCAATGGATTTTTGGCAAAAAGTCTTGTGTACAGAAGAATCGAAGCTCAATATATTAGGTAGCGATTGAAGAGTAAAAGCTTGGAGAAAATAAAATACTTAACGACAAAAATATAATACCAACAGTAAAGGATGGTGGCGGCAACGTTATGGTTTGGGGAGCGGTGGCGGCATCTGGAAATGGAAAACTTGTTTTTATTGTGGGTAATATGGATCGGTTCTAATATAAGTTACTGATGGAAACTAATCTGAAGCCTTCGGTGGCCAGTTTGGAGCTTGGTACAGTCTGGGTCTTTCAACAGGATAACGATCCAAAGCACGCGGCCCGTATTGTCAAGAATTGGTTGATTTAACATGACCCAAGGCAACTATTCATATCACCTCAAAGTCCATATTTGAATGGTATTGAACATGTCTTGGAGATTTAGAGCAAAAATTAGAAAAAATAAGATTTTGAGCTCAGCATTACTCAAAGAACGTCTTACTGAAGCTTGGGACAATATTACTTCCTCAGAGCATACAAATTTAGTATTTGAAATTTAGTTATTGATGCAAACGGTTTACCAACTAAATACTAAAAAGATCATGTTATCTGATATTACTCAAAGTTTTTGCGCTAAGATGAGATATTTATGTACTGTATGTAGACTTTTGTCAATATTGGGTTTACAGTATTAAGGGAAAATGGTTGAAATGAACTGTATCGTTAAATTTTCCGACAAACTTTTTGGACTTTCAATTCAACGAAAATAGGAGGTGTATGTAGACGTTTGCCCACCATTGTTGGTACCGATGCTGTCATTTTAAACTCATGGCTCACCACTGAAAAAGTCCTTCATTAAAAGAAATTTTAAATAATTTTTTAAATTATTTATTTAATGATGTGTTTTATAACAAATATTTTAATTAAATTTAAAATATTAATATATATGTATATATATATGGCGATTTGTAACCGCTGAATTGATTTTTGGCCAAGCTCCCCCTCCGATTTGTGGTTTTGCGTCTTGATGTTTCTACCAACAAATGGAGGGACCTACAGTACATTCTAAGCTTCCTCCTAACGGCCCATGGATTTTTATAGGGTTTTTTATTTCATATGAGGTATACACTCTAATTTTGGATGTTACTCGATCCTGAACTCGAACCCAGGCTTTCCAAAATATATAGTACACAATGCTAACCACTCGGCTATGACGTAAACTGCATTGCACAACAAAATTATTTTCCAATGATATTATACTTTATATACATATACACAAAAACTTGTGAGCTTAGTCGCCGAAAATTTAATTAAGTTCTTATATGCATAGTTGCTGAATTAATTCACGAGGAAAGAATTATATTTATGGTCCGATCTACTTGAAAATTGGTACAAAGGTATGTTTTTGATGAGACTAGCAAGAACACTACTTTTCTTTCCAAAAAGTGGACCAGAGACCGAACAACAAAGGTGATATTACGGGAAGTGGACTCACCGACCTTCTCGAAAAAATGTATTTAAGGTTCGATTTATTTAAATTGTTAGAAAAGTATCTTTTCGATTTGATTAGCATGAACAGTTCTCTTCTCCCCGAGAAGTGGAGAAGGAACCGACCCATTCGAACAATTCCTATCTATGGTTCGCATTACCTGAAATTTGGTACAAAAGTATATTTTTGATATGATTAGCATGAACACTACTCTTCCTCCGGGAAGTGTACCAGAGACCAACCTATTCGTATTTATGTTGTTGTTGTAGCGGCATCGCCGAAAGGGTGACAGACCTTGGCCGGATAAAATCCGGGTCAACTCCGGAACCGGCTGTCGTCGGAGTCGATTCGTATTTTTGGTTCGATTTACTTGAAATGTGGTACAAAGGCGTATTTATATATAAATAGGCAGCTGAAGAAAGGTGGTTTGCACCTTTCTTATTTGTGTTAACCTCTACCGATTCCCATAATATCCTTATAATATGAAAGGTGAACAAAGGAGGAGTGACAATATAGATGAGATACCGGGTAGTGGATCAGGGACAGAAAAAATGGTTTTTTGATTTGACTAGGGATAGACCTATTCAAAAAATTGGAGTTCGCATAACTTGAAATTTGGTTCATAAGTATCTATATATACGTGGGTTGCATTTTATATTTCGGGATCAGAAAACAAAAGCAAATATTAATCATCGATAATCGCTTTACTGTTTTTTGAAGTATTCTCTATTAATATATATAAATTTTTGCATGCGTTTGAACCAATTGCCGAAGCACTTTTGCAATTCTGATTGAGGTATCTCCAAAACATGCGTTCAACCGCCTGTTCAGGTGTCGAAAAACGTTAACATATCAGTTTATTTTTACGTACGTGAATAAAAAGATGTAATTCGGTGCTAAGACAGGACTATATGGTAGATGACTTATCAAATCTATGTTTTGAGTGCTCAAAAATACACTTGTATCAGTCGATATGTGAGAGCTCATATTGCCGTGGTGAAGAGTGATCCGTCTTCGGCGGTTGGTTTTCCTGATTTCTTGAAAGACAACTGGCAAACAAATGGTTGTGTACAACTCAGAATTTACTTGCTGCAATGTTCTAATGGTACGGTTGAGACATATGAAATTTTTCACACACAAAAAAACTTTTTGCGTAGAAGTGTACGCTTAAATCCACCATTCATCACCTGTCACGATGTCATAGAAGTTTTTCGAAGCACCGCTTACGTATTTTTTAACATCAACACGAGCCTTTTTTTTGGGCGTTTGACAAATTGTGTGAGGTCGAACGTGAACAAATTAATTTTACAATCAAAAGTTCATGCAATAGTGAATTTATGCTGGTCCTACTAATGTCTATAGCTGCCTCAGCCTCACAATATGTCATTTGACGATCTTGCAGTATCAGTTTGCGCTCGGCACCAATAGTTTTTAAAACAACAGCTGTTTGTGGATGACTTTTACTGTTTTACTGACTTTTGAGAAGTTCGTCTTACAGTGATCTACGATAAACAGTCGAAAATTATAAAAATTAATAGAGCGGAGATTTTCTCGAATTAATTCCTTTTTTTGTCCGAGATGAGTACTTTAAGATGCTGTAAAAAAAAAACAGAAATAGCGCTAGTATGTCAAAACGTTCTGTGCAACATCAGTAATATCTACAATCACGGCGAGGTGTCAGTTGCCAGACTGTAACACCAGCGTTACCGACTTACGAAATGTAGAGGGTAACCGCTATAAATAGGCAGCTGAAGAAAGGTGGTTTGCACCTGGGAATGATATAGTAATTTTAACCGTTGGGTCGCCAAGGAAATGACAACCATTGGGCTGATAAAATCCGTGTCTACTGCTGTGTATAGAACTGGCTGTCAAGCATACTTGAGCTCGTTAAAAAAGGCTTTGAAGCAAAGTTTTAAATGGAAATGCAATATAGTCAATTAGCAAGGTACTATCATGTTTTGGTGCAAAGTAATTAGTAGTTGTATTTGAGTTTTAAGATAGCATTTGGTTAGAAATTTTGCTGACAGGGTGAATTGTTATTGCATGACTGACGTCGAATCATTATCACAGGAGAGCATTCAAAGCTAAAATATGGCATCTGTGCCCACTTTCCATTACCCTCAAAAATTTCATTGAGTAGGTACCCAATCTCCAAGAGAAACGCAATTGATATGATGACTTCTGTTCGATAATAAACAGCTTTTTATTCAAAGGAATACCGGTTGAAATGTGTGCAGTGATATTTAGAGAATGTTTTCTTCCAGAAAGCACCGTTGCATATCGCGTAGATCATCGCTTTTGTCGTTTAAGTAGAAGAGGAATCCATTTGTTAAAATCACAAAATAATCATGGAACAACAGTTCTGCCAATAATAATATAAAAAAATTTCGTTTTTAATTTCAGTGAATAAAATGTGTAAAATTTATTAATATCTAAAGTTAATATAATCTTTTAGTATAAAGAAACACACTAAAAACACTAAATTGATTTCCAAAATATGAAATGATATATAAATTGCACATGTCATATGGCGGAGCAAATTAACTCCTCATTAAGGGGTTGACATCTTTATGGAGCTTGTGTGTTTTTGGATGAAAATTTCTGTGTTCCTTGTGGGAAGTCTGCAATTACCAAAAAATATAACTTTTACCGCGCCCAAATATATACAGATGGCAGAAAAAGTCTGCGTTCATCTAAGCAAATTTTGTATGCACTATGAAAAATCGAAAACAATAAATCATTCTCTTACATTATTTTATTTAGTTCAACATAAAGTAACTGCTACACAAACTTTGGCACCAATAATTAATATAAATTTAAAATGAGATCACAAATAAACAGAAATGTTATTCACACCAAACAGAAAGTCTGCGTTCACTTCAACAATAATGAAACAGGCTAAAAATTAAAATATTTTTTGATATCCACGTCTTTTAATGACTTCTAGAATGTGCTTTTGTATTGACCCAACAAGTTTGGTTGTAACTTCTGGGCTTATAGCTTCCCATTCCTCTTCAAGCGCATTCATAAGCGTTTTCTTAAAAAAAAAGTACGCTGCCTAATTTTTATTTCTATTACATCCCATAAGTGCTCAATATGTTTAAGATCAGGCGATTTTGGGGGTGTATGCAATTGTTTAGGAATATTGTACATCAACCAAAGCCTAACAATTTCTGCATTGTGCTTCGGGTCGTTGTCCTCTTGGAAAATAAATTGTTCCCCGAGTCTTAGCATTACTGCACTTTCTTTTAAATTTGTTTGCAAAATATTAAAGCAATCATGCTTGTTCATGATCGACTCAATAAACTGAAATTTTCCTACACCCGAATTTGCCATGTACACCTACATCATAGCACCTCCACCACCGTGCTTTACCGTAGGTACAAGATTTTACTTTTCCAGCGCTGTTCCGCTTTACTCCCAAATAATCTTACGGCCTTTTATCCCAAAAATGCAAAACTTGTTCTCATATGAAAAACAACTTTATTCCAAAACTCTGGAGGGTTGTTTGAGTTCAATATATTAATATAATGAGTGAACGCAGACTTTTTCTGCCATGTGTATATGGATATATTATATATATGATGACCACATCTCCTCGTCAGACTTCTTTCGGCAAGGATCGAGTCAACGGTACGGGAGATGTGTAAGATGAGCTTATTTTAGGGGTATGTCATTGCATGCGTGAAGGCCTTCTATTTAAATATTTGGGTATAGTTGGTTGAGTCTCTTTTATATTCGACATCAAAATTTAGTGCAAAATTGGTAGTATAGCTATTTAATTGTGCAGACATACATACACATGGCAGAAAGTCAGCGTTCATTTAATAATATATTTTGTTTGCACTACGAAAAATCGAAGAGTAAATCATTCATAAACTTTTTTTAAATTATTTTATTTAGTTCAATAATAAGCAATTACTACACAAACTTTGGTACCAATAATTAATATAAATTTCATTACTTCAAGAATAATGAAACAAAAGGCTAATATTTAAAAAAAAAATATTAAGTCAATAACTTGTTGGATATCCATGTCTTTTGTTGACTTCTAGAAGGCAGTTTTTTATTGACCCAACAAGTTTGGTTGTTACTTCTGCGCTTATAGCTTCCCATTCCTCTTCAATCGCGCCTAAGCATTTTCTTGCTGGTTATAGTATGCTGATTAATTTTTCTTTATAGTACATCCCATAAGTGCTCAATAGGGTTAAGCTCAGGCGACTGCAGGGGTGTACGCAGTTGTCTAGAAATATTTCACAGCAACCAAAGCTTAACCATTTCTGCAGTGTGCTTCGGGTCGTTGTTCTGTTGGAAAATAAATTGCTCACCGAGTCCACCATTACCGCACTTTCCTTTAATTTTGTTTTCAAAATATTAAGATAATCATGCTTTGTCATGATCCACTGAATTAACTGAAATTTTCCTACACCCGAATTTGCCATGCACCCCTACGTCATAGCACCTCCACCACGGTGCTTTACCGTAGGCACAGGATTTTATTTTTCCAGCGCTGTTCCGCTTTCCCCCCAAAAAATACGTTTATTCCAAAACTCTTAAGGCTTGCTTAAATGCTCCTTGGAAGACCATCTGCTTGAGACGATTTACTCTCGATGTGAAGGGCTTTCTTCGTGCGACTCTGCCATGGTATCCGGTTCTTTTCAGAATTTTTCGTACCGTATCTGGACATAACTAGACGTGGGTTAGACTTCACAAGAATGGCTAGATTGCACTCTTTCCTTTCCATCAGTTTTCTTGGACGACCAGAACATGGCTTAGTCTAATAAGATTTCTTTTTCAAGTTGTTTATTACTCTCTGGACAGAGGAGTACTGTCTCCCAACAGTTTTTGCGATTTTCTGCTAACTTACCATTCAGCCCCAAACCAACAATGATTTTTTTCGCCAATTTCAATTTCTTTTCCTTCTTTTGGTTTATAGCAACAACAAAAATTATGAGTTCCTCCTATATTTATATACACTTTAGCTTCTTCCTAATCGGAACTACTATCTTGTATCATTTAAAATTAAATTAAACATAAATCATTTGTATCTTTAATACAACAAACCATCGCTTTTTAAAGTGAACGCACACTTCTGCTCAACTTACTTAAGTAGAGGTACTACAATCACGTCAATTCAGAAAGACGCGATTCAAATTCCACAAAATTTTGCTTAAACATTCTTCAAATAATTGTCTTCAAAAAAAAGTGAAAATAAAATAGTGATTGTTTTAAAATGAATAACTATTTTAGTTGAATACTTTAATACAGTGAGTGAACGCAAATTTTTCTGCCATTTGTACAAACACATTAAAAAGGCTTTGCTATGCACACGTTGTCACTCCGTAATTAATCTATAAATTAACAATAACAAGCAAATAAATAATTTTGCATAAAAGGGTAATTTGTTAAGAAAGCATTAGTAAAGAAATGGAAAAATGTCAGATAAATAATGAAATGAAGAAGAATTCATTGGTTATATATGTAACTATTCTTTTGTCAAAATATTAGTGAAAAAAAAATAGAATGCGAGTTGACGCCTCTTCGAAAGAACTTTAATTACAAGTCGGGAAAAGTGCAATTTCGCCACAATTTTCATTGAATTACTATTTATATTTTTAATTAATTTATTATACAACTTCTATTATTATTTTTTATTGCTTAATGTGACCATTTCTACTTCCTTTTCATACCTTACTTCTGTTGAACTAAAAAAGAGATTATGGTATTCGCCTTGTCTAGCAAATACATGCTACGCAAATATTTCCTTTGGAATTTTGATAGAGAACGAGAACACCCTCATTGCATTGTGATAAATTCAAGTTAAACAATAACAACCCGACACAGGGTTGTGTATAGGATATTTTTGCTATTGTAGCATATTTTTCTTGTATGTGTTTTGTTGTTGTCCCATTGCACAGAAAGGAAAACCTTGCTATGTATTCGCCTAAGTGTTGTAACGACACAACAGTTTATCAGTTATTCCAGGCGGTAGGAAGATTTGGTATATAAGAACGAAACACAACTGCAGAGCGAATTAGTTATAAAGCAAACTCGTTGGAAATAACATTACTGTTAAGTAAGAATAGTACATTGTGAAACTAGTGGAGCGTTTTGTTAGTTATTGAGAAATCAATGAATATTGCTTAAATTCTTTGATTAAAAAACTGTGTTGTTGTTGTTGTTGTAGCGGCATACGCCAGCCCCGCTTAGGGTCAGGCAAGTTTAGGTTTAGTCATCTAGGTCATCTAACAGGAGGCCCATGAAACGTGCTGTTTCGACGGGTTCGGACCAAAGGGAGAGGGGTGTTAGATGAGTCGAGTTAAGTGGGCATGCAAAGAGGTGGTTAGTATCGTGCGGGGATGCTTTGCATGTAGTACATATGTTGGCTATGTCAGGATCTAGTCTGGATAGGGTCTCACGAGGCAGCTCGAGCTCTTGTTCTGCGATGGGTAGTGGTTTGACTCCGAGAACACCATTCACTGCAAGAGAGTTCAAGGAGGTGTTAACGGACTCTCGGTGAATGATGTTGATGGCCTGTCTGTACGCCGTCCTGTCCAGCGGGTCTTGTCTATATTGCTGTATGTCGTCCCGGTAGTCAGGTACTCCCTTCCTGATGTGCTTAGGTGGTGGTTCAGCTTCCAGCAGCTGCCTGTTGGGATGATCCATGCGGTAGCATTCCAGCAGATATTGCTTACACAGCATAACATTACGTTCCTTAACTGGGATTGTTTGGTCACCTTATCAGACACCCTGTTTAATATCACAGCTGTCGAGGGTCAAAAACATTTAAGAATCATTTACTTCAAATTAAATCATTTTCTTTACATTTGCTAATTTACCTAACTGTCGCATTAATATGTCGAATATGAGAGTATGCACTCAATCATACAAACATACATGTACTTATGTATTACCTAAAATAGCTGATGCATAATTTGTATACACACACGCATGTATGCTTACATATGTACATATGCTAACACAATAGCGAGAGTTTGTCACCTGCTTTGCATCTTCTTTCGCTTGTCTATCGCAATGAACATATGTACATATAAACACTTTATAATTTTAAGCACAACTTGAATTGTTATATCTTTTTGAAATATTGAAATCATTAAAACAGTCAGTCTATTGTCGACCATCAAGAGGACGTGTTTTATTTGCGCGAGGTTTTTCTTTTCTTGTCCCTTTAATTGCACAGCCCCATTTAAATTTTACTTAGTTGTTTCTGTATCTAAATCGCGGTTAGGAAAAACTCTTTCTGACCCTACAGGGAGCATGGATGTTTCACTGTGTAAGTGGGTCTCCGGCGCCATCAGGAGGCTTCCCGTCACGGTCCGAAGGGCGGTGTTTTGGCAAGTCTGAAGCTTCTTCAACAAATTTTAAATCGCTGGGCAACCAAAGTTCACAACCAAAGAGTATCCTCGCAGGGGTTTGACCCGTTATTTCATGCACTGCCGACCGATGGGATATCGGAATAGCGGTATGTGGATATCCCAATCATCCTGATGATTGTCCACTACTTTCCACAAGTGCTCTTAAAGGGTCCGGTTGAATCGTTCAAATATGCCATGATTGAGGATGCAGAGTTGTCGATCGGGTTTTTCGAATACCATGTATCAGGCACATCCGCTGGAACACCGCCGATTCAAAGTTTATTCCTTGGTCTGAGTGCAATTCTATAGGTGCACTGTATCTGGTAACCCAATTATGGCTGAATGCATCCGCAACTGTTTTGGCTTCCTGGTTTGGAATTGGGTAGACCTCAGGTCATTTATTAAAGTACTCCATAACTACATGAACGAATTTGTTTCCCTGTTCCAATGCTGCCCCTGAGTTATATTGCTTCATCTTCCCATGGCTTCGTGTATTTGGCTCATTAACTGCTATGCACTTCTTGCAGTTAGCAATCCACTCCGCGATTGATTGACGACAGCCAACCCAGCAGAACCGCTGTTTGATCTTCTCCAGCGTTTTCGTAATGCCTAGGTGCTCTCCACTAGGACCATTATGGAATTCCTTAAGAAAGTCCGAAATCCTTAACCTCGGAACTACTGCTGTTGTTGTTGTTGTTGTTGTAGCGGCTATACGCCAGCCCCATCATGGGTCAGGAAAGTTTAGTTTTAGTCCATGAAACCTACTGTTTCGACGGGTTCGAACCAGAGGGAGACGGGTGTTAGATGAGTCGGGTTAAGTGGGCATGCAGAGGTAATTAGTGTCGTGCGGGGATTTGTTGCATGCGGGACATGTGTTAGGTATGTCAGGGTCCATGTTCTTATACTTCATAATTTTGTTATTCAAGTCGATTTTGATACCTTGAACCACTGCTATGATTTCCTCATATACAATCTGCGCGACTATAAAGCTGTGTAACACCATCACATTCCCTATGGGGACCTCACATATTACTGTCTCGTTTTAGTTTAACGACTGAGAAGCTGATGGTTCATCTGCCTCAGCCTTCCACTTTCGCTGTCCTTGTCTGTTGGAACCCGTGCGAAGTGACTATGTTTTCCACATTTAATGCATTTCACATCTGTTGTTTGAACCTCCAGTTTATTTACTTTGTATGCTGGTCTGCTTATGAGTTCCGCCGTTTCACGTGTTTGAGCGACGCATCTTCAATAGCTGAATAAGCCAATCTTTCAATTTTTGAGCATATTCCTGCAAAGACTCGTTGGCTCTTTGGTCGCACTTTTCCAACTCCATCTGGTAAATTTGTCTCCTGGGTTCGTAATCATTTCTCTCTAAAATCGTTAAAAGTATGTAAAAGCTCTGCAGCAGGTCCTTCCAATGCAACGAATAATGCATTTTTCCTCCATGCTGCAGTTATTTGCTGTAACCATCTTTTCAAACTGGAGCTTAAAGACCTGGAAAGGAATTTTCCGTCAAAAGATGGTGTTTTTACCCTCGGAGCATTCACTGAAGTGGTTGGACGATTTAAGTGTAAATCCCGCAAACGTCATTCCAATTCGTTGACTTGGGTCTCAATTAGCTCTTCTATTTTTTCTTGTCGACCTCCCAATTTATAATTTATTCACTTTGGTCTCAATTAACTCCTCTATTTTGTCTTGCCGCTCTTCGATTTGACCCTGTCTTTCCTTAGGTTCTGCATTGCCTCTCACCAGATTTTGTTGCATTTGTGCGATTGCTCCTTCTAATGCATCAAACTTTGGTGACAGCTTAGCATCCTGTGCATCCATCTTTTGTGAGATGCTGGCGTTCATTTTAGACATATTATGTGAATTACGGGCATCTTGTGCATCCAACTTTTGAGACATGTTGGACTTTATTTGTGAAATTGCAGCCAATAACATGTTCATGTCCATACCTGTAGGTGGCTCATCTAGGAGCCTTTTCTTCAATCTTATATGAGGGCTGCTCCAACTCCTTCACATAATCAATAACCTCTTTCTTGTCAATATCCTTCAAGGATATATCTTCGGTCCTCGCGATGGAATTCGTATTGGCTCAAGTCGATGCCTTCGATTTCCATTGCTTCTTGCAGGCGTGATTGTAGCTATGCCTTATTTCCAGTTGTAGATAATCCACGCTTTGCCAATTCGATCTTGCGAGGAGGTATCGTCAAATCCTGAATCGTGACCATATTCACTGAAATTCGCAGTGTGGCGCACTGCTCTCCAGCTAAATCTGATAGTCCCGATCAGACATATTTGTTGTTGTTGTTGTTGTAGAGGCATACACCAGCCCGTTTTAAATGCTCCTCTCACTTGTTCCGCTTATGGATATTAACTTTGTTCCGAATCTCGGTGTTACGTTCCCTGATACGGGGATCACCGGGATAGGCCAAGCGCAACTCGTCGCGCTTTGTCGCTAAAACCGCAGCTTCGGTGGGGAAGTGAGGGCGGATTTCCGCAATACGACCTGCAGGTATGAAGCGGACGGCAGCAGACACGACAATTTTGCGTAGTCTTTTCTGCAGAGTGGGAGTTGATGGGAGTGGGGAGAGCACTGAAGGCGTTCTCAGTAAATTCCGTGAAGCCGGGCCAGTTAGCTTTGTTAAAGTTAACAAATGTTCGGTGATCCACGGAAACAAAGTCGGGAGGCCTGTCAATCGAGATGACTATGGGCATAAGCATGGGTCGCCAATCTATGCAATTTATCAGACCAGCGTTAGCTATTGTAATGTCTGGCGAGCTATGGCAGTTGCCCACAATCCTGGTGGGGACTTCGTTGTTCATTGTGCAGAAAGTCGAATCGTCTATCTGTTCCGCCAGCTCCATTCCTCAACGCTCATTTGACAGGCAGGAATGCCAAAGATCGTGGGCGCGTTAAAGTTGCCCAAAACCAAACGGTTTTCACCTCCGAGTAGCGCACCTATATCAGGATGGTATCCAACCAGGCAACTTGCAAAGGGAGGAATGTATATATTAAATATTTCGAGTTCGACGCCGTCTGACCGGATAGCTATGACCTGACATTCTAGGGTAGTACCACTGCGGTCGACGTCGCCGTCGATAAGACGATACTGCACGGTGTTGTGTAAAATGAAGGCCAAGCCTCTACCATGATATCGCTCGCGATCCTTTATTATATTATATCCAGCCCGGTTCAGAAGATCTGAGCGGGCGGTTAGTTTTGTCTCTTGGATCGCAGCTATTGGCAGGCGTTCCCGGCTCATGAAGTCGACTATCTCGTCGACCTTTCCTTGGAGTCCGTTACAGTTAAATTGTACGAGTCTAAAGTGTCTCGGGGGAACATTCGTAACACGAGGGGTGAGGGAGTTGTGCGTAGGTTTTGGTTGTTGCAGCTGTGTAACCCGCTGTAGAGGCCTGAGCGGGGTTACCCAAAGTGGGTAAATGTACAGAAGGCACTGTCGTATAGACTAGAGGCGCCGCTGGGCGCTGGCAGCATGGGGCCACGTAACGCGTGGTCCACTCCCTATGGGTCTTAAGGCCTGAACAGGTCTTAAGATGACTCCAAACATTGCACTGGTTGCATCTAACCGAGGTGGAAGAGTGGTGGAGTCGTCTTTGGCACACGCAGCAGAAATAATCCGTTGGACCAGGGTTGGTTTCTACACCAGCTCTGATGAGAATGATTTGGAGCAGGCCTGCTGCGAGATGTTGCTCCAGTGATGTACTAAAACTAAAATTACCTGATGATCGAAACGAGGTTAGGTCGCCGAAAGGGTGACAGCCCTTGGCCGGATAAAATCCGGGTAAACTCCGGTACGTAGAACCGGCTGTCGTGGAAGTCGGAATAAAAAGAATGCTGAGGTGTGGTGTAGAGGCTGCACCCGCTTTCATAAACTGCAAACTAAACCCACCGGAGGTTTATATATATTAGATATATATATATATATAGATTAGATATTTAAACTTAAAGTTGCAAAAAATTTGGAATCTTACTCTGTTAATTTGTTTGTAGAGCAACTACTCTGAATTTGTGTGTTGCCACATATAATATTGATACGATTTTGCTGATTAACCTCGATGATTTCGCAAATCCTTCGGGTACGATGTCTGGATTGTTAAATAAAATCGCCAACTTAATTTGCAGTTTCTTTATTTATAAAGAATTTAATTAATGTCCTTTTGATTACTCAGTAATTCACAATTCAATTAAAATTTACTTTACTATTTACAATCACTTGTATACAACTTTCATAATGTACAGTTTTTATTACTTCAATATAACGTAATCTCCAACGCTTCTACTTCACGACTGATTGCTTACTGGCTGACTATGCAGTCGTGTGTCGCTCTTATATATAACCCGGTTGCTCCCAGCCAACCGCCGAGAATAATCGGGTCGTTAGGATAATCGTCTCGTTACGATAATCGTCTCGCTTTACGTTATAGAACCTGCCAGTTGTCGGCTCCTCTCTTTCATCTGTCATTCGCTTCGCATTTTCGCCACACTACCCTCCACCTAATTCTGATCGGGACGATTCGCTGTTCCAAACGCAGCAAGCATCTCTGGACCACTTTCATCTTGCTTCCTGGTCTCCCAACATTCTTGATTCGATACTCTGCGTCATTTAGCCGTTTGATTACCTTATATGGCCATCCATTCCAAACGCATTGAAGTTTTGGGTACAGACCCCTCTTCAATTGTGGACTGCACAGCAACACCAAATCTCCACTTTGGAAGCCTTCAGAGTTAATCGCTTTGTCATACTTGGCCTTAAATTTGTAATGGCTTCGTGATTTTGGCCCTTTAGTTGCACTGCACTCCTTGCAGTTACCAACCCACTCAGCGATCGATTGACGACAACCAACGCAATAGAACCTCTGTTTGATCTTCTCCAGCATTTTCTTAATGCCTAGATGTCCTCCACTAAGACCATTATGGAATTCGTTAAGAACGTCCGAAATTCTTAACCTCGGAACTACTATTAGTCTTCCAGAGCACTAGCCATTTTCACTTTCCCATACTCTATGCAAACAGCCAGATATCAACTCTAAACTGTTCCATTGTGCCCAGTATGCCTTCCCGATGGGACTGCCCGCTGCCTTTTGTTCCTTACTTGGCCGTCTGTTCACCTCCACTCCGTGCATTACAAATTCCAAGTCTGGGTCTTCTTGCTGACATTTTCTTAAGTGGCTTGCCTCCCACTTTTCTGCTCGTGTAATTGTTATTCGCCGGAGTCTATTATGCTCTCAGCTTTTGAGCATCGGTTGCGTCGTCTTTCCTCTCTGTTGGAGCCCGACTGGCATTCGCGTGCCAAGTGACCTGCTTCTCCGCAACTGAACCACTTTCCACCTTGATTCTTGACACCAGAACGATTCATTCCTTCTATCGACTTCAGAGTTTTCAATATTTCAGTCCTCACATCTGGTGCTTCACTTTGTGGGCAACAATCAGTCGTAATCATTTCTCTCATAATCAGGTATAGTTTCCAAAAGTTCTGCCGCAGGTCCTTCCAACGCAACGAATAGTGCAGCAGATTTTTCCTCTATGCTCCAGTTATTTGTTTCAGCCGTCTTCTCAAACTGGAGCTTGAAGACTTGAAATAGAATTTTACCGTCAAAGGATGGTGTTTTTACCTAGGGAGCGTTCACTGAAGTGGTTGGACGATTTAACTGCAAATCACGGAAACTACCTTCCAATGTGTTGACTTTGACCGTGCAATTCGTTGACTTTGCTTTCAATTAGATCCTGTCTTTCCTTAAGTTCTGCATTGTCTTTCTCCAGATTTTGCTGCATTTGCGCGATTGATCTTTTGTGACATCTTGGCATTCTGTGCATCCATCTTTTGTGACATATTGGCATCCTGTGCATCCATCTTTTGTGATATGCTGGCATCGATTGCAGATATATTTTGTGAAATTGCAGCCAATAACATGTTCATGTCAATACCCGCAGATGAGCTAGGGGCCTCTTCTTGAATCTTACTTGATGGCTGCTCCAACTCCTTCGCAGAATCAATAGCCTCTTCCTTGTCAACATCCTTCAAGGATATCTCTTCATCCTGCGGCGGAATTCGTATTGGTTCAAGTCGATACCTTCGACTTCCATTGCTTCTCGCAGTCTCGATTGCAGCTCTGCCTTATTTCTTGTTGTAGATAATCCTCGCTTTGCCAACTCCTTCTTGAGAGGAGGTATCGTCAATTCCTGAATCTTCACCATCTTTCAACTATTATTCTTATGGATTTATTTAGCAATCCCACTTCTGACACTAATTGTTACGATCTTTCTGAATCACCTCTATCATTTCCCAAATCCTTCGGGTACGATCTCTAGATTGTTAAATAAAATCGCCAACTTAATTTGAAGTTTCTTCATTTATAAAGTATTTAATTAATGTCCTTTTGAGTACTCAGTAATTCGCAATTCAATTACAATTTACTTTACTATTTACAATCACTTGTATACAACTTTCACAATGTACTGTTTTTATTACTTCAATGTAAAGTAATTTCCAACGCTTTTACTTCACGACTGATTACTGACTGACTCTGAAGTCGTGTGTCGTCCTTATATACAACCCGGTTGCTCGCAGCCAACCGCCGAGAATAATCGTGTCGTTACGATAATCGTCTCGTTTTACGCTCTGGAACATGACAGTTGTCGGCTCCTCTCTTTCATCTGTCATCCGCTCCGTATTTTCGCCACAATATCTATAAAAAAGACTTGAAGATAAGATTTTATGTATATATTGTTACGATATTGCTGAATAAACTTCGATGGTTTCCCAAGTCCTTCGGGTAAGATCTCTGGATTTATAAAGAATTTATTTAATGTCCTTTTATAACTCAGTAGTTCACAATTCAATTACAACTGCTCGCAACGAATACCTGGAATAATCGAATCGTTCTCGATAACGAATGTTCTCGTTTTACGCTCTAGAACATGCCAGTTATCGGCTTCTCTCTTTCATCTGACATTCGCATCGCATTTTCGCCATACTGCCCTCCACCTAAGTCTGATCGTCTCGATGTTTTTGTTGTTGTTGTTGTAGCCGCAGAAAATTCTCCAAATGGGGCTTCGGGGAACATAGCGGGAGTAACAGTCCTTGGCCGGATAAAAATCCGGGTCGTTGCGGTATAAAAACCCGACTGTCGCGGGATTTTAGTCGGCTCTTACAACAGGCATGCCTTACCGTGGGTAAATTCTTGAACCCCTAACCCGCAGGGGGTGATAGTCAGATCAGACACATTCGCTGTTCCAAACGCAGTAAGCCTCTCTAGGTGGACCACTTTCATCCTGTTTCTTGGCCTCCCAACAGTCTGGATTCGATACACAACGTCGTCCAGTCGTTTGATTATCTTGTATGGGTCTTCCCAATTGCATTGAAGTTTTGGGGACAAACCTCTCTTTCGTTGTGGATTGTATAGCAACACCAAATCTCAATTTTGGAAACCTACGGAGTTCATCGCCTTGCCATACCTAGCCTTCATTTGTCACTCATGATTGGAGTTCGCTGCCTCACAAGAGCATGTATCTCTCTTAACTCTTCCTCTAGAGCGCTACACGCTTCTTTTCCAATTTATTCCACATCACCATTTATTCCAAATTTTAAATCGGGAAACAATTCCTTTACGGTTCCAAACTAGGGGAAAAATTAATTATAGGGGTGCGTAGGGGTCCCTCCCCCCATTCTAAAACTGAAAACCAAACTAATTAGAAACCCTTAGTTTCCGAGATATTTAAAGTTAAAGTTGCAAAAAATATGAATTTTTTTTTTTTGCTTATCAAAGCAACTACCATAAATTTTGGTGATGCCACCTGTAAAAAAAAGTTCCTAAAAAACAATAAAAACACAAATTTTACAGTATTCTTAAGTAAAACACTTTTATAAATTAGCGGCATTTGGCCGCACTATATTGGCGGCCTCCGGCAGCACTTGGGAAAATAACCCAACACCGTTTTCATCTTGAACAGTATTCTTAAGTGAAACACCTATATAAATTGGCGGCCTTTGGCCGCGCTTGGATAAATAACCCTCCACCGGACCGACACCGACTTCGCTTTGAACAGTATTTCCATTAAAATTACGTTAATAACAAAAATGCTCCAAATTATTTCCATAAAATTTTATTAATTTTTACTGTGGTCATGCAACTCTGCATCGTACAATATTTTCATATTAATGCCGTATGGCAATACCCATTTACTGTCAGTGTGAAACATTACAATTGCAATTCGTCAAAGAAAAGTTATGCATAAGTAAAATTGGTTTTATTAATTTAATTAAATAATATAGAAATGTAATAATCTGTGAAATAGTGAATAAAAACATCAAAGAAACTTTCTTACATCATATATAAAACTTTTGTGTGCGTGTTATATGAAAAATTTGCGATACAATAGTAAATTTTTTTAACAACAAATTATGCGCAATTAAATAAAAATATTATGAAAACTAAAACCAATTCACATAAATAACATCTATAGTAATTTGAAAATTTCATAAATATAAGTAAATTATTTTGGCTAATATTACCATTGGAACCGGAGAGGAAATCTCAGCCTTTAAATCGCTGGGCAACCGAAGTTCACTACCAAATAGTATCCTCGCATGGTTTTAAGCCCTTATTTCATGCACTGCCGACCGATGGGATATCGTAGTATCTACAGGCGGGGGCAGACTCCTACAGCATGGGGCAACGAATGCACTACTCCACTCAGGAGTGGTGCGCAGATCAGAGCACGACCGAAAGTGGCACCAGCCAGTGCATGAGTTGCATTTGACTGATGTCACATTCCGCCGTACTATGGTCTGACACACGGAACAGACTGTGCGAGGTAGTAGGAACCGCAGATTAGTCCCCACACTGGAGGTGTAGCTGATTAGGGGTGGGGGAGGGTTGGATAAAGAAGATTGAGAATCATACTGCGGGGAGTTCCCAACCCTCTTTAGCGCTGGTCTGATAAAATTCATTGATTAGCGACCTTTGCTGGTACTCGCATCAGACCATTTGCCCATAGTCATCTTGATTGACAAGCCTCCCGACTTTGTTTCCTTGGACCACCGGACCATTATTAACTTTAATGGTTCTCAGCACTTGACCTTAACAGCGTGTATTGGCAAGTTGAAGTGAGTGAAGAAGATAAAGAGAAGACAGCTTTTAGTGTTGGCAACGGACTATGGCAATTTACGGTAATGCCATTTGGGTTATGTAACGTTCCTGACACTTTTGAAAGACTAATGGACCATGTGCTCAAAGGACTACATTGTGCTCAAAGGACTACATTGGATACACCTTGTTTGGTGTATCTGGATGACATCCTCGTATTGGGAAAAAGCTTCGATGAACATCTGAGTAATTTGGAAGGTTTTCCAGGAATAGCTGGTGCTGGTGCTGGTCATAAACTAAGTCCTAAGAAGTGCTCTTTATTCAAGAAGGAGGTGAATTACTTAGGTCATCAAGTATCCACGAAGGAAAAAATAGAAACAGTGAAAGATTGGCCGAGACCCAGGAATTTGCATGAATTAAGAAGTTTCAGTCTCCATGAGCTCCGAGGAAAAATAGATCTTTCGAGTGGAAAACTAAACAAGAGGAGGCCTCCCAAGCTTTAACAGAACGGCTATGCACTGCACCTATGCTAACGTACCCGATTCGAGGTGCAACATTTATTCTGGGCACAGATGCTAGTGGTTATGACATAGGAGGCGTATTTTCGCAATGCTGTTTAATTTTTACATCTCGAGGCTTCCTCCACCATCTGAGGAAGTCTCCATGATCTCATACGTCGATGACTGTTCGATTTTAGCGTCTGCCAGGATATTGATAGCCTTTGTTTTTCAGTAAACTGCTACCTCGCCGACCTTTCCAACTTCTTCACTGCACGACATCTACATCTACAACCTCCGAAATCCTCTGCCACTCTTTCCACCAGCTGGATGCAGGAGTACCGGCTAGAACTCGTTGTGAAGGTCGATGGCGTAAAAATTCCGACCACGAACAACCCAAAGTTACTGGAAGTAACATTCGATAGCCTGCACTGCTTCACTCCGCATACGACTGCAATTGTCACCAAAATAAAAAGTCGCAACAAAATCCTGGGGCTAGCGCGACGCAGTTGAAGAAGCTACAGACCTGTCAGAACACCGCCCTTCGGACCTTCCTGATGGCGCTGGAGCACCACTTACACAGTGAAGCATTTATGCTCCCAGTTAAGGAGCATAAAGTTATGCTGTGTAAGCAGTACTGCTGGGATGCTACCGCATGGATCATCCCAACAGGCAGCTGCTGGAAGCTGAACCACCACATAAGCACATCAGGAAGGGAGTACTTGACTACCGGGACGACATACGGCAATATAGACAAGACCCGCTGGACAGGACGGCGTACAGACAGACCATCACCTCCTTGAACTCTCTTCCAGTGAAAGGTGTACTCGGCGTCAAACCACCCACTGAAGAACAAAAGCGTTGCCTCGTGAGACCAGCGTAACACTAACACAATTAAGATCTGGATACTGTAGTAGGCTTAACTCCTACCTATCCAGACTCGACCCTGACATATCCAACACATGTCCCGCATGCAAAGAGTTTCCGCACGATACTAACCACATCTTTGCCTGCCCACTCAACCCGACTCATCTAACACCCGAACCCGTCGAGACAGCACGTTTCCTGGGCCTCCCGTTAGATGACCTCGATGACCAAAACTGAAATTGCCTGACCCTAAACGGGGTTGGCGTAAGCTGCTACAACAACAACAACAACATTCTTTTTATTCCAAGTGTGGGTAATTTTTGGAAAAAAATTACCGTGATGTGAAAAAACTGGCAATTGTTAACAACAAATAACTTAAAAACTATAAAAATTTTAAATTTAATCTTTCGAAATATTGGAAAGACTTCTTTTGATCATTCGTACAGAGTTTCATGACGAAATTACTTTTTGTTTGCTTATAATATAAAGTACGACTGAAAACTAAAGTTAAAATTTTTATATTAAATGCGTTTATGAAAGCATGCAACGTAAATAGCAAATTTTGTTAAACCATTGTAGAAAAACTACAAACACAAACAAATAAAACAAAAAGTGAACAAAAGTTCATTTCATTGCCTTTATAAGTTATTTAATTCGGCTCGCGCGTTTAGATAGAATAAGCAGTGAAAGTGAGATACAATCCTAAAACCAACACATAGGCTGAGCTTTCCAAGGCGGTTCCAATGCTTATATTATCCAAAATACTTTACCTGTATTTATGAAACTTTCAAATGTGGTTACTATAGATGTTATTTATGTAAATTGATTTTAGTTTTCATAATATTTTTATTTAATTGCGCATAATTTGTTGTTAAAAAATTTAATATTGTATTGCAAATTCTTCATATGGTGTAAGAAAGTTTCTTTGATGTTTTCATTCACTATTTCACAGATTATTACATTTCTATATTATTTAATTAAATTAATAAAACCAATTTTACTTATGCATAATTTTTCTTTGACGAATTGCAATTGTAATGTTTCACACTGACAATAAATGGGTATTGTCATACGGCATTAATATCAAAATATTGTACGATGCAGAGTTGCATGACCACAGAAAAAAATTAATAAAATTTTATGGAAAAAATTTGGAGCATTTTTGTTATCAACTTAATTTTAATGGAAATACTGTTCAAAGCGAAGCCGGTGTCGGTCCGGTGGAGGGTTATTTTTCCAAGCGCGGCCAAAGGCCGCCAATTTATAAAGGTATTTCACTTAAGAATACTGTTCAAGATGAAAACGGTGTTGGGTTATTTTCCCGTAAAATTTGTGTTTTTATTGTTTTTTTAGGAACTTTTTTATTACAGGTGGCATCACCAAAATTTATGGTAGTTGCTTTGACAAGCAAAAACTAAGGAAAAGATTCATATTTTTTGCAACTTTATATTTAAATATCTCGAAAACTATGAATTTTCGGCGTGTTTGGTTTTCAGTTTTAGAATGGGGGGAGAGACCATTATTCGTTTTCCCCATAGTGTGGGACCGTAAAGGAATTGTTTCCCAACACATATTTTGTTTTACATTCATATATCAATTTTAATTTATAGATTATTTTATGGAGTAGCAACGCCTGCATAGCCAAGTGGTTTTAAAGAGTGTTAGTAAAATACAGGAATACTCCCTCTACGTAATAAAATTTATATTTTTGACAATTGGGGACCTCCAACTACCAAACTCATCCGTATGACCACTGGTTTTACATCAAAATCACTCCCTTTAATCAGACCATGTTAACATAAAATTGACACGACATATTATTTGTACAAATTTTAAATCCACATCGGACAAATATTAATAACTTTAAAAAAAAACACCCGTACCACTGGTATCTATGGTTTCTATTCTTCTTTCACTCTAGTCATATATCAAACTCGGTCGCACTAAGCACAAGCTTTAAACAATGCCCACGCTGAAAAACCAAAGATGACTAGATACGAAACTCTCTAAAATGTAGATAAATTGCGTTCCTCGATTATTTTCTTTGTGCTGGTAACAAAGCCAAATGAAGGAATTTTGAACAGCTGATGGTAAACAAGCCTCAGTACCACTTCGTCAATAATGAAAAGCACCATTTTTCATCAGAAAACCCCCTTTAGGTTATCAATAAATTTTCATTGAGCACGATAAATTTGTATGTTAAAATTAAGAACAAATGTTGTTTGTATATATTGAAGTCAAATATTTTCCAAACACAGCTGTAGAGGTGCAGAAATATCCATTTTGACAATTTTTTATTATAAAAAAATGCCCAAAAAATTTCCAGAAATCCTAAAGTGAAACTTTTTCATTGCAGTGGCATGGTTTGAAAATGTTATAAAAAATGTGGATTTTCAGAGCGCTATCACGAAATAAAGTTTCGTATCTAGTCATCTTAGGAAAAACTCACTTAACAAATGCTGTAATATTCTCATAATCTTTTAAATTTAATCAGAAAATGAACAAACCGCAAACCACAACAATAAATGGGAAATCTTACCATCGTACAGGCCTACAAGTAACAAAACTCCTAATTTTCTCACATACAATCTCACTTTTTTACACACACATGTTTAACAGAACGCTCTGTGAAGAACAGAAATTGGAATAAGAATAGAATGGAATGAAAAAGCGAATTTGGGAATAGGCACCAACCGCAGGCATGAGCCGCGTGTTGCCTATCAACTATTTTCGCTACGTTTCCATGAATTTTGAGCAAAAACCACTAGTTTTAGTAGAAGTGTTGCCATGCTAAATATATTTGCTATGAAAGTTTTAAATTAGTTTGCAGAGTTAATTTTAAATTTAAGAAGATTTTAAAAAAACTAAAGGTGGAGATTACACTTAATTGATGGTAATGTATTATATATACAAACTTTATTATTGTGGGGGGCTTAAATTCAAAAATTTTAAAATTTAAGTCTCTTATTAAAACCTAAATTTTCATAATATTTTAACATTGATTACATCCCTGCGAGACATTACTTCAATTTTAATAACAATGAAAACGGAAAGTTTAAATTTCGGGAAATAGTGATAGTATTATATTATTAATATTAATTTAGTTTCAGGATAGTTTCATTAATTTCCTCATTTCGTAAGTAAATCCATGTAACTAAATATATAAATTATTAATAATTGATCCTTCGCTTCCAGAATACAAGATGCCATTCAGGAGGTGTGCCACAGGTTGCAGTCTAGGGGTGCCCTTATATCCTTTTCCAAAGGTGGGAGAAACAGCCCGTTGAGTGTTAAGAACACATTTATAACAATTATAGAATTGTATGAAATGTTTAACAAATATTTTTGTGTATAAAATTGCGATGGTAAATAAGAGCGTTGCAAAGCATACACATATGTGTATGTGTGTGTACGGCTTCACAGAATTGAAAAACAAATTGGTGTGAATGTGCTAACGGTCTCCTGTTTGGTTCGGAGTGGACCAGATACTATATTAGTGTATTGCGGCGAAACACCAAGGCTACCACACAAAATTGTATTTTGCAATAGATTTGTGATAAACGAAAATTTTTGAAAACATGTTTTTTAGTTTGTACGAGGTATGTTCAAAGGAAAAGTTGAAGATTTCCTTATTACAATGATATGGTGAATCGTTCCTGCCAAAAGGTCATACAGTTTATAATAAATTCTACAAGGAAGTTATTGCGTGAAGCAATACTCAAGGTGGGAAGACAAATCGTGGATTTTGTACCACGATAATGCACCAGCTCACACATGAATGCATATAGTGATTTTTTTGCCAAAAACAAAACCGTAATCTTGCCTTAACCACCGTATTTGCATTTCAGAAGTGCTTCTAAGATTGGTTCAATTGATTAAATAAGTACTTCTAAAAAAAATTTCAAAATTAACATTTTCCTTTGATATTTCATTTCTGTGCATATTATAATTTGTTATTTCAACTGAAAAATTTTAAACTTATTTGAATTCAAATTATATACATTCAGAATATTTTTTCTCCTGTTAGGGACTTAGTAAACTTTTATTGTACATATGTCTATAGTGAGATATGATTCAGTTTTGGACTAAATCATTCAAATTTTTATGCAATTTTTCTACAATTGTACATGCCTGTATGTGTATATGTATGTGCGAATATATTATATTCATAACCCTGCCAACCAGCACTGGGTAAAAACCTAGATAATTGAGCAAGCGCTTGCTCAATTCTTTATAACAAATCTAACGATTTTGGGAAGTAAGGGAGTTACGGAGCGGGCACGTAATTCTAAATAAAATAAAACCCTTCGCTTAATTAATTTATTTGCTTAAGTATTATTTTTTCTTGAGAAAGAGGAAATAATATCTTAAATAAATTAACATTTTCAGTATAGCTAACGAATTTTTCTTTTTTAATTAGGCGGCAAGAGTGGATTAGGTTGTTGGGTTTAAGAGAACCAACAGCCAAAAATTTGTATGCTTGCCAAAGGCATTTCTCTCGTCAACTTAGAAGGGGGCGGCTTCTTCATTGCACCGCCATACCGGATTTAAATTTAAGTATATTAGCACCCACAGTGAATGTTTGTAGGGAAAATGACTGTAGCATTTCATTTTGTGTAGGTAGTTTAAATAACGAAGACGGACAAGACAATATTATAGAAGTAGGAAACGAAAATATAAGCCCGATACTTCTTCCTTCAATGAGAGTAGAAAGGGATTTAACTTCAATTGACCCTTCTTTTGAAGTTGAATCGACTTTGCAAGAGTCCCCTCGTCCCTTAGTACATATAGAGCATCCATACTGCTCAACTTTAGAGATTCCCAATGTAGTTAGAACGTGGGCAAATAGTAGACAGACACAAACTAGTTGTTTTTTATCGGAGGGGACTCCTAGAATAAGAAGATATCGGGAGGAGTTAGATATAAAAAATCAGGAAATTGAACATTTGCGCAATAAGGTGAAATATTTGGAAAGGAGAGTAGAAACATTAGAAAATAGGGAAACTTTGTCTGTTAATGTAGTTAGGCAGGACGAAAACAGACATATTGCAGAGCTGTGTTGCAAATTACCTCCACATGTTGCTATATGTGTGAGGAATTGCTTAAAAAATACAACCCGATCTCCAAAGGGTTATAGATTTGATAGGGAATTAAAAACACTTGCTCTGGGCGTAAAATTTCTATCACCTATTGCGTATAGATACTTAAGGCCCATTTTCAATTGGCCATCACAAGTTACTCTTGAACATTTCGTTCAAGGTTGGCCACGAAACCCTGGCTGCAATTATAGCAGCACAAAAGCTCTGGAACTGAGAAGCCGTGGCTTCATAGACGCACAGAGATGTGTCTCGATATGTTGTGACGAAATGTCTCTCAAAATTCATTTACAGTATGAAAGGAATAGGGACTGGATAGTAGGTGTAGAAGACTATGGAGATGAAAATCGTACCTCCAGGGTGGCTACTAGTGTTTTAGCGATTTTCGTCCAAGGTATTGGTGGAGACACTTGGACGCACCCGTTAGCTTATTTTTGTGTGCATAAAGTATGCAAAGGAGATATTATGCAAAAATACATATTCGAAGCCATTGGTCAGCTCCAGAGTATTGGTTCGCGTCCCTGCCAAATGGTCACTGGCCAAGGATCAAATTTTGTTAATTTTTCAAGAATTGTAGGAGTAACAACAGATAGGCCCTTTTTCATTGTAAATGAGCAAAAAATATTCTACTTTTTTGACTCCCCTCATCTTTTAAAAAGTACACGGAACTGTTTTGAAAATAAGAAAAATAGGGTTTCTTTTCACGGCCGACCTGGTCGGATATAGTGCATGTTTATGAATTGGCACTACTAACAGTATTAGTTGTACTCATAAGCTAACTTCGGCTCATATCGCCCCTAAACCATTTCAGAAAATGAGCGTTCAGTTAGCTTCTCAAGTATTTAGTCATTCTGTAGCAAGTGCAATGTTCGCCATCTACAGCTCCGGGAGTCTTCATAGTTCTAAGTCTCCATCTTTTGTTAATACAGCCGAGTTTATCCTTTTTTTCGATAAGCTATTTAATATTTTTAATAGTAATGTTTTTGGAGCAATAGGGAATTTTAAGGAACCCTTTTCAGCATCTGCGGATCAATTGAAGTTTCTTGAGGAAGCCGAAAATTTCTTGAATTCTCTCCGAGTTCATGATAGCTTCGGTCGTGATATCACGAATACTTTTAGTTTTATAAAAGGTTGGCTCCTCAATTTAGGCAGTTTAAGACATTTGTGGCGTTTCTGGTCATAGCAGGGTTTTAATCATTTGATGACAAGAAAACTGACACAGGACAGATTAGAAAATTTTTTCGGACACATTCGAAGGGAAGGGAGATTTGATGTGAGAATAACTCCGCAGCGTTTCTCTTATCTTTTCAGACAAGCCTGGGGCATAGGGTATATTCGATTTGTAAATAAGGGAAATTGCGAACTCTTGCCAGAAGACCAGTGGGAGTATTTTTCTACTAGTTCCCTCCAAAGCGCCTGTAATGACGTTTTGGTTAAAGATACTTCTTGGCAAACTTTTCAAGGATTGCCAAGACCTACCTTACCTTTATTCCAAAATATTCAAATCGAAATAAATATTGATGTCGATGAAAGTAGTTTTCTTCATCGAAATGCGTTTTTTTATTTTTGCGGCTATTTGTATTACAAATAGTTTAAGCACCATAATTGCTTAATGCCCTTGCCAAGGTTCGATGGTGGAATCACAGAAAAAGATTTTTATTTTACCAAAGAAAAACAATATAGCAATTGTCTAATGGTAAAACCACCAAATGAGTTTACAAACTTTATAACAAATATCGAAAATATCTTCGCAGTATATTTCGATTCTACTTGCCATAGAATAGGATTTTCTCAAATATTGTTTGAAAAAATGTCGGATGTGGAGCCGTATTTATGCAGCGAAAACTGCAATTCCGACACAATAAAAAGTATGTTCATCAAAATTAGAACTTACTTTCTAACGAACGCATTCAATAAGAAGGTGAAACAGCAAGATTTTAAAAATATAAAATTTTTATGTGTTACTCATAAATAATGCTCACCTTCAGTCCGTAATTTTTCTAACGTCTGTCCGTCTACGTAATAGTTGTCCAATTGTTTGTCCGTCAACGTCTGATGCCCTTAGATTTTTATTTCGATTTGAATATTTTTTTAATTAGATTAGTAGGCCGGTTTTCTTATTTTTTAAGTATGAATTTCGTGTACTTTGTGTTATAGGCCCCATTTATTCACCATGTCCTTGTATATGTTTTAAGATTATAGTTTAGGCTTCGCTGTGGGTGGATTAGTTTAAGATATTTCTATTTATTCGATTTAGTAATTTGTTTAAATGCATGTACCTGAATTTGTTATATATTTAAAAAAAAATTTGTTCTTATTGAATTTTGTATTTATTTAACTTTTTTTGTGAATTGTTTTTGTTTCGTTATTTATTAAGTTTTTATTGTGCAATATAGTTTACATTGTAAATAAGTAATATATGTATATGGGTGAAAATGGGCCTCCTGGGGAACCGAGCACCCAAAAAAAATCGGTAACGCGCCTTTATTGCGACCGCAATGGTGGTGTGGAAAAGCAATACTTAAACACTTAACAAAAGATAATTAATAAAGAAATTTAATATGTTGTATATATGTTTTTAGTTTTGCATTAACTAATAAGTAAAATACTTGATGCTTTTTCAATATTTTCTACTAAAAAAATGCGTTAGTACTATTACTTCTTTTGATATTTATTTCATCCCTGGGTCAAAAAGTGGATTATTTCGATCAGGTGATCTCAGCTTTTTTTTGATCAAATGGCAGTTTTTCTACTTGTAGGCCTGTACGATGAATTTTACTGTTAAAGCTAGTTGTGAAGTTAGCTGCGATTGCCTTATTTAAGGCTGAATACATGTACGTAAGGCAGAGTTACAGGTATAAGTTAATAAGCAGCGATAGATTCATTTAACAAACAACACGAGGATAAAAGGGAAACATCTCCTTTACGGGGAGCGTAGGGGAACGGTTCCCCCTTGCGTTCTAAAACTGAAAACCAACCCAGCGGAGACCTTAAGTTTTTGATATATTTAAAGTTAATGTTGCAAAAAGGCCAACATAGCAGTAGTTTTTGTTAGCCAAAGCAATTATCCTAAATTTTGGCGCTGCCACATGTAAAAAAAAATACCGAAAAAACAAAAACAAAACAAATTTTGTACTATATAAACATGTTAAATAACTTCTATTAATTTTTTAAAATGATACTTGGTAACCGTATAAAGTAACCCTCAGCCGGACCAACACCACCTTCGCCTTGAACAATATTTCCCATAAAAATAGTTTGTATGAGTGCAACCCTGTGTTGTAGAGCATTTTTATATTAATGCCGTATGGAAACAGCCGTTACTGTCAGTATAAAATATTACAATTACAATTCATTAACGAAAAATTATGCATAACTAAAATTTGATTTATCCATTAAATATAAATGTAACAATCTGTGAAATAGTGAATAAAATTAGAAAGGAAACTTTCTTACACAATATATAATACATTTGTACTCGTTTTATATGAAAAATTTGCAATACAATTGTCATTCTTTAACAACAAATTATGCGTAATTAAATAAAAACAATACGCAAAATAAAATCAATTTACATAAATAACATATATTGTAACTATCTCTGCAAATTTCATAAATATAAGTAAAGTATTTTGGCTAAAATAAGCATTGATACCGTAATGGGGTGCTAAGACGGAAAAAATTCCATTATCGTTCCATACTTTAAGAAACAAGAACGATGGGAGGTGATAGAGTACTGCACCGTTTCCACACACTGAAACCCAAACTTACCGGAGATCTATAGTGAAATTTCATATTAAAATAGCAAAAAATGTCAATTATAGCTTAAATTTTGTTTTCTCAAAGCATTTACTGGAAATTTTTTGTTATCACATTTAGAGAAAAAATATCTAAAGAAAACAATAAATATACAAATTTCACAGTATTTTTAAGTAACACATCTATGTATGTTGGTGGCCTTCGTCAGCGCTTGCACAAAATAATTCTGGCCCGAACTAATAAACCAGCTTCGCCTTGCACAGTATATTTCATTGAAACCTCTTAATATCTTAGTTAAAAATAAAAGTTCAATCATCTCTCTTCGACTCTGGAGTGAAGGCAGGTTAATAAGCCTTAATCGGCTTTCATAAGGAGGGAAATTTTTATTCACATTCTAAAGTAAATTCCTTGATGCGAATAATAAGAATTGTTTTAGTACAGATTCCCATTTATCACTATGCAATTGATCAGCGGATTCCGGATTTTGAGTAATTTTATAATATATAGGTCATTAAACTCCTTAGCTCAGCGCATAATGTAAGCTAGGACTCCATTCGATTTATTAGCACAGGAATTTATATGATTTCTAAAATCTAGCTTGGGGTCCATTGTGACAGCCAAGTCAACGAAGCCAGTAAATTGTTCAACATTGTGATTTTGAAATATATTGGCAAAGGATTGCAAAGATTTTCTAGAGTAGGACGCTTATTTACACGTGTTTAAATTTAACGACATACAATTCACATCACACCATCTTACCACTTTTTTTAGGTCATGTTGCAAGAGTTCTTTACCTTCTATAGGACGAACTGATTTAAAGTGCATGACATAGTCTGCGTACATAAGTGCTTCTGAATGACGAACAAAATTTGGCAGATCATTGATGAATAAGGGGAATAGCAAAGGACCGAGATGACTGCCTTGAGGTACACCAGATGTTACTGATATTTCACGCGAAGTACTGGAGTTAAAAATTACTCTTTGCTTTCTACCTATCAAATATGATGTAATCCATTTGAGTAAAGATTGTGGAAACCCAAACATATCGAGTTTATAGTGAAGTATTGAGCGTGAGACCTTGTCAAATGCTTTGCTGAACAACGTCGGTTTGATAACCATTTTTAAAATCATTACTGACATGGGTAGTGAATCCCAGTAGGTTTGATGACCTTGACTTACTTTTACAAAACCCGTGTTGTGAAGTGTCAATTGAGGGCACTGAGTGAGCTAGTTGGCCAGTTATAATGGCTTCAAAAATTTTGGGAATAAAACATAACATTGTAAGATCTACTACCAGATTTATGTAAAGTTAAAATAAAATGGCTCTTTCCATAACGAGGGAAATATATTTTGCTTGATTGAAGCATTGAATATGTTCGTTAATAGTAGATACAGAAAATAGGCAACAGAATTTAAGTAGATTAGATGGGATATTATCTTCACCGCATGTATATGAACTTTTTAGAGTGTTAAGGTTGTAGCAACAATATCAGCGGTTATAAAAGGCTCTCTACGATATCGAAGGAGGGTAATTTGTAAAGGTAAGCAACAGATTGTGTGGTTGGAAGTGTACTCGATGCATAATTAGATTCGAAGAAGTCTGCGACCAAAAAATTGCAACTAGAAATTTCATCATTCATTTATATAGATGATGGAAATCCTTAAGTCTTCCGTTTGGAATTAATAAAACTATATAATGACCTGGGGTTTGCGGTAATATTATTACGAATTTTTGTCATATTCTTTTTGTAGCATGTGTTATTTAAAATATCATACTACTGTCTAATGATAAGATAAGCATAATAGTCAGAAATATTCCGTTTTGAACCATAAGGCTGTGGTACGAGCTGCCTTATTTGCTTTAGGTACACACTGTCTAAAGATTGAGTGTAATACACTTATGAATTGAGACTTTTTTCTACATCACCATTGTACATTGGCCAGGAAATCGCAGATAACACATTTCTAAGATTAATATAATTTGCTTTTGTAAATAAAAAGGAGTATTTTATGGTTTTGAAACATTAACCGGACATTTCAAATATGTAGAATATTCTAAGGATAATTCCAGAGAGGGAATATAAGCATCTTCAGGCAGAACAAAAGGATCCAAAATTATTACTAATGTTATTTATTTGGAAAAGAGTGGTCAGAAAGCTCATTTAGGAAGTCATGAACATTATTTCGCGTTGAGCTAGGTACAAGTAAGTTATCATTGATATTCCATGATACGCAGGATAAATTGAAGTCACCAAATAAAACAATATTTTCAGATGCCTTAAAATCAGAGCTTAATGATTTTAACCGTGACGAATAAAGTTGAGAAGTCAGAATTAGTCGGGATGTAGATAGCGACAATATAAATACTCTTGTTTATTAGGTGTATTCGTACACAGAGAAATTTCATCGCTTCAGTTTTCTCAAAATGAATTTCTTCAGCAGCAAGATCAGTTTGAACGCCAATAACTACTCCACCACCAAATTTATCTAAACGGTAATCTCTAAAGATGTCAAAGTTACTACCTAAAATTTCAGAGTTAAATACCAGGTTTCATAGAAGTCTAAGATTTTATAATCGTAGTTTAAGCTGCGCAGGTGTACGTCTTTGAGCTAGGTGTTGAAACATCTTACATTTTGGTAGTATACGGGTATTTTACAGTTATCATTCATTGATAATTTCTGGGATCTGGGGAAGCAGGCAGGCGTGCCACATGTCACGAGAAGTACACTTCTTTATCTCAAATCCACGCAAATTATCCTTCGATATCGTAAGAGTGCCTTTTATAACCGCTGATATTGTTTGCTACAACCTTAACACTCTAAAAAGTTCATATGCATACGGAGAAGATAATATCCCATCGAGCCTACTTAAATTCTGTTGCCTATTTTCTGTATCTACTATTAACGAAGCCATCGGTCGATACATCAATTTTAAATGAAGATATGCTCCTCTCAAAGGAAAAATTTAAACTTCGTAATATCTAAACAAGTCCGTTTAATTTTGTCCAATATATATAAACGCAACTCGTCCGCTGTGGTATCTTTTGGGAATCAACATACAAAAACGGATCTTCTTTTCGGAACCACAATTATCAAGTAGAGGGAGGTATAAAAGGAGGTGTAAATGCAATATATGGAAGATGGGAGCGGAGCAGATGCAGGAATGCTAAGTGAATGCTCATTAGCATCTCCCAGTGTTCAGGACAAGGTGAATTGAATGCCATCAAGCCCTTATTAACACTTGTGCCAGATAAGGAGGGAATTTCAGAGTACCAAGGAGTGTCCGAGGTCTGCATTTGAGTCGATTAATAACTTCGATGAACGGTCTCTGGGTAAAAGCATCATCCACTTCTTTTCCCGATCTTTAATCTCCAGTTCGAGGAGATTATTTCTAGTGGTAAACTACTTAACTAAGGTTAAAAGAAACATTGTACGTAATCCTAAAATGTTTTATGTTTTCGTTAACTTCAAACGCAGTCTCTTTGTTTCCATCCGCCATAACATACAAATCTACAGACTATTTCAAGTGACTTTCATCTTATCTTGCGATTTAGGGAAAACAAGAATACTGATGTAATATATACTGACTTTACTGATAATATAATATAATATTTATTAAAAAACTAGATCTTCTTGGATTTCAACCAGACCTTCTCCAGTGGATATGTTCCTATCTCTGTAACAGGTCTCAAAGAATATTATTTAACGATTTCTTTTCTGACATAATTGATGTAGCATCTGGTGTTCCGCAAAGTTGCCACCTGGGGCCGATTCTGTTCTTGTTATTTGTCTTTTATTTTTATACCGATTTGAATAATTTAGTAACTTGGTGAAATAACAATGATGTGCCTCTTAACATTAATCACCATCTTACACAATAAACAACTATAGTCTTGAGCAAGTATGTAATTTTGTTGATTTGTGTGTAACAATGGATACTAAATTTAACTTCAATCTTCATATTAATACAACAGTGTTTAAAGCTAAAGGTGCTTTTGCCTTTGTAAAGCGGTGGTGTAAAAAATTCAGAGATCCTTATATTACGAAAATATTTTTACGTCATTAGTAAGAACAATATTGGATTACGGCTAGGTTGTGGAACCTTAATTATAAAATCCGTTCTGATAAAATTGAGTCCGTTCAAAATCAGTTTTTGTTGTTCGCCTTGCGTTATGTACACTGCGCCAAAATCTTCCATCGTATACTAGTCGCTTAAAACTTATAAATCTACCAACACTTTCTAGCCTTAGAGAAAGGTTAAGAACAATTTTTTTAGTCAAGCCTCTAAATGTACAAATTTGCGGTTCATTTCACTTAGGTGAAGTCAATTTTAATGCCCCATCCGATTATAAAGACAATTTAGACCATTACTCTTAAAATCTTGTAAAACAAATTTTGAACTATATGAACCGTTTCGCCGTTTTGTCAAGATTTCAATTGTTATTCCAGCAAATTCGATGTGACAGACTATCATAACAAAAAATAATATGCTAACTTCTCTTAACAAGTAACTCACTAAATTGCTATGGTAGTATAAATAATCTTATATTTCAGTTAATGAATTTGTTTTCTGTAGCTGAGCAATTTTAATTCTCGACGCTTAACAATCTCTTGCTTTCAGGACTCGGCAAATTCCGCACGCCCCTCAAGTCGGTTTGGCGGGAGGGTGATAGAGGATCCCACCACTTCCCCAAATTGAAACCCAACTAGACAGAGATCTATAGTTCTTGGGAAATTAAATATTAAAATTACAAGAAATTACAATTATAGATTTAATTTTTGTTTCTTAAAGCAATTACTGGAATTTTTTTGTTATCACATTTAGAGAAAAAATGTCACAAGAAAACAATAAAAACACAAATTGCACATTATGTTTAAGCAAACCCCCTATGTAAATAGGTAACCTGATGACTTGCACCAAATAACCCTGGGCCGAACCAGCACCAGATTTGCCTTTCACAATATATTTAAATAAACCCTTTTATAAATAAACCTCGACGATTTCCCCCAAGTTCTGCGAGTCCGATCACTGAATTGTTAAATAAGAGTCGCCAACTATGCTTTCAGTTTCTTATTAATATCTAAGTTGTTCAATAAATAGCAATTCGCTTCACTATTTACAATCAATTAATTAACCAGGCTCCTAGTCTACTATTTTCATTTTAAAGTAGTGTTATCAGCAGAGTTCACTATACAACTGACTAGCCAGCAGAAAGATCGAGATGTTCTCGATAACGAACATCTTTGCTATTGAGCATGCCCGATTCCTATGCCAGTTACCTGTGAAATACTGAATGAACACATAGAATTAACTTTATTACAACACATATAAAACATTTGTGCGCGTGTTATTTTAAAATTTTGCGACAAAATTGTAAATTCTCTAATAACATATTCCGCAAAATTAATAGAAATTTTATGCAAAATAAAATCAAATTACGTAAATTACATTTATGGCAACAATCTCTGCAAATTTTTGTAGAGTATTTTGTATAAAATAAACATTAGAGGCACAGTGAAAAGCGCAGAATAACACGACAATGTGAAACATATATCAGATAAAAGAGAAAGAGGCCGATAGCGAGAAATCTACTTACTACACACAGTGCTAGATATCAGTTATGAAGCGAGCTCGTTGGTGATAACACTATTGTGAAGCAAAAGTAGAAGATTATGATAGAAAATAGTGTAAAGAATTGTTAGATAATGAGCAATAAATGAACGTTGAGTAATTTTTTTTATAATTAAGAAACCGCAAATGTAGTTGTCGACTTTTATTTATCAATCCAGTAATCGGACTCGAAGGATTTTGGAAATCATGTAAATTGATCTAATAAAATCGTTACAATTGGTGTCAGATGTGGGATTGTTAAACAAATCCCAAAGATAAGATTTAAAAAAAGTGGTCAAAATCCAGGATTTGACTCTACCTCAATTGGCAAAGCGAGTATTATATACAACCACAAATAAGGCGGAACTCCAATCAAGGAAGAGACGGGGGATAGAAGGAAAGGCTTCTAGCTTATCTGCGGATATAGACATCAACCCGCTATTGGCTGCAATTTCTCAAATGAATCCCAGCACAACACAAAAGTTAGATGCACAGGATGCGAAGCTGTCACAAAAGTTGGACGCACAAATGGTTGAACAGTTATAATCCTTGGAAGAGGTAATCGCACAGATACAGGAAAATTTGGCAAAAAAAAAACGCATAATTTAAACAAAGACAGGATAGAATCGGTGAATGGCAAGATAAAATAGAGCAGCTAACTAAGACCAAAATCAGCGAGATAGAAATTGTGTCCGAGATTTGCTTTTGATTCTTTCAACCACTTCGATGAACGGGTTCGGGTAAAAGCACCATCGTTTGACTACACACTTCTTTTCCCGATCTTTAAGCTCCAGTTCAAGATTACGTTAAATAATAGGAGCATGAGGAAAAATCTGCTGTACTCTTCGTCGCCTTGGAGGGACCCACAGCATACTATTCCCGAATATGAGCGAGGTAATTATGGTACATTAATGTGGGCCGTGGAAAGACGTTATTATAGCTAGCATAGAAGGAAAAAGCTTGAAAGCCGTTACTAAAAACCCAACGAGTATCTGCAGAAATATGCTTCAGAAGATGTGAGATTGACTCATTTAACCATTGGGGACGAATCGAGTAAGTATGAATGGGAAATCTTACTGTTACAGCTAGTGGTGAAGTTAGCTGCGCTTGTCTTATTTAATGTCTATTAGAAATTCTTGCGAAAACCAAAAACTCAATATAAAAATGTGCAAAAAAAAGCTATGCGCGAAAATTTTTTTTACGAAGCAGTATGCACCTCGAACGAATAAAACTCCATTTTCTACTGCCTATTTCTAAAGTTTTTAAACATTTACAAAAACACGGCAACACAGGTTTCCTAGAGAAATTAATAGTCACAACTATATTCCGCGACAAACCAAAAGAAGACTAATTTTCAAACTTATAAAAGCAAACTTATAAGCAAGCTATGTTCTATTTTTAGTTTTACGTTTGCATATCTTCTTCCTATGTAAATAGCCGTTCACGATAGAAAATCGATCTGAGAAATTTTCGTACCTAATACATTTTTCCATCCGCGATATATATTAGTGTTTTTTTCATTAGAGCTGCGTACCGACCTTAAGGCTGAGACACAGCCAAGATTACACAGGTATTTGCAGAACTAGCAGCATCAAGAGTTTGAACAGGGAACATAAAGGAAAACTAATCAGGAATTACATACAAGATGTAAGTGTATATAAAAGTGATTGAGATTATGGTCAAAGTTTCCTTAAACTATAAAAAATAAAAGCTTATAAAATTATCTTTTAGCATATAATTTTATTTCTGAAAAATAGATTTTTCCTGTGAAAATATTCTACTTTCGCTGCTTACTTATGACAATGTTGCTTTCAAAGTGTTAATTTTTTATTAAATATTTAACTTCAAATAACTTAATATATATTAAAAGACAGATCATTTAATTATCATTTAGTTCATATAAATATATTTTAAAAAAATTGATATTATCTGTGAAAATATTGTGCTTTTGTTATTCATCCTTTAACAATACGAAATTCATGTGTGCAAAATAACGATGCTTTTGAAAAGTGTTTATTTTTTATAAATTTGTTAAATTTATAGAGTTAAAATATCTCTATAAGAATTTTTCTTTAATTTCTTTGAGTCCCTAAAATTTTATTTTAAAAAACTATAATTTTTTTATACAAAATGTTGTACTTTTGTGGCCTTATACGCATAAGCATAAATGGTGATTGACACATGTTGATTGCAGTGATTTTTTATTTATTAATTATTTAACCTTTATATTTAAAAGAAATTTATTTTAAAATAATTGGTAATTTTTGTGAAAATTTTATATTTTTCTTACGACCTATTTTAAAATAAAACATGCTAAGCAGCCCGTGCTGACTTTGAGCAATGATAACATTTTACTAAACAAATAATCCTGCCTGCCTGTGAATATATCGTGCGTGAGTGAAAAAAAAATCCACGGCAGGACGAAAGTAACAAACGGAATAACATATGCATAAATGAACAGTAATACAAAGCTAAAACGTTAGGTAAAAGTTACCCGTCTTGCAGCGACCTTTATTAGCAGTGACAGATATTTTTAACAACCAACCGAGCTAGCTGCCCTTCAGGATTCGTGAACTGTGTAGCCACCTCAGCGCTGCATGATCTATTCTAACTCGGAAATGTTGACCATATAGATATTTATTGAAGTGTGTGGCAATCCACCAATGCTAATAATTCCCTCTGAGTTAGGAGCGCAGTAGTTCCGCTCTATGATACGATGATGCCATCAAGGTACACCAAGCAAGTCTTCCAATGTAGCCCTTTGAGCACATTGTGCATTAGTCTTTCAATAGTGGCAGGAGGGTTGCATAATCCAAAATGACATTGCCGTGAATTGCCAAAGACCGTTGCCGACACTAAAGGCTGTCTTCTCTTTATCTTCTTCACTCACTTCCACTTGCCAATAGCCGCTCTTAAGGTCGAGTGTTGAGAACCATTCTGTGCCAGTTAATGACTCTAGTATATCATCGATCCTGGGCAAAGGATAGCTGTCTTTCTTTGTGACATCATTTAATCTCTCACAGTCCACGCAGAACCACAACTGGCCATCTTCCTTTTTCACAAGTATTACCGGAGAGCTCCATGGACTTGCCGATGGTTCGAACACCGCTTTCACCCATTTCTTTTATTATTTGGCCAACAATGTCACGTTTGCATAGTGGAAAACTACGAGTGGCTTGACGAATTGGCCTAGCGTCACCAGCGAATATGTTGAAGTATTTGCTTATAAGTTCACTGGTCTTTTGCTTGTACTTTTCTTCTAACCCTTTCATCCTTGCAATTATATCTTTCTCCACGTCCTTCCTGCCAATGGAGCCGATTTCAGATGATTCATTGCAGTTGATGATGGCTTCCACCTCTTAATATTGCCCTAATACAGTTCGTCTAGGAATATGTACTGGTGATCTGAAGCCATTTAATACCTTACTGGGATGCGTGTCTCAACCAGGGTTTTACCAATAAGTACGTGCGGTGTAGAATTTTGTGCTGCTTCGACAACCCACAATAATTTTGTTATACAAGTTGATCCATCAAGAATTCCACTACTATGATTATTTCATCCACGATCTGCGCGACTATAAAGCTGTGTAACACCGTCAAATTCGTTATTGGGACCTCACATGTTACTTTTCCCACCACTTGGGTGTCCTCACCAGCCTTGCTCCAGGTAACGGTCTCACATCTTTATAAATCAGGTCAGTTCGAATGATGGACTGTGATGCGCCCATATCCAATGTTAATATTCGCTCTCGTTCATCCACATATCCACATATCCACTGTAATGTTGCTCGTTTTATTTTTTTTACCAATTTGCTAGACGAAGATTATTAGGCATTCAATTGCAGAAGCCAGCATACGCCCCTTTAAACTGGCTCGTATTAGTTTAACAACTGAGAAGTTGATGGCTCATCTTCCTCAGCATCCCGCTTTCGCTGCCCTTCTTGTCTGTTGGAACCCGTATTGCAATCGCGTGCGAAGTTACCTGTCTTTATACTTTAAAACATTTTCCAACTTGATTCTTGACACCAGACCGATTCATTCATTCTATCGACTTCAGAGTTTTCAATATTTCAGTCATCACATCTGGTATTTCTACCTCCACTTGATTGACTTTGAATGCTGGTATACGAAACAGTTTCAGCGAATGTTAATGTTGGGTTGATATCATGAAATTTTATAAACTTATTTTACAGAAATTACTTGTAAACTTGTCTGACCTTGTTTAGGGCAAAGTAACTGAATTAATAAAAGAGTAAATAGGGACGGTCATTAATCTTTGTGCATTCCATACCTGCGAACTAACGTATTCATGCTTAATTATCTTTTCCCATGATTATATTGTGACGGAAATCCCCTATACGAAGAACAGACTGAATGAGTAGCAGTGTAAAGGCAATTCCACGAAAAGGACCGAAAAGAAAGGAATAGAAAAAACAAATATTGGATAAAATACCGAAAAATTTATTAATATAACATACAACAATTGTAATTGCGTATAATATTACGCAAAACAATAAAAATAGTGTATTATATACTGACAGAGCCAACGAAACCCGCCATGAATTTGCTGAATTCAGTACTCAATTCAATGGAAAAACCTCCCGCAGCTACAGAGCAACAGAAAAAACTGATCAAAAAACACAAAGAACTCGCGGAACGCCTGAAAAACAAGCAAAAAGAAGAATGAAATCGATTTCGTAAATATGTAGAGGATCGTAAAGGTGCATCGTGCCATGAGGTAGCTAAATTTGGTGGTTTTATTGCAATGAGTTTTGGTCGCAAAGACATCGATCGCCATTCGGTTGTGTACAAAAAAGAAAATGTTCTGACGGAAGATGAAATAGCTGCACGTCGCAATGGAGAAAGCAACATCGAGAATTGGAAAGTGAACAAAAAAGACTGGCACGTGCTTCTTCCCCCAAACCGCCACCACATACCACTGAGTCTAACATTAAGCCAACGAGCAATTATAAAGATAAATGTGCACATCTTATTGGAGAAGAAGCTGCCTTGGAGGCAGCGCGAAAAACAGAAACTAATCAAAGTTATGGTTTTGTTCCAAGTAAAAATAAGAAGCATATGCGATCTATAGAACAAACATTAGCCGATATACAGGCGAAGAAGAGACGTAAATTGGACAGCAGCAGCAACAACAACTACCTGTTGCTCCTAATCAACAGGAACAGCAGCAAAGCTTTGTAAATTATAACCAAAATTCCTTAAACATACAACAAGCAGTACAGGAGCCAAGATTTGACCAGAATGCTGGTGGTGATGATTAGCGATTAAATATTATCGGACTATAATATATATGTGCTTGTGAAAACAACTGATTTGTTTCTTTGCAAAAAATTGCAATATTTCTACTATTTATGAGATCACAATTGAATTGTTAACTATTTGAAATAGTATTGAGTAAACTCACAAATATACATAAATTATAATGGAAGCATAATAAAGCGTTATATAATTGCAATATTGTATACATAATAAGATATCATATTAAAATAATTGTGTTTATGAAATCGTTAAATACATGCATATATGTATGTAGAATGTATATCAGAAAAAGAAAAAAAAAATATTTGAAAATGGTCAAGATTCAAGATTTAACGATACTACCCCTCAAAAAGGAATTGGCGAAGAGAGGATTATCTTCACCCGGGAATAAGGCAGAGCTACAATCACGGCTGTGAGAAGCTATGGAAGCAGAAGTCATAGATTTGAGCGAATATGAATTCTGCCGTGAGCACAAGGAGACATCCAAGAAAGAAATGGTGAAGGAAGAGGTTGTTGAGACTACGGAAGATTCAGAGCAGTCAACAACTAAGGTTGAAGAAAAGGCTCCTATCTCATCGACGAGTATGGATATGAACATGTTATTGGCAGCAATTTCGCAAATGAATGCCAAGTTGCTACAGAAGTTGGATGAACAGGATGCCAAAATGTCACAAGTGAATACCAAAATTTCAGAGAAGTTGGATGAACAGGATACCAACATGTCACAAATGAATATCCACATTTCATTGTAAATGCATGACCAAGAAGCGCGTATTTCATCCCGGATCATACAGCTTCAAGAGGGTGTTGTTAAACACTGGGCAGAGCTCAGGGAGAGACAGGACAAAATCGAGGAAAGGCAAGACAGAATAGAGCAGCTTATTCAGACCAAAGTCAACGAGTTTGAAGGTCGGCAAAGCAAATTAGAGCAGCCAATTGCGACCAAAGTTAGCGAATTGGAAGGACGTGTCCACGAATTGCTTTCGAATCGCCCAAGTTTTCGAGGAACACCCCTATCATAAAAGCACCATCTAGAGCAAATAATTGGAGCATGGAGGAAAAGTCAACTGCACTATTCATGGCATTGAAGGGACCTGCAACGGAAATTTTGCAAATAATTCCTTCATACGAGAGAGATGACTATGAGGCACTAATGCGAGGCGTGGAAAGACGCTATGGTAGCGAGCATAGAAGACAAATCTATCAGATATAATTAGAGAACCGCTATAAGAAGTCCAACGAGACCCCGTATGAATTTGCTTGGGAGCTTGAGAGGCTAGCTCATTTGGGTTATGGACATAGTCTTGGAGAATACCTCGAGAGGATAAAAATTCAGAGGTTTATCAGCGGAATAAGGCACAATTGTAGCAGGCAAGAGGCGTATGCGAATCCAAAGCCAACATTTGCCGAGACTGTCTCGTATGCTCAGACAAAGGAAGCAAAGGAATCTGGGAAACGTCGAAAACCGCCAAGCTAACGAGGAACAGGATTTTCTACAACTGTAGAAGGCCTGGACACTTCGCTCGCGATTGTAATATGGGTTCTACGAGACAAATCGATAACAAGACCAGCAACGTCACTATCAGCGGATATGTGGATGGACATGAGCGAGAACTAACTGTGGACACGGGCGCGTCAAAATCCATCATTCGATCCGATTTGATCACCAAGGAAATAAGTCCATGCATGAAGCTAAGTTGAAAACATTAACTGGTGAGGACACTATCGGGAATATGATAGTGTTGCATGAGTTCCTAGTAGCGGAAATCTTAGATGAAGTCATAGTTGGTGTGGACTTTCTCTTTGGTCAAGGAATGAAGGTCGACCTAAAGAAAAGAGTGATGGGGTATGGAAATATGCAGTTGCCGCTAAGTATTGGCCACGATCATGTGCACAACTGTAATGACGTGCTCCTGCTAAAGAACGAGCAGCAGAAGGAAAATACATACGTACGGAAATAGCAAGATGTCTCGTGCCCTAATAAAGAAGTTGAGGGAGGTACGCAAAACTGTTAAGCAACGCCCTAAGGTTATGAACAACAAGTTAGAAGGATTTATTAAGGCGAGGAATCTTGAAAGCTTTTAAAAAGGAGATTTGGTAATGCTGCACGATTCTCCACGGAAGAAAATCTTGCACAGCAAGCTGGAAGGTCCATACAAAGTAATTGGACGAATAAATAGTACGGACTATCGAATCCAGACCGTTGGAAAACCAAGAACCAAAATAAAGGTGATTCACTTGAAAAGGCTTGCAACTTTTGGAACAGATAGAATGTCTGATCGGGACGATCAGACTTAGGTGGAGGGCAGTGTGATGGAAATCCCCTATACGAAGAACAGACTGAATGAGTAGCAGTGTAAAGGTAATTCCACGAAAAGGACCGAAAAGAAAAGAAACGGCTGTATTATGCAAATTACCCTTACCAAGAACAAACAAAAGGGTAGACAGATTAAAGGCAATTCTCCGAAAAGTACGAAGAGAAAAGAAGCGGCTGTATAATGCAAAAGGGTAGACAGATTAGAGGAAATTCCACGTCGTTAAGGATGAACGGAGTAGCTGCAGCTACCGCAGGCAAACGAATAATCAGCCTATCCTTAAGCGCGTGAACAGAATGTTTGGGTCATCTAAAGGTATAAAAAGAGAGGCAGCCGCTATCACAACAGGAGACGAGTAGACAATTTAGTGGAGTTAACATTGCTTTTTCGGAAAATCATGGAGGCGAATTAGCAAATTCGTTACAATATATTGAATTTATCCGGCAAATTGGCCACAGGAAAGGTCCTCAAGAATATTGATCAGGAGTTCCGGTCTACAGCAGTGGAGGAAATGAAAGGAAATAACTAATATTAAATTGATAATTGGTGTGTAAATTGATTTCAAAATGTGAAAATTTTCCAATTCTACGACCGTGAATTAATAAAAGGGTAAGTATATACGGTAATTATGCTCTTTGCATTCCATAACTGTGAACTTATGTATTCATGCTTAATTATCTTTTCCCGTGATTATGGAACGAATTTATCTCGCAAATTGGCCAAAGTATAGGTCATCAACAATATTTATCAGGAGTTTCGGTCTACAACAGGGGTTAGAACTGAAAGGAAATAATCAATATTATATTTATGAAAGTAATTTCAAACTATGTCTTCCTTACGGTGTGGAAATTGGCTCATAAAATTTCTACAGATATAAGGTAATAAGTAAGTAAGTATACTCAGTAATTAACCTCTTTGCATTCTTTACCTGTGAACTAATGTATTCATGCATAATTTTTTTCCCCCGTGATTATAGAACGAATTTATCTAGCAAATTGGCCAAAGGAAAGGTCCTCAACAATATTGATCGGGAGTTTCGGTCTACAGCAGTGGTTGGAAAAGAAAGGAAATAAATAATTCTATATTGATAAAAGTAATTTCAAACTATGTCTTCTTAACGGTGTATAAATTGGCTCACAAAAGCTCTACAGAGATTTCAAAATGTGAAAAGCTTCCAATTTTACGACCGTGAATTAATAAAAGAGTAAGTAGATACGGTAGTTAAGCTCTTTGCATTCCATGCCTGTCAACTAACGCGTTCATGCTTAATTATCTTTTCCCGTGATTATAGAACGAATTTATCTGGCAAATTGGCCTAAGGAAAGACTTTCAACAATACTGATCAGGAGTTTCGGTCAAAAGCTGTGGTTTCAGATGAAAGGAAATAAATCAAATTATATCGGTAAAAGTTATTTCACACTATGTCTTCCTTACGGTGTGTAAATTGGCTCATAAATTCTCGACTGAGATTTCAAAATGTGAAAAATTTCCAACAATTCTATCTTATGTCTTACGTGTGTAAATTGGCTCACAAAACTTCCAAGAAGTCTATCTTAGGGGCTAGGCCTAAGATTTTAGGGTGACGGTGTAGCATTACTCAGAGTGCGTTTCACTTTCAATGCATTTTTTAAGCTTACTCAATCCGTCACATTGACCAACACACGTATTGATCAGCATGACTGATCGACAGTGTCGGTTTGTCAATGTGAACTACCAAAATATCAATATGCTGACTTTGCATATAATACTTTTTAGTTTGGAAGTATCATGTATATGTAAAGTAAGAAATTTTGTATATAAAGAGAAAGCATTTTCCAATAAAGGCAATGGTTGGTCAATGGCCAGTTAAATAAATTATTAAGCAGCGGAAAATTTGCTGATAAGCAAAACCGCTTAAAAAAAGACCAGCGCGGTGATTCGCCAAGCGAATGCTTCCCTCTGAAATTCGGGAAAAAGTATATAGCCGACTGGATTATAAGCTGCAACTTCAAGTGGTTTTGGACCTGGTGAAAAGGATTGGGGATTGGTAGATGTGCGCAATGGTGCGCATTTGTTCTATTGGCTTTACTATTGACTGGCGGCATAATTGTGGAGTATCAGCATTTAAAGGGTGGAATATCAACCAGGACACATCTCATTAAGCTCCAAAGAGGATAATACCGACCATGGATACGAGATCCGAGACTGGCAGCATAAAATACTACTAATTTTAAGTATATAATAATATAATAATAAATACTAGAATAAATTTGGCAGCCTCACGGCAGCTTAACCAATAGAAAAAAATTTCATTTTTGCTTAGGGACAACGATAAAAAAAATAGATATAGTAATTAGTTTACAGCTATTTCATAGGTATGCAGGAGATTACCACTGAGGAAGATTTTCATAGGGTATTTAAAAAGTGTGAAGACACAATAAAAGAATTCATAAAATTTTCTGAGAAAATTCTTAAAAACAATAAAACTATAAAGCTAAGGCCGACACAAATTTCCATAGAAGAGTATCGGCGACGGAATAAGCCTAATAAAAAGGAAGAAATTCCTAAAATACCTAGCCCAATAAAAATCCCAAAAAGGAGACAAGTCAGAAAAAAGAAAGAAATAACTGGAACCTATAGGCTACTAAACTTAACTACGACTACAATAGATAGGCTAAAATTAAGAAAAAACAAGAATTAAGAAATAGAAGAAAAAATAAATAAAAAAAATAAAAAAATAAAAATAAAAATAAAATTTTTTTTATAACTATTGTCGAGTAAATTGGAATGCCGAGGGATTTCTCAAAAAACCCCCTTAACTGGGATAAAATTGCAAATTTAAAACCAAAAGATAGAGATTTTGAACAGGAATTAAATTGGTTAAAGAAACTTTGGGATTCAATAGGCATGAATAGGGAACCCACATTAGAAGATGTAAAAAACCCTGCAACTCAGGTAGAAGAAATAAGTAGGATGTCTTCCTTACGGTGTGTAAATTGATGATTAGAATAGTATTTCCCAATAGAGACTAAACAATATTATAATAGCTTTAATGAAAATTTTTTTCTTTTAATAAATAACTAAAAATAAAAGAAAGTTAATTCTTTTAGAAAATGGCATGGTGAAAACCATATTAAATGGTATATTAAATAGGTATAGCAGGATACGAAGTCGGTGAGGAAAATTCTGAAGAGAAAAATTCTGAAAATAAATGGTCAAATACGAACCAAAACTTAGTATAGAAAATAAAGAAAAATTTCAGATAAATGGTTAACTATTTTTGTATGCGTAACTACATTCTTAATTGTCGCAATTGTAATCTAATAAAAAATTATATAAAGAATAAATTGAGACAATTGAACAATGTACAACAACGCATCTAAAGAAAAATACTATATGCCAAGAAATGAATCAATGGCAAGAAATTTACGACACATTATCTGAAGAAAAAACGAAAGCTGATAAGTCATATAAATGCATAAATAAAAACGCTACCATAAAAACAGAAACAATAGTAAAGCATTTGAACATAATTCTAGAAGCTCTAAATAGTATAAGACAGGTGATCAATACGGCAAACCGTATACTTACCAAAGAACACCAAAAAGAAACTTACCAATATTTTTCCGCCGTACGAGATAAACTAGTATCTTCTTTAGCTAGATACAATATAGAAATACCAATAGCAACCGAAGTAGAGGAGAAACTCCAGGTTGGTTTTTATTTAATTTTCTCAAAACTTGCCCAGACTCCATCACCTTCTTCGAGTCAGAACCCATCAGTGGAAGAAAATAAGCCATTAGACATCCCAATTATAAAAGTTACAATGACACAAACTGTAGTTGAATTTATTAAAACTGCTTCATCAGTGCTACCAGAGTTTGATGGTAAGCCAGAGAATTTGCACAGTTTCTTAGATGCCCTTGATATACTTGATCAAATCAAAGATGAGCACGAAGCCTTAGCAAAAACAATTATAAAAACCAAGCTAAAAGGCACGGCAAGAAATTTCATTAGTAACGAAAGTACAATAGCACAAATAAAAGCATAGCTAAAAACTGCAATAAAAGGCGAATCAGTAGAAGTTTTAACGGCTAAACTCCTAAACATCCAACAACGCAACAAAACTGCAAATCAACACAGCGCTGAAATAAAAAAAATCACTTTCACTTCATTTTCATCATTAGAAGGAGCTTATATCTCGGATGGACTTAATCCAGACGTGGCAACGAAATATTCAACACAAGCAGCAGTCAAAGCTATGTGTAAAAACAGCTCCAATGACAAGGTCAAAATGATTATGCAAGCAGGAACGTTCACATCAATGAACGTCGCAATCTCCAAATTTACCAACAGCTGTACAGAAATAACGGGCAGCTCAAACACAATTTTAAATGTACTACAACAAAGTCAGTACCGATGTAATTTCCGTGGAGGTTACCGAAGTAACAACTACGGGAGTTACCGAGGTAGGAGATTCAGACCGCAACCAAGATACAGCAATAAATTTAGATCAAATAATAATTCGCAGAGAGGATCACAAAGCCAAAACGGCAATAGACCTTATAACCTGACCCGTAACGTGCGCAGTTGCACCCAGCAGGACAACCAAGAAACTCCACTTCAAGATCAGTAAATAGGAAAATATGTGTACTAAATCTACATCTAAACAGCTATATATCTACAAGGACATCATTAAATAATTGAATTTCAAATTTATTAATAGACACAGGAGCAGATATCTCCATTATTAAAAAGCATCAAATTAGTAATAATCATAAAGTAAAGACAGAGCAAATCACAGATTTAAAGGGCATTGGTCAGGGTATAACCAGTACATTAGGCACAGTTAAAGCGAATTTAAAAGGTGATGACCTTCTAATTTACCATAAATTCCATGTCGTAGAAGACGACTTTCCAATCCCATGCGACGGAATAATAGGACTAGATTTTATAAAGAAGTACAATTATATTTTAGATTATGGCAAAACAGAGGATACATTAATCCTAAGACCATTTGATTTTCCCAAAACAATAACAATGCATCTAACAAATTGTCTGTCTGTCAATACAATTACGATCCCTGCTAGGCCTCTTAGTCATTAGACAAGTTAAAGTAAGCACCGATAGTAAAAACATCTTCATACCACATCAACAATTATCTGAACGCATTTTTATAGCAAACACAATTACAAATAAAGATCAAACTTTCGTTAGAACTATCAACACAACACATAAAAACACAACTATTAAAAATTACAAAATTAATACCGAAAATCTAGATAACTATAAACCAATTGAAACAACCACAGACAATAACAATAGCAATGATACAGAAAAATTAAAAAGATTAACCAGAAACTTTCCAAAATTTGTCCATTCTCACACTAGAAACAGAACCAATTTCCTCTAATAATTTTTACAAACAAAAATTAGACATGAAGGATGATACTCCTGTTTACATAAAAAATTATAGATTGCCTCAGACACAAAAAGGAGAAATAAGCAAGCAGGTAAATAAGCTAATCGAAGATGATGTAATAGACGTAATAGTGGTTGACTACAAACAGGTAAATAGAAAGTTAGCAGCAGATAAATTCCCACTCCCAAGAATTAATGATATTTTAGATCAATTTGGAAGAGCAAAATATTTTTCATGCCTTGATCTTACGTCAGGTTTTCATCAAATAGAATTATACCCATACTCGAGGGATATAACCTCATTCAAAGCTGAAAACGGCACATATAGATTCAAAAGACTACCCTATGGATTAAAAGTAGCACCAAATTCATTCCAAAGAATGATGACACTAGCATTTGCAGGCCTCAAACCATCTCAAGCATTTCTCTACATGGATGATTTGGTTGTATTAGGTTGTTCTGAAAAACATATGCTAAAAAACTTAAGAGACGTGTTCTCCACTTGTAGAAAATACAACCTAAAACTACATCCATATAAATGTCTATTTTTCAGCCAAGAAGTAACTTATTTAGGCCATAAATGTACAAGCAAGGGAATACTACCCGACCCAAGCAAATTTTAAACAGTCCAAAATTATCCAACAGCAAAAACAGCCGATGAAGTTAAGAGATTCGTAGCTTTCTGCAATTACTACAGAAGATTCGTACCGAATTTGCAGAACACTCAAAAAAATTAACTAGGCTTTGCAGAAAGAATGTTTCCTTCGATTGGACAGAAAAATGTCAAGAAGCTTTCGTTTAATTAAAGGAAGCATTAATTAGTTCAAAACTTTTACAATACCCAGATTTCAATAAAGCATTCAATAGAAAAAGAACTAGCCGCAATCCATTGGGCCATAACCTTCTTCAGACCATATGTCTATGGCAGAAAATTTTTAGTTAAAACCGAAAACCGCCCTTTAACATACCTTTTCTCAAAGAAGAGTCCTTCATCTAAGTTAACACGAGTAATACTCGATTTAGAAGAGTACGATTTTGAAGTGGAGTATATCGCCGGAAAGGAAAATCACATTTCGGATGCATTATCTCGCATAACAATTACAAACCTAAAAGATACGTCAGTGGAAGCAAGTAAAATCTTAAAAATAACAACAAGATCAGCAGCAAAAAATCAGCAGTAATATTGAAAATAAAGAAAGTCACAAAGAGAACCCCAGAATATACGAAGCGCTAAATAAATTTGAAGTAAAAAGACATGTCGAGCTCGTTTTCGACCCTCCGAAATTATATTTCAAAAAAAGGAAAGAAAATTTGTAGCGATCTGGATACAAGCAACCTAATTGTTGAGGATAAGATTGACTTAGGACAACTCTTTACCAGGCTTGAAAAAGAAGCCGGCAATTTAGGACTTGTACAAATACAGTTGTCCTTAGGGGACAAATTGTTTAAAAGAAGTTATACTGCAGTAGGCAAATTTATAGAAATAGTTAACAAGGTTCTCAAAAATCTAACAATTGCACTAACTCCCGAGGTTATATATGTGACAAATCCCGGGAAAATTAAAGAAATTCTGCACAAATATCATGACGATCTTATTAGTGGTGGCCACCCAGGAATAAATCACATGACAGATAAAATCAAGCAGAAGTATAGCTGGCTAAATATGAAAAATGACGTAAGAAAATACGTAAAGAACTGCATCCACTATAAGAAAAATAAAACTAATAAGCATATAAAGGAGCCAATGACAATAACGGAGACACCTCCGAAGGCATTCGATATTGTACAAATCGATACAGTCGGACCATTACCGAAGTCAATGAATGGAAACGAGTATGCGGTTATCATTATATGCAATCTAACCAAATACTTGGTAGCGATCCCAGTCCCAAGCAAACACGCAACAACAGTCGCTAAAGCCGTGTTCGAGCATGTCATTTTGATTTATGGACGCATGAAAACAATCATAACGGACATTTAATGAATATGTACGTTCATACATATCCAGTGACAAAGATGATTGGGATGATCACCTTAGGTATTTCGCGTACTGCTACAATACAACGCCATCAACCACACATAAGTATTGCCCTTTTGAACTTATATTTGCAAAAAATACACCGAATTACGAATTCCTAAAAGAAAAGAAAATCAGCCCATTGTACAACCACGAAGCTTACTACAAAGAAGTAAAATATAGGCTTCAGATAGCACAGCAAAGAGCTAGGAAATTAGTCCAAGAGGCTAAAGAAAAACAATAGTCCAATTATGATAAAAGTAGCTACAGTAAGGAAATAAACATAGGAGATTTAGTGTTAGTTAGAGAAGAGGCCTCCCATAAGTTAGATGAATAAATAGAATACACTTAAAACAGTATAAAACCTTTAGTAATAACAAAAAAAAAAAAAAAAAAAAAAAAAAAAAACTGCAATGTACTCATAATAATAAATATGCACACAAGCCAAAGAAAACAAAAACTTCATGTTATGTCCAAAAAAAAAAAGAGGAAAAACAAGGTCAGCACAATAAAGACACATGTGAAACAAATGTAAACATATAAAAAAAAAACAAAAAAAAAAAAAAAAACATAAACAAACTCTTTACTTTCAATATCAAGTTACTAATAAATTACAATAGAATACGAAAAGCAATTAAATAGTCGTATACAATTGTCTTCAATTATATACGACTATTCCTAAGACGAATGGTGTAGCATTACTCAGAACGCGTTTCACTTTCAATGCATTTTTTATGCTTACTCAATCCGTCACATTGACCAACACACGTAACTGATTAAATAATAGAGTAAGTAGAGACGATAATTAAGTTCTTTGCATTCCATATCTGTGTACTAACGCATTCATGCTTAATTATCTTCTCTCGTGATTATGGAACGAATTTATCTGGCATGTTGGCCAAAGGAAAGGTCTTCAACAATATTGATCAGGAGTTTCGGTCTAAAGCAGTGGTTGGAAATGAAAGGAAATAACTAATATTATATTGATCAAAGTAATTTTAAACTATGTCTTCCTTACGGTGTGTAAATTGACTCACAAAACCCTTCTGAGATTTCGAAATGTGAAAAATTTCCAACAAGTCTATCTTAGGTGCTAGGCATAAGATTCTCGGGTGACGTTAAGCGCCCATGTAACACTTGCTTGGTTGATACGATGAAAATTTATAAACTTAGTTTACAGAAAGGACTTGTAATCGGCCTGTATTAGAAAGAGGATGAGAAGGAGCCGAAGTTAAAATCAAGTGAAGAGAAATTCTATGACCTTGTATAGGGCAAAGTAACTGAATTAATAAAAGAGTAAGTAGGGACAGTCATTAATCGTTTTACATTCCATACCTGCGAACTAAGGTATTCATGCTTAATTATCTTTTCCCATGATTATATTGTGACGGAAATCCCCTATACGAAGAACAGACTGAATGAGTAGCAGTGTAAAGGCAATTCCACGAAAAGGACCGAAAAGAAAAGAAGCGGCTGTATAATGCAAATTACCCTTACCAATAGAAAAAACAAATATTGGATAAAATACCGCACATTTTATTGATATAACATACAACAATTGTAATTGCGTATAATATTACGCAAAACAATAAAAATAGTGTATTATATAGTGACAAAGCCAACGAAACCTGCCATGAATTTGCTGAATTCAGTACTCAATTCAATGGAAAAACCTCCCGCAGCTACAGAGCAACAGAAAAAACTGATCAAAAAACAAAAAGAACTCGCGGAACGCCTAAAAAACAAGCAAAAAGAAGAATGAAATCGGTTTCGTAAATATGTAGAGGATCGTATTGGACGATTTGCGAAGTATGATCGTCCACACATTGAATTTCAACCGCTGGACAAGGTGTATAGTGCCATAATACATGAGGTGGTTTTATTGCAATGAGTTTTGGTCGCGAAGATATCGATCGCCATTCGGTTGTATACAAAAAAGAAAATGCTCTGACAGAAGATGAAATAGCTGCACGTCGCAATGGCGACGGATGGAAGAATATGCCGAGCGTAGAAAGCAACAACGAGAATTGGAAAGTGAACAAAAAATACTGGCACGTGCTTCCACCCAACCGCCACCACCTACCACTGAGTCTGACATTAAGACAATGAGCAATTATAAAGATAAATATCTTGGAGGCAGCGCGCAAAACAGAAACTAATCAAAGTTATGGTTTTGTTCCAAGTAAAAATAAGAAGGATATGCGATCTATTGAACAAACATTAGCCGATATACAGGCGAAGAAGAGACGTAATTGGAGCAGCTTTGTAAATCATAACCAAAATTCCTTAAGCACGCAGCAAGCAGTACAGGAGACAAGATTTGACCAGAATGCTGGTGGTGATGATTAGTGATAATTCTAGCGATTAAATATTATCAGACTATAATATATATGTGCTTGTGAAAACGACTGCTTTGTGCCTTTGTAATAAATTGCAATATTTTTACTATTTATGTGATCACAATACAATTGTTAACTATTTGAAATGGTATTCAGTAAAATCACAAAAATACATAAATTATAATGGAAACATAATAAAGCGTTATATAATTGCAATATTATATACATTTTAAGATATCATATTAAAATAATTGTGTTTATGAAATCGTTAAATACATGCATATATGTATGTAGGATGTATAACAGAACAATTAGAAAAAAATATTTGAAAATGGTCAAGATTCAAGATTTAACGATACTACCCCTCAAAAAGGAATTGGCGAAGAGAGGATTATGTTCAACACGGAATAAGGCTGAGCTACAATCACGAGCTGCGATAAGCTATGGAAGCAGAAGGCATAGATTTGAGCGAATATGAATTCTGCTGTGAGGACGAGGAGACATCCAAGAAAGAAATGGAGAAGGAAGAGGCTGTTGGGACTGCGGAAGATTCATAGCAGTCAACAACTAAGGTTGAAGAAAAGGCTCTTAGCTCATCGACGAGTATGGATATGAACATGTTATTGGCAGCAATTTCGCAAATGAATGCCAAGTTGCTACAGAAGTTGGATGAACAGGATGCCAAAATGTCACAAGTGAATACCAACATTACAGAGAAGTTGGATGAACAGGATACCAACATGTCACAAATGAATGCCCACATTTCATAGCAAATACAAGACCAAGAAACGCGTGTTTCATCCCGGCTCATACAGCTTCAGGAGAGTGTTGTTAAATAAGGCGCAGAGCTCAAGGAGAGACAGGAGAAAATCGAGGAAAGGCAAGACAGAAAAAAGGAGCTTATTCAGACCAAAGTCAACGAGTTAGAAGGTCGGCAAAGCAAAGTAGAGCAGCTAATTGCGACCAAAGTTAGCGAATTGGAAGGACGTGTCCACGAATTGATTTCGAATCGTCCAAGCATTTCGAGGAGCATCCCTATCATAAAAGCACCATCCTTTGACGGTACCACCCCTTTCCACATCTTTAAGCTTCAGTTCGAAAAGACGGCTAGAGCAAATAACTGGAGCATGCAGAAGTCAGCATTGAAGGGACCTGCAACGGAAATTTTGCAAATAATTCCTGCATACGAGACAGATGATTATGAGACACTAATGCGAGGCGTGGAAAGACGCTATGATAGCGAGCATAGAAGACAAATCTATCAGATGGAATTAGAGAACCGCTATTAGAAGTCCAACGAGACCCCGCATGAATTTGCTTGTGAGATTGAGAGGCTAGCTCATTTGGGTAATGGAGATAGTGTTGGAGAATACCTCGAGAGGATAAAATTCAGAGGTTTATCAGCGGAATAAGGAACAATTATAGCAGGCGAGAGGCGTATGCGAATCCAAAGCCAACATTTGCCGAGACTATCTCGTATGCTCAGACAAAGGAAGCGGCCGAGCTTTTGTGCAGACCAGCGTACAAAGCTAACTGTGCGTAGTTGGAAAGCCCAGATGTGATGAAAGGAATCTGGGAAACTGATGAGAACCAGGATTTGCTACAACTGTAGAAGGCCTGGACACTTCGCTCGCGATTGTAATATGGGTTATACGAGACAAATCGATAACAAGACGAGCAACGTTACTATCAGCTAAGTTGAAAATATTAACTGGTGAGGACGCCAGGGTTCTGGGAAAAACCACGTGTAAAGTCACCATCGGGAATATGACAGTGTTGCATGAGTTCCTAGTAGCGGAAATCTTAGATGAAGTCATAGTTGGTGTGGACTTTCTCCTTGGTCAAGGAATGAAGATCGACCTAAAGAAAAGAGTGATGGAGTATGGAAATATGCAGTTGCCGCTAAGTATTGGCCACGATCATGCGCACAACAGCAATGACGTGACCCTGGTAAAGAACGAGCAGCAGAAGGGAAATACGTACGGAAATGGCAAGATGTCTCGTGCCCTAATAAAGAAGTTGAGGGAGGTACGCAAAACTGTTGAGCAACGCCCTAAGATTAGGAACAACAAGTTAAAAGGATTTATTAAGACGAGGAATCTTGAAAGCTTTTAGAGAGGAGATTTGGTAATGCTGCACGATTCTCCACGGAAGAAAATCTTGCACAGCAAGCGGGAAGGTCCATACAAGGTAATTGGTCGAATAAATAGTACACTTGAAAAGGCATGCAGCTTTTGGAACAGATAGAATGTCTGATCGGGCCGATCAAACTTAGGTGGAGGACAGTGTGACGCAAATCCCCTATACGAAGAACAGACTGAATGAGTAGCAGTGTAAAGGTAATTCCACGAAAAGGACCGAAAAGAAAAGCGGCTGTATAATGCAAATTACCCTTACCAAGGACAACCAAAAGGGTAGACAGATTAAAGGCAATTCTGCGAAAAGGATCGAAGAGAAAAGAAGCGGCTGTATAATGCAAATTACCCTTACCAATTCCGTCGTTAAGGATGAACGGAGTAGCTGCAGCTACCACAGGCAAACGAATAATCAGCCTATCCTTAAGCACGTGAACAGAATGTTTGGGTCATCTGCAGGTATAAAAAGAGAGGCAGCCGCTATCACAACAGGAGTCGAGTAGACAACTTAGTGGAGTTAACATTGCTGTAAGCTGCGTATGGTTAAATGAATTCCTGACGGTTAACAATAAATCTTGGACGGTTAACAATAAATCTTGGTTAACAATAAATCTCTGACGAACAAATAAATCTTGGTAGTTTTGTTTAGCAATGCAGTGATCGGACTCGAAGGATTTGGAAAATCATCGAGGCGAACTTAGCAAATTCGTTACAATATATCGAATTTATCCGGCAAATTGGCCATAGGAAAGGCCATCAACAATATTGATCAAGAGTATCGGTCTATACCAGTGGAGGAAATGAAAGGAAATAACTTATATTATATTGACAAAAGTAATTTCAAACTATGTCTTTTTTACGGTGTGTAAATTGGCTCACATTTTTACAGAAATTGCAAAATCTGAAAAATTCTGCGACCGTGAATTAATAAAAGAATAAGTATATAAGGTAATGAAGCGACTTTGTCTACCAAATTTACCAAAGGAACGGTTTTCAACAATACTGATCAGGAATTTCGGTCAAAAGCTGTGGTTGAAAATAAAATGAAATATGTCAAAATATATTGCTAAAAGTTATTTCACATTATGCCTTCCTTACCGTGTGTAAATTGGCTCAAAAAGTCTTGAGATTTCAAAATGTGAAAAAATTTCCATCAATTCTATCTTATGTCTTCCTTATGGTATGTAAATTGGCTCACAAAATCTCTACTGAGATTTCAAAATGTGAAAAATTTCCAACAAGTCTGTCTGAGGTGCTAGGCTTAAGATTCTAGGGTGACAGTAAACGCCAATATTAACACTTGTTGAGTTGATATGATGAAATTTTATAAACTTATTTTACAGGAAGGACATGTAATCGTCCTCTATCGGAAAAAGGATGAGAAGGTGCCGAAGTTAAAATCAAGTGAAGAGAAATTCTATGACCTTGTATAGGGCAAAGTAACTGAGTTAATAAAAGAGTAAGTAGGGACAGTCTTTAATCTTTTTACACTCCATAACTGCGAACTAAGGTACTCATGCTTAATTATTTTTTCCCATGGTTATATATTGAATTTATCTGGCAAATTGGCCACAGGAAAGTCCTCAGCAATATTGATCAGGAGTTTCGGTATACAGCAGTGGAACAAATTAAAGGAAATAACTAATATTATATTGATGTCATTTCAAACTATGTCTTCCTTGTAGGTGCAGGTTGCTTATCTGGAGGAACGCAAACTAATTGATTCAATGCTAAACTGGTAATATTAAAAGGTGAGATACCAATCGTTACATTAACATCGTATTCATCAGTAGCAATATTTAATTGTGCGCCTTCGATTACGAGAGTATCACCTTTATAGAGCTTAACTTCATCAGGAAAATATTTACTGAAATCGCGTACCCTATGCACATTATCCATGATAAAACCAACTTGCAAATTTAACTGTGAATCTCGTGTTTTTACAAAAGCGGCAACATCGGTATTCGTACTTTGTACAGAAAAATAACCACTTGCTGGGTTGATAATTGTCGTGTATAGATAAGACTTATTTCTACCTTGTGTACTACTTTTGTTAAAAGCGTATGAATTTGAAGCCAATGTTTGATTTTGTTCCAACGAAGCTTTGTATTCCAAAATTTTAAATTCATGGAAGGTGAAGGGCACTCCATCTGATTTGAATTTATCACCGTACAGGCACTTTTATTAATATACTCACTGCTCAATATACTCAATTGTAACTTGCATTTCGGGTTTCTGTATCGAGTTAAGGTGTAACCTATGCACAGTTAAAACTATGCCACCACTTGCAAAGCTTCGAAGGGGTTTTATTTGCATTATTCGTGGATCTTGCGTATAATAAAAAATTTAGCAAACTTTGAGTGTGGGTATTTGATAGTGGTAAGCGTAATCTAGTTCAGTTGATACTATTTGATGTTGATTATAAGAATCTCCTTCTGATTGCATATGTGGCAATAATAGATTGTTACACGTATGTGTATTGGTTTGGCTACCTACAACCCAACTCAAAGCTCGTATTGGTTCTGGTTGTGTAGCTTCGGTTGTTATACAAGTCAAACGAGACGAAGATGCCTGAGTAACATTTACGTGACATTCATACGAGAGCCGATATTGAGGTACTTTCCTATAACAGAGATTTGTGTACCTCCTGATTTTGGTCCTATGGTTGGCTGTAATCCACTAAGTTGAATATTTTTAAAGTGAAACTGAACACTGGATTATGTAGAGCCAGCCTCATTAGTAACTTTTATAGGAGCAGAGAGCTCATGTGCAACAGCAGCAGTACGACATTCAAGTTTAACAGATTTTTCGTAATTGACTAGTTCACATGGAACATTGCCGATAGATATTTTTCCTCTAACATCCTCTTCACGAATACCCAGGTTGCTGCCTTCAATATTAATTAAAGTTCCTCCCTCTATCTGACCAGATAATGGCTTAATCACATCAATACGAGGACGAGGGCACTCGTGAGCACGAATCACTGAAAATGCCTGATCATATAAAACAGCAACATTCTCGGATGCATCAGCTGAACAAGTCTCGTTATAAATACACGAATTACCACACCAGGCGCACTGATATTTCGAGTCTCTTGTTACACATAAGCTACAATCTGCATGCTCTCTATGTGATCCCAAAACATAACATTTATACAAAATTATGATTGCGTGTCCACATAATGTTGTCGATTCCATGTAATATCCACTTTAGCCTCATATTCATGAGTATTCGTTTCATAAAAGGACTAAAAGACAAGCTTAAAGTAAATGTTACTGATTTAGTAAATATTTTACTTACCGGTGTCTTCTCGCATACTACGATTTTATTGGATTCTATTCTAGCCGGTAAAAGCATTTGAGATGTTTCTATTTGAACGGTACAAAGAAATCCGTAGTGACCACTTTTTGGCTTTGGAAAGTTTTCAATTTCTAGTCTTATCTTTTTTGGCACTTGTACAGGTAACAGTATGGGTTGTAAATAGGGTTTCAAATGAGGACAGACTTATTCATTGGTAATCACATTTTGCATATTTCTGCGCTGTTCCATTTTATGGACACATTTATTATCATATATGCACCAATTGCAGCCCCATATACTGCGAACACATGTTTGGCAAATGTTATGTCGGGAACAATCGAAATAAGCAAACGAACGTGATACAAAGTCTATATTTGTTTCGGAGCTCCGGATATAGGGAGGAACATGATCCAGATTCGAGCCGATTTGCGGTCTTTCATCAAAAGGAGGAGTTTTACAAGCTAATCCATATTCAAGTACGTCAGCACCGATTGGAGTTGAATTTCCAAACACGCAACGATATTTAGCATCGACCGGTTCTGGCAACGTACGTATTACTAGCTGTACTTGTGTTAGTTCATTGATAGGTATTTTATCGGGAACAATAGACTCGAAGTCGATGCATTGTTGCCCACTTCCTAATGAAGGCCAACGAGCAGCAGATGTATCTGTTGGACATGTTGATCGTACAGTACAACGCTTTTCCAAAGAACACCAACCGCAGAAAGGGTTGTGTAGAGCAAGCAGTATTCAATTCTTAATTTCGCTACCTATTCCAAAAATTAGTAAACTTGAGTTTTGTAAAAATTATGTTTGAGCTTGATGTACAATAAGTGTACATACAAAATTTTTTAATTTAATATTGAAAATTCTTGTAAATTGTTACAGCTTCACAAATTGATTACACCTCTGTTAAAAGGTTATTTTTGCCTATTTTTATAAATTGATACTGCGACAAAAAAGTCTTTCACTTTATGAACGAAATCTTTTTTAAATAGTAATATTACACATGGGTTCAAAACTTCCGGGCTTAACTTTATTTTTATTTAATTCATTCTTTTTTCAGTTAATACTAACCTTCAGAAAAGGATTATTAAGATTTCATAATATTCTAATAATAAATTTATGATTTATTTTGCTAAGAGTGATATTGATTTTGTTAAACAATGGATGAAAACAATTATGTTTTATTTTACACAAAATCATGCTTGGAAAGTCCAACACCAAGGTGGGTAAGGAAGTCGTCTTTGGCACAACTGTCGGAAATTTCAGCCTCCATGACGAACCATCTCCAAACGGACTGAATTGGTCGACTTTGCCGGGGCTCGGAATATGGTTGTCTGTAGTACCAGATTCCGGTCCAAGAAAATACATCAAGCTACATGGTTGCCTTCGGATCGAAAAACGCGCAACCAAATGGATCATATTGGATAAATGGAGGACATATGTCCAGCGTTTATGAGGTGTATCCGTTCCGAAGGCCAAATGTCAACTTGGATCATTATAGCAGTTTTTCTACTTTCGTGCAGTTTTCTACTCGAATTACACTCCTGCTCTCTGAGAGCAGTCACCAACATCTTTATATAGGGGAACTGTGGAACGGCATCTCAAGCTCCCTATGTATCGCGTCTGTATAAACAATTGCATTTCGACAAGGCAAAAAAAAGGGCTACAACTGCGATCGACTGCAACACGTGATGGGTGGAATAGATTCCGATAGCTGAAGAGGGAAATGAGGCGCATTTGCACACGAAAAAAAGAAAGAGGACGAAATGCATGAGTATGAAGAACTTGAGAGCATGGACAAGGATAATGCATGAAAATTCTATGAAAAGATGCGACCAAGGAGGTAATCTGCTCACCGACGACCAGGGGATTCTGAGTTTATGGAGGGAGCTTTTCCAATCTGCTGAACGGCAGAGAAAGTGTGACACCCGAAGATGGTGAGCCCGAAACCCCAATTGAAGGTGAAAAATAACCAAGCGGCAGTAGCCGATGGCATCCACACTGCTATTGAACTTTTAAATTTCGAGGCTCCCTCCATAACCAGAGGGTTCGATATTGGCGTCTGACCAGGATATTGATAGCTTTTGTTTAAAAGTAAACTGCTATCTCGCCAAATTTTCCAACTTCTTCACTGCACAACATTTACAGCTACAACCTAAGAAATCCTCGGCGAAGAGTAACCAAGTTAAACTCAATATGAAAGGCGAATACGCAGAATTGTTGAGAGTCACATTTGGCAGCCTGCACTCCTTTGCTCCGCATACGACTGCAATTGCCATTAAAGTACAGAGCAGCAACAAAATCCTCAATTCGTTAGTCGGAGGCACGTGGGGTAAAGATAAAAAAAAACATTATTGGCAACATACAAGGCAATTGGTCAGCCGGCTGCAAACTATTCTGCCAGAACACCGCCCTTCGGACCGTGGCGAGAAACCTCCTGATGGCGCCGACGCACTACTTACATAGTGAAACATCTATGCTCCCAATTAAGGAGCATAAAGTCATGCTCTGTAAGCAAAATCTGTCGGGATTCTAACGACATACCCAACGTATGTCCTGCATGCAATTAATACCCAAAAAACACTAGCCACCTCTTTGCATGCCCACTTAACCCGACTCATCTAACACTCCTCTCCCTCTGGTCTGAACCCGTCAAAACAGCACGTTTCTTGGGCTTCCTGTTAGATTATTTCGATTACTAACACTTTACCTACCTGACCCTAGGCGGAGTAAGTGAACCGATGCTACTAAAACAAAAATAGCAACAATTTCAAACTTGAAACTCAACACAGAATTACTCTTGCCAACAGGTGCTACTTTAGAGCGAGTGGGCAATTGAAAAGTAATCCTCTCTCGACTAGCCACAACGAAACTCGACAAGTCGTCCGTTATTCTCAGCTTGCTGTATAGTGCAAAAGCATGGACGATGTTGACGGAACATTTATGGCCCTTTGCGCTTTGGCAACGGCGTGTACCGCAGACGATGGTACGATCAGCTGTACGAGTTATATGACGACATTGACATTGTTCAGCGATAGAAGCGCTCCAACTTTGAAAGTTTTCGATGCAGTATGGAAGCAGAGGAAGAGAAACGCCTCCACTCCGTTCGAAAAATAAAGTTCAGAAGGACCTGGTACAGGCAACTGTGAGAAGAAGAAAGAATGATTCGGCTATAATCGCGAAAGCGGTGTAGTAGTAGTAGGAGTCTTAATGGGAAAAAATACAATTCAAGCGATGGCTTGATAAGGAAGAAGCTAAAGCGTGTATAAATATAGCAGAAACATATTATCTTTTTCACTGTTGACCAAAAGCGAAACGAAATAGAAATTGGTGAAAGGAAAGTCATTGTTGGTTTGTGGAAGAATGGTAAGTTATCGGGAAATCGCGAAAATTGATGGGAGACAGTACTTCTCTATCCAGAGAGTAACAAACTACTTCAAACAAACATAATCGTATGAGTCTAAGCAACATTCTGGTCGTCCAAGAAAACTGACTGAAGGAGAAGACTGCAACCCAACCATTTTTATGAAGTCTAACCCACATCTAACAGCAAGCCAACTTTCTAATACGGTATGAAACATACTGAAAAACCGGATTTCATAGCAGAGTCGCACGAAGAAAGCCCTTCATATCGAGAGTAAATCGTCTCAAGCGGATGACCTTTGCGAAGGAGCACTTAAGCAATCCTCCAGAGTTTTGTAATAAAGTTGGTTTTTCGGATGAGAACAAGTTTCGAATTTTTGGGATAAAAGGCCGTAAGATTATTTGGAGTAAAACCGGAACAGCGCTGGAAAAGCAAAACCTTGTACCTACGGTAAAGCACGGTGTGGAGGTTCTAGGATGTGGAGGTGTAGAAAAATTTCAGTTTATTGAGTCGATCATGAACAAGTATGATTATCTTAATATTTTGAAAACAAATTTAAAAGAAAGGGCAGTAATGCTGGGTTCGGTGAGCAATTTGCCTGATCTTAACCCTATTGAGCACTTATGGGATGTACTAGAAAGAAAAATTAGGCAGCGTACTATAACCAGCAAGGAAATGCTTAGGAGCGCGATTGAAGAGGAATGGGAAGCTATAAGCCTAGAAGGAGCAACCAAACTTGTTGGGTCCATTAAAAAACCACCTGCTGGAAGTCAACGAAAGACGTGGATATCCAACATTGATTGACTTAATATATATTTTTTAAATATTAGCCTTTTGTTTCATTATTCTTGAAGTGAACGCAGACTTTTTCTGTTTGATTTGAATGGCCTTTTTGTTTATAAGTGATCTCATTTTAAATTTATATTAATTATTAGTACCAAAGTTTGTGTAGTAATTACTTATTATTGAACTGAATAATATAATGTAAAAAAAGTTTATGAATGATTTACTATTTTCGACTTTTCGTAGTGAAAACAAAATTTACTTAGATGAACGCTGACTTTTTCTGTCATGTGTATGTATGTGTGCACAATTAAATAGCTATACCACCAATTTTGCACTAAATTTTGATATCGAATATAAAAAGGATTTTCAACCAACTATGCCCAATTATTTAAATAGAAGCCATTCGCGCATGCAATGACATACCCCCTAAAATCAACTCATCTAGCAAACCTCTCCCTCTGGTCCGAACCCGTCGAAACATCCCATTTCAAAAACCTTTAGTTGGATTAGCTCTATGACTTACGACTAGACTTGCCAGTTCCTAGGCATGGTTCAACTAGCCAAACCAACAACAACAACAGAAAGCCATCACAACTCTCACGACAAACGGTTCTGAGCACCGGATTTTATCCGACCATGGGCTGTCACCCTTTCGGCGTGTACCTACGACTGCTCCACCATTCTTTCACCTCGGTTAGATACAACCAGTGCAATGGTTGGAGGCATCTTAATACCTGCTCAGGCCTTACGACCCTCAGTCCGAGCGCCCCAAGCCATCACACTATGTCTTCTGCACCGCTAGCTTTGGGCAACCACCCCTAAACCTCCAGTCTTCATGAGCTGTGAACAGTTGCCAATAGCTGCGACCCAGGAAACCAAACTGAACGTCAATCAATATCACCAACATTTGTAAATGTTGTCCTAACATAGAGAATATTTTCATCTATCCATGAATACTTTGCTGGTCCTACAAATGCATATGTAGAAACAAACTCATCATTTGCGGCCAAAGGAGTTTCAATAAGATTTATATCGGAACGAATTTCCGTCATCCCTTGTCAATTTTGGTTTAGTAACACACCGGTTTCGGCAAACCGCCATCTTCAGTGTTTGGTTTCGTTCTCTTATTAATATTATGTTTGGGTTTACATTGAAAGCCTGACAGGCGCTAACTGAGTTGATTTGATTTTGTGTTTTTCCGACAGGGTGGATACTAGATTTATATCGGAACGAATTTCCGTCATCCCTTGTCAATTTTGGTTTAGTAACACACCGGTTTCGGCAAACCGCCATCTTCAGTGTTTGGTTTCGTTCTCAATAAGTTGTGGTGAATTAGGAAAATTTGTAAGATTAAACATCTCGCAGGCACCTATAAACCGATATTTGTTTTGTAAAAAAAAACCTACAAAGAATCTATAGAAAAAATAAAAATTAGCTTACCTTGTCGCACACTTCCACATACAATGAGCGTTCATCCTCTCTTTGTATAACTAACAATTAGAATTTTGGGCAACCGTTGGCATGGCATTGGGGTGAATCATATTTAGGACCACTTAATGCCTGAGATAATACCAAATTATCATTTAACTGTAATATCTTATTTGTTGCACCGGCGTAAAACACTCTCCTTTTAAAATCGTATGCCAAATGAGTAAAATAATTTTAGTACTGGGAGCCATTAAGTATTGAGATTGACTGATTGTAGATATTTATGTTACAGCTACCAATGAATTTGATATCACTTCACCATATGATCTACTATATGACTCTCCTTCATTGTTATCCACCCCCTGAACCACTGAAGGCAAACTAAATTGCGCAACGATATCGCGAGACGAAAACTGTATTCCAATATGTGCTGTAATATTTGCCATGGTTGCGATCGCATACCACACATTTTAAATTACTACTGCCATCACTTAATGCAGCCACAGTGCTCAAAATTTCGCAATAAAATAAAATGAATATAACGCTAATCGGAGACACTTTTATTACATTTAAAAAACTTTGTTTTTTGCGACGCATTGAAGGAGTGAAATTGTTCACGCATATCTCGTTGTTACCCGGCGGTATCACAATACTAATATCAGCCTCTTCGGTGAGGGAATTTAAGTAATGATACATAATTGTAATGTTCCTCGGGCGGTGTTAATTACATTCCAATTTTTTAAAGACATTTATCGGCCGCATTTTGAGTTTAGAGTATTAATTAATACACGCTATATATTCTCGTAAATGATCTTTCTTTTAGCAGCATAAAAATTTAATGCAAATATATTTATATATTTTAAATAGTTGTATTAAGGGTTTATGTTAATTGTAAAGATATAGTTCTTCTGCATAGGCTACGAATTCCGAGGCAGCATGAGATTCGTGTTTTTAAGCGCTATGCTTTGTATTTTTTCAATGACACAATTAATTTCAAATAATTTTTGTTTTATCCAGCATCCATCTATGCCATCGGAGATTCAGTCTAACTTTTTATTATTATACCGCTGAACCTCGGAATTTCCGACTGCCTTGATATAAATTGCTTTGCAAGATCACGAATAGAAGTATTTATAAACAATAATAAATTTAATGTTCTGCATTTGAAAAATTAACTTTTAAAATAGTGGTGTGTAACAACTGACAGCTGTTGATCTGGCTAATAACTTTTTATTTTTGATTTTACTTAAAAAATTATTTTACTCATTCCTCTTTTATTAGAATCCTGCGATTGTAAGCTAAAATTTGAACCACAATATCGATGGAACTAATCATATGTGTACAGATAATGTATTTCGGCAAATTGTTCTTTTTAATCTTTAATATCTCAACTAAACAAAAAAAATTATATGAATTTAAGCAGCTTTTCATAATAAATATACATTATTTACACATTTAAATTTATTTCTATTATTTAGAGAAAAACAATAATAATAATAAGCCTTAATCGGCTTTCATAAGGAGGGAGATTTTTATTCGCATCCCAATGTAAATTTCATAATGCGATTTATAGGAATATTTTTTGTACAGATTCCAATTTATCACTATGCAATTGATAGTATGAATTCCACACAACGGATCCATATTCCAAAATGAGACTAACGAGTGAAGTGTAAAGTAATATTTGGGTCATTGAACTCCTTAGTACACCGTTTAATAAAAGCTAAGACCCCTTTTGCCTTATTGGCACAAGAATTTTTATGATTTCTGATATCCAGCTTAGGGTTCTTTGTGGCACCTAAGTCAATAACTTGTTCAAAAATGTGTGTTTGAATCATATAGGAGAAGGATTGGAAACATTTGCTATAGAAATAGAAAGGCATATATTTACACTTGTACAAGTTTAACGACATACAGTTCACAACACACCACCTGAAGTGTCAATAATTAATGACATTGAGTCGATTAGTTATAATAGCTTCAAAAATTTATGGAACAGAAAATAACTTTGCCCGGTAATTTATGATACAAGATCTACGACCAAATATACAACTCCTTCCATAACGATGGAATCCTTTTTGCTTGATTGAAACATTGAATATGTTCGTAAATGGCAGATATTGTAGCGAAAATGCGCAGCGAATGTCAGATGAAAGAGAGAAGCCGATAACTGGCATGTTCTAGAGCGTGAAACGAGAACATTCAACGATTCGATTATTCTAGGCGGTTGGTTGCGAGCAGTCGACTACTATCTAAGGGCGACACTCAGCTGCCAAGTCAATCAGTCGTAAATTAAAACGCGTTGGTGATTACACTACAGTGAAGTAATAAATATAGAACATTGTACAAGTTATAATACAAGTGATTGTAAATAATGAAGTGAATTGTAAATTGAATTGTGAATTACTACTGAGTAATAAAAGGACATTAAATAAATTATTTATAAATAAAGAAACTGCAAATTGAGTTTGCGATTTTTTTTAACAATCCAGAGATCGTACCCGAAGGGTTTGGGAAATCATCGAGGTTGATTCAGCAAGATCGTAACAATTGGTGTCAAAATTGGGATTTTTAAATAAATCCCAAAGGATAATTGAAAAATTGTCAAGATTCAGGATTTTATGATACTTCCTCTCAAGAGGGAGCAACGCGAGGATTGTCTACAACTGGAAATAAGGCAGAGCTGCATCCTTGAAGGATGTTGGCAAGGAAGAGGCTAGTGATTCTACGAAGGAGTTGGAGCAGCTCTCAAGTAAGATTCAAGAAAAGGCTCCGGTCTCATCTATGGGTATGGACATGAACATGTTATTGGCAGCAATATCACAAATCAATGCCAACATTGAACAGCAGACAATGCTGAACTTAAGGAAAGGCAGGACAGAATCGAAGAACGGCAAGATAAGATCGATGAGCTAATTGAAGCCAAAGTCAACGCATTGGAAGGTCGTTTCCGGGATTTGCAGTTAAATCGTTCGACCACTTCAGTGAACGCTCCCAAAGTAAAAAACAGCATCCGTTGACGGCGAAATTTCTTTCCAAGTCTTTAAGCTCCAGTTTAAGAAGAGGGCTGAAACAAATAACTGGAGCATGGAGGAAAAATCTGCTGCACTCTTCGTTGCATTGGAAGGACCTGCAGCAGAACATTTGCAAACTACACCCGAATATGAGAGAAATGATTACGACGGATTGATGCGAGCCCTGGAAAGACGCTATGGTAGCAAACACAGAAAACAAATTTACCAGATGGAGTTAGAAAAGCGCGACGAAAAACCCAACAAATCTCTAAAAGAATATGCTTCGGAAATTGAGAGATTGGCTGATTTAGCCATTAGAGTCGTATCGGGTGGGGAACAGGAAGGACAGCGAAAATGGAAGGCTGAACCATCAACATCTCAGTCGTTAAACTAAAACGAGCCAATCTTAAGGGACGTATGCTGGCTCCTGCAGTTGAATGCCCTAAACTCTCCGTCTCGCAAATTGGCAGAAAAACGAGCAACATTACTATTGGTTGATAAGTGGATGGACGAGAGCGAATATTTACAGTCGATACGGGCGCATCACACTCGATCATTCGAACTGACCTGATCGCTTAAGAAGTGAAACCATTACCTGGAGCAATCTTGAATACGTCAACTAGTGAGGACACACAAGTGGTGGGAGAAGTAACATGTGAGGTAACAATCGGGAATGTGACGGTGTTACATAGTTTTATAGTCGCGCAGATTGTGGATGAAGTAATCAAAGGAGTGGAGTTCTTGATGGATCAAGGTATCAAGATCGACTTGAATAACCAAATCATGGAGTATAAAAACATGGAAGTACCACTAAGTAATGGCTATAATTCCACACACAGCAGCAAGTAAGTAGTCCTAGAAGGAACCGAAGTGATCCCACCAAAGTTAGAAGCAGTTGTTTGGGCGAAAATTAATGAAGATTGTGGGACAAACAAATGATGGGTTGTCGAAGCAGCACAAAATTCTACACCGGATGTACTTATTGGTAGAACCCTGGCTAAAACGCAAAAGAATGGACACATTCCATTGAGAATATTAATTGACTTCAGACCAGTAAAAAATTCCAAGAGGAACTGTATTAGAGCAATGTCAAGAGGTAGAAGCCATCATCAAATGCAATTATCCATCTGGAATCGGCTCTACTGCCAGCAAGGCCATGGAGGAAGATATAAATGCATGGACGCAAGGATTGGAAGACAAGTACAAACACAAAGCCAGTCAACTGATCCGTAAATACTCCAACATATTCGACAAGGATAGCAACAAATTAGGCAGGACCAACGTAGTGAAACATTGCATTGATACTGGCGACGCAAGACCAATTAGTCAAGCTCCTCGAAGCGTTCCATTAGCCAAACGTAACGCTGTTGGCCAAATAATTAAGGAAATTAGCGAAAGCGGTGTTATCGAACCATCCGCAAGTCCATGGAGCTCTCCGGTAGTACTCGTGAAGAAGAAAGATGGCCAGTTGCGGTTCTGCATGGACTATCGGAGATTAAACGATGTCACAAAGAAATACAGCTATCCTTTGCCCAGGATCGATGATACACTAGACTCGTTAACTGACACAGAATGGTAATCAACACTTGACCTTAAGAGCGGGTATTGGCAAGTGGAAGTGAGTGAAGAAGATAAAGAGAAGACAGACTTTAGTGTCGGCAACGGTCTATGGCAATTCACGGTAATGCCATTTGGATTATGCAACACTCCTGCCACGTTTGAAAAACTAATGGACCATGTGCTCAAAGAACTACATTGGAAGACTTGTTTGGTGTATCTGGAGGACATCATCGTATTGGGAAAAAGCTTCGATGCACATCTGAGTAATTTGGAGGAAGTTTTCCAGAGAATATCTGGCGCTGGTCTTAAACTAAGTCCTAAGAAGTGCTCTTTATTCAAGAAGGAGGTGAATTACTTAGCTTATCAAATAACCACGAAGGGCGTTTGTACTGCGAAGGAAAAAATAGAAGCAGTAAAGGATTGGCCAAGACCCAGAAACTTGCATGAATTAAGAAGCTTTCTTTGGCTGTGTACTTACTATCGACGATTTGTTCCGAATTTCGCCAGCGTAGCTCAGAGTCTCCATGAGTTCACTAGGAAAAATAGATCTTTTGAGTGGAAAACTGACAAAGAGGAGGCTTTCCAAGCTTTAAAAGAACGGCTAAGCAGTGAGTCTATGCTAGCGTACCCGGTTCCATGTGCAACATTTATTCTGGACACAGATGCTAGTGGTTATGACATAGGAGATGTACTTTCGCAAGTGATTGATGGGCAGGAGAAGATAGTTGCCTACTATAGCCGGTCTATTGGGAAACCAGAGCAGAACTACTGTGTAACTCGGAGAGAACTATTAGCGTTGGTGGATTGCATTAAACACTTCCACAAATATCTGTATGGTAAATATTTCCGAGTTCGAACGGATAATGCAGAGCTGAAGTGGCTACTACAGTTCAAGAATCCCAAAGCAAATTTATGACTTCACCATCGAGCACCGCAAAGGGAATACGAACGGAAATGCTGACGGTATGTCCCATCGACCATGTAATTTGGAATGTAAGCACGGCTAATCACAGTTACACCAGCAGAAGAGTGGGAGGCAAGTCACTTAAGGAAATGTCAGCAAGAAGTTCCGGACTTGGAATTATTAATGCACGGATTGGAAATTAATAGACGGCCAAGTAAAGAACAAATGGCAGCGGAAAGTACAATCGCGAAGGCATACTGGACACAATGGACCAGTTTAGAGTTGATATCTGGCTGTTTGTATAGAGTATGGGGAAGTGAAGATGGCCAATGCGCTCAAAAGCTGATAGTAGTTCGAGGTTAAGAATTCCGGATGTTCTTAAAGAATTCCATAATGGTCCTAGTGGAGAGCATCTAGCATTACAAAAACGCTGGAGAAGATCAAGAAATAGTGTACTCGGAGTCAAACCACCACCCATCGAAGAACAAGAGCGTTGCCTCGTGAGACCCGCGTAACACTGGCACAATTTTTATTTTATTTTTTTTTTCTTCATTTATTTACGGTCTTCAAGACCTAATTCAAATATCGTTTACAAAAAAATTTTATTGCACATTTAGTGTTTTACAATATAAAAATTGTTTTTCTTTAAACTTATCAATATTTTCACAGTCTCTTATCACGGTGGGTAATTCATTATACATTTTATAACCTATATATTCTAAAGTTTTCATTGCAAATTCAGTTCTTACTCTAGGCAGTCCTATATTATTACAACTTCTAGTTGCATAGTTGTGAGTCTCGTTATTTAATTGTATTCTATTACTTAGGTACTTCGGTAACATTCCTAGTTTTACATTATGTATGAATTTCAATGTAAAGAAACTTATTGATTGCTTTATACTAAGCCAGTTTAACGAGTTTAGCATAGTAATTTTTGGTGTTCTTGGGGAACATTTTAAAATTAATCTCATTGCCTTGGTTTGCTGTATTTGTAGTTTCTTTATTTGAGTATCATTCGCCAATAGCAGGATTGTAGGACAGTACATAAAGTGCGGTTCAATAATTGCTCGATATACTAACAATTTATGACGCTGACTAATGTGTTTACATGTTCTGTACATAAAGCCTATCTTTCTTGCAATTTTATTTTCTAAGTAATTTATATGATCACCAAAGGTTAAGCTTTCATCAATTAATACTCCTAAATACTTAATTTTGTTGACTTTTTGAAGTTCATCGTTTCTTATCCTTAGACCAATGTTGCTTACATGGTTGTTGTCCGTAGTGCTGCGGTTTTGCAAATTATCATAAACTTTGTTTTATCCACATTTAATTTTAACTTTCTGATGCATAGCCATCTATATAGCGAGTCTAAGTCTTCTTGCATTTTCAACATTGCATCATATGCATTCGTTTCACTAATGGTGACAATGCATCATCCGCAAACAGCCATATTTTACAATGTCTCAAACATTTCTTAATATCACTGATGTAGATTGTAAATAATATTGGGGCCAGCACAGAACCTTGTGGTAATCCAATGTTTACATCAACGACGGATGAAACTGCACTTCCAATAATCGACCTCCGTTTCCTATCGCTCAAATAACTTCGGAACCATTCAAAAGCTGTTCAGCGGATACCAAGTTTAAATATTACGTTCTCCTCTATCAACAGTTTCAAATGCCCGTTTTAAATCCAAGAATACGGAAACCACAAATTTTTTTCAGCGATGTCTACCTTCCATTCCGCAATTACCATGTTCAGTGCTGTTTCGCATGAATGACTCTTTCTGAACCCTGATTGTTCAGGTATTAGCACATTATGTTTGTCTAGATGAGCTACCAGTTGATTTTTCACCACAGTTTCCATAATTTTTTTATCTACAGGTAAGGTGTTTATCGGACGTAGCTCCTCTGGTTTAACTGTATTTTTAACTTTTTCCACAGGTACTATTGTGGATATTTTCCAGCAACTAGGAACAATGCCACTGTTTAGAGACTCGTTTATTATATCTTTATACAAGTGCGCAATGTATGTCATGGCATCTTTAAACACACCTGCCGACAGAAGCTTTTTCCCGCCATATTTATTTTTAAACGCTTTGGCGATCCTTATTATATCATCTAGCTCTATGTTTATAAATTTAAAAGTCTCAATTGCATTAATTGATTCGTCATTGATTTTAACTATACTATACTACTATTTTGGCAATATCTTTTTTATTATTTGTCAACTACGCGGTGTCTTTCAGACACTTCCACATCTGCTTCATGTCTCCTTTATTTCTTGTGACTCAATTTTCCATGTAATTTTTCTTTTTATATTTAATTTTTCTCTTATATATTTTCTTAATGGCATTATAATCATCCCAATATCCCGTGTTTCTTGCAATATTATAGAGGTCTACTTTCCTTTTATTATGTATTGTTGACTCATGATCATACCATTTGTTCCTGAGTTGCTTCCTAATTCTATTCTCATATGTTAGTCTTTGCATGGCTTCGTTTAGTATATCGTTCACAGCTTGAACTTTATTTTCTACTTCAGCACTAAGCACCAAACTCAGATCAAATGATCGCAACATGTTTATAAGATTTTCTGCACTATATTACTCCTAACAAACGACATATAATATTCTCTCATTTAGCAATATTTTGCTAGTACCCAATCTTCCTTTTTTTGCAGCTAGCTTCTGCTGATATACAGGACAGTTTCTATCCCAGGAATCGTGGTTCTCATCTAGTCCCAAATTTAGCTCCTTATTCGTCCTCATCCAATTAATGCATTTATTTATAGCATCTTTATTGCATACTGCATATTTATGCTCACCCAAGCATTTTGTGCATACTTCTTTTTCTTTGCAATCAATCGCTTTATTATTAAAGCACTTTATTTTCTACTTCAGCACTAAGCAACAAACTCAGATCAAATGATCGCAACATGTTTATAAGATTTTCTGCACTATATTACTCCCAACAAACGACATTATAATTTCTCTCATTTTTCAATATTTTGCTAGTACCCAATCTTCCTTTTTTTTTGCAGCTAGCTTCTGCTGATATACAGGACAGTTTCTATCCCAGGAATCGTGGTTCTCATCTAGTCCCAAATTTAGCTCCTTATTCGTCTTCATACAATTTATGCATTTATTTATAGCATCTTTATTGCATACCGCATATTTATGCTCACCCAAGCATTTTGTGCATACTTCTTTTTCTTTGCAATCAATCGCTTTTTGATTAAAGCCCTTGCATTTAAAGCAAAACAAAACTTGTACTGCGTCATATATTCTACAACGATCCCAGCCAACATTGAGCCTCTCTTCAGCTAGTATCTTTGCGAACACTTCTATATCAACTTCTAGAATAGCATTATAGAATATTTTGTCGCCCTTTTTAACTTCGTATTGCTTCACCATTTTTATCTCCGTTTCGTCTACACAATTATTTTGCCGTCTAATCCTCTGGATAAGTTCATCATCATCATCATATTTAAAATTTATACCAGTTACAATGATTTCCGGTTTCACTTTTTTAGGAGTCTTTACTTCATAATTATTCCCAATATTATTTACAATGGCATTTTTAATTTTTTCGCGTTCTTGCATTTGCACTTTCAGCAATTACCACTCCGCTTTGCCTAGCTACTATGTTCGTTATTTGCATATCTTTAGAATCCACTTTCGAGTTTAGGTAATTTTTAGTGATTTTAGCATCTTGTTTACTACTCGGTTTAATTATTATAGGAAGTAATTTTCTTACATCTGGCAACGCTTCTTTTGTTTTGTTTTCTTTTCCAGTTTTTGTTACAGCTGCATATGATACCTTGACTTCCTTATTTACATTTTTCTTAATTTCAGTGCACATTTTTTTATTTTCCTCGCTAATGGTTTCTATCATTTTTTTATTGTCATTTTTGTTGTTTTTTATTTCATCACATACTTGCTCACTGTTGCGCTTGAAGCATTCAGCTATTTCACGTATCTTGTTTACTTCTTTCACACTTTTTTCGCATGTATCCTGTGCTTTTTGCATTGCCTTTATTCTTTCAGAAAATGCTACCTCGACCGCTTTCAGTACTTGCTTTTTTTCGCTCTCGTGTTTCTTCAGTGCACTATCAAAGTCGCTCTTATATTCGGCTAGATGTTGTCCATTTTTCTTCACCACCATTTGCATGTCTTTAAGAATGTCATCAACATTATTTACATACTGCAAACAATTTGTACACATAAACCTTAGCATCTCACATTCCTCCAGTGTATTAACACTGTATTGGTCCAAACCACAGCATTTTGTTGTAAGATGGTAATATTTACCACACACACCTTCACATCGAATTTTCTGCAGTTCTGTACGAATAGAACCTTTGCATTTGTCACATTTTTTTTCCATCCTCTATATTACCAATTGGTAATGCGATATTTATTTTGCAAAAAGATATGACCGCCAAGTTATTTTACTTTCGGTAAGGCGATTTATTTAATAATTATAAAAACTTTTGCAAGAGCTAACAAAATTAAGTGCACAGCAGCATAGAGTTACCAACGTATCTACAATTAAGATCTAGATACTGTAGTAGGCTTAACTCCTACCTATCCAGACTCGACCCTGACATATCCAACACATGTCCCGCTGCAAAGAGTTTCCGCACGATACTAACCACCTCTTTGCCTGCCCACTCAACCCGACTCATCTAACACCCCTCTCCCTTTGGTCCGAACCCATCGAAACGTTTCTGGGCCTCCCGTTAGATGACCTTGATGACTAAAACTGAAACTGCCTGACCCTAAAGAAAGAATGCAACGGAAATAGCAAATTTTGTTAAACCATTGTAGAAAAACTACAATACATAAACAAATAAAACAAAAACTGAACAAAAGTTTATTTCATTGCCTTTATAAATTATTTGATTCGGTTCTCGCGTTTAGATAGAATAAGCAGTGAAAGTGAGATACAATTCTAAAGCCAACACATAGGCTGAGCTTTCCAAGACGGTTCCAATGCTTATATTAGCCAAAATACTTTACTTATATTTATAAAACTTTCAAATGTGGTTACTATAGATGTTATTTATGTAAATTGATTTTAGTCTTCATAATATTCTTATTTAATTGCGCATGATTTGTTGTGCATTGCAAATTCTTCATATAACACGTGCACAAATGTTATATATATGGTGTAAGAAAATTTCTTTGATGTTTTTATTCACTATTTCACAGATTATTATATTTCTATATTATTTAATTAAATTAATAAAACCAATTTTACTTATGCATATTTTTTCTTTGACGAATTGCAATTGTAATGTTTCACACTGACAGTAAATGGGTATTGCCATACGGCAATAATATTGTGGCGAAAATTCGAAGCGAATGACAGATGAAAGAAAGGAGCCGACAACTGGCATGTTCTAGAGCGTAAACGAGACGATTATCGTAAACGAGACGATTATCATAACCGAAAGCGTTATCGTAAACGAGACGATTATCGTAACGACGCGATTATTCCGGGGGTTTCGTTTTCAAGCAGCAAACAAGTATATAAGGGCGACACATGACTGCAAAATCAATCAGTCGTGAAATAAACGCGTTGGAGATTAAATTACAGTAAAGTAATAAAAACCGTACATTGTGAAAGTTGTATGCAAGTAATTGTAAATAGTAACGTGAATTGTAATTGAATTGTAAATTACTGAATAATAAAAGGACATTAAATAAAGTCTTCATAAATAAAGAGACTGCAAATTAAGTTGGCGATTTTTATTTAACAATCCAGAGATCGTACCCGAAGGATTTGGGAAATCATCGAGGTTGATTCAGCAAATTCGTAACAATTGGTGTCAGAAGTGGGATTGTTAAATAAATTCCAAAGAATAATTATTGGAAAATGGTGAAAATTCAGGATTTGACGATACCTCCTCTCAAGAAGGAGTTGGCAAAGTCAGTATTGTGTACAACTGGCAGAGCTGCAATCGAGACTGCGAGAAGCAATGGAAGTCGAAGGCATCGACTTGGGCCAATACGAATTCCGTCGCGAGGATGAAGATTTATCCTTTAAGGACATTGACAAAGAAGAGGCTTTTGATTCTGCGCAGGGGTTGGAACAGCCATCAAGTAAGATTCAAGAAAATGCCCCTGGCTCATCTACTGGTATGGACATGAACGTATTGTTGACTGCAATTTCACAAATCAGTGCCAACATATCACAAATCAATGACAACATGGCACAAAAGTTTGATGGATTAGAAGGAACAATCGCACAAATACAGCAAGGGTTGGAAGACAAGTACATGCACTAGGCCAGCCAACTGATCCATAAATACTCCAACATATTCGACAAGGATGGCAACAAACCAGGGAGGACCAACGTAGTGAAACATTGCATTGATACTGGTGACGCAAGACCAATTCGCCAAACTTGACGCTGTTGGCCAAATAATCAAGGAAATGAGCGAAAGCGTTGTTATCGAACCATCGACATGTCCATGGAGCTCTCCGGTAGTACTCGTGAAGAAGAAAGATGGCCAGTTGCGGTTCTGCATGGACTATCGGAGATTAAACGATGTCACAAAGAAAGACAGCTATCCTTTGCCCAGGATCGATGATACACTAGACTCGTTAACTGGCAGAGAATGGTTCTCAACACTTGACTTTAAGAGCGGGTATTGGCAAGTAGAAGTGAGTAAAGAAGATAAAGAGAAGACAGCCTTTAGTGTCGGAAACGGTCTATGGCAATTTACGGTACTGCCATTTGGGTTATGCAACGCTCCTGCCAATTTTGAAAGACTAATGGACCATGTGCTCAAAAGGACTACATTGGAAGACATGTGTGGTGTATCTGGACGACATCATCGTATTGGGAAAGAGCTTTGACGCACATCTGAGTAATTTGGAGGAAGTTTTGCTGCGTAACTCGGAGAAAACTATTAGCGCTGGTGGATTGCATTAAACACTTCCACAAATATCTGTATGGTCAACATTTCCGCTTGAGAACGGATCATGCAGCGCTGAAGTGGCTAATAGAGTTCAAGAATCCCGAAGGGCAGCTTGCACGGTGGATTGAGAGGCTGCAGAGTTTTGACTTCACCATCAAGCACGGCAAGGGCAATACGCACGGAAATGCTGACGCGATGTTCCGTCGACCATGTAGTCGACAGAGGAGTGGGAGGCAAGTCACTTAAGGAAATGTCAGCAAGATCCGGACTTGGAATTGGTAATGCACGGATTGGAGGTGAACAGACGGCCAAGTAAAGAACAAATGACAGCGGAAAGTCCAATCGCTAAGGCATACTGGGCGCAATGGAACAGTTTAGAATTGATATCTGGCTGTTTGCATAGAGTATGGGAAAGTGAAGATGGCCAGTGCTCTCTGCAGCTTATAGTAGTTCCGAGGTTAAGGATTCCGGATGTTCTTAAGGAATTCCATAATGGTCCTAGTAGAGAGCATCTAGCATTACAAAAACGCTGTAGAAGATCAAGAAATAGTGTACTCGGAGTCAAACCACCACCCATCGAAGAACAAGAGCGTTGCCTCGTGAGACCCGCGTAACACTGGCACAATTTTTTTATTTTTTTTTTTTTTCCTCATTTATTTACGGTCTTCAAGACCTAATTCAAATATCGTTTACAAAAAAATTTTATTGCACATTTAGTGTTTTACAATATAAAAATAGTTTTTCTTTAAACTTATCAATATTTTCACAGTCTCTTATCACGGTGGGTAATTCATTATACATTTTATAACCTATATATTCTGCAAATTCAGTTCTTACTCTAGGCAGTCCTATATTATTACAACTTCTAGTTGCATAGTTGTGAGTCTCGTTATTTAATTGTATTCTATTACTTAGGTACTTCGGTAACATTCCTAGTTTTACATTATGTATGAATTTCAATGTAAAGAAACTTATTGATTGCTTTATACTAAGCCAGTTTAACGAGTTTAGCATAGTAATTTTTGGTGTTCTTGGGGAACATTTTAAAATTAATCTCATTGCCTTGTTTTGCTGTATTTGTAGTTTCTTTATTTGAGTATCATTCGCCAATAGCAGGATTGTAGGACAGTACATAAAGTGCGGTTCAATAATTGCTCGATATACTAATAATTTGTGACGCTGACTAATGTGTTTACATGTTCTGTACATAAAGCCTATCTTTCTTGCAATTTTATTTTCTAAGTAATTTATATGATCACCAAAGGTTAAGCTTTCATCAATTAATACTCCTAAATACTTAATTTTGTCGACTTTTTGAAGTTCATCGTTTCTTATCCTTAGACCAATGTTGCTTACATGGTTGTTGCCCGTAGTGCTGCGGTTTTGCAAATTATCATAAACTTTGTTTTATCCACATTTAATTTTAACTTTCTGATGCATAGCCAAATAGCGAGTCTAAGTCTTCTTGCATTTTCAACATTGCATCATATGCATTCGTTTCACTAATGGTAACCAATGCATCATCCGCAAACAGCCGTATTTTACAATGTCTCAAACATTTCTTAATATCATTGATGTAGATTGTAAATAATATTGGGGCCAGCACAGAACCTTGTGGTAATCCAATGTTTACATCAACGACGGATGAAACTGCACTTCCAATAATCGACCTCCGTTTCCTATCGCTCAAATAACTTCGGAACCATTCAAAAGCTGTTCAGCGGATACCAAGTTTAAATATTACGTTCTCCTCTATCAACAGTTTCAAATGCCCGTTTTAAATCCAAGAATACGGAAACCACAACTTTTTTTCAGCGATGTCTACCTTCCATTCCGCAATTACCATGTTCAGTGCTGTTTCGCATGAATGACTCTTTCTGAACCCTGATTGTTCAGGTATTAGCACATTATGTTTGTCTAGGTGAGCTACCAGTTGATTTTTCACCACAGTTTCCATAATTTTTTCATCTACAGGTAAGGTGTTTATCGGACGGAGCTCCTCTGGTTTCACTGTATTTTTAACTTTTTCCACTGGTACTATTGTGGATATTTTCCAGCAACTAGGAACAATGCCACTGTTTAGAGACTCGTTTATTATATCTTTATACAAGTGCTCAATGTATGTAATGGCATCTTTAAACACACCTGCCGACAGAAGCTTTTTCCCGCCATATTTATTTTTAATCGCTTTGGCGATCCTTATTATATCATCTAGCTCTATGTTTATAAATTTAAAAGTCTCAATTGCATTAATTGATTCGTCATTGATTTCAACTATACTTTGTACAAAAAACTGGTTTAGGAGATTGGATATATCATATTCACTCTCAATACATTGACCATTGATTACTATTTTGGCAATATCTTTTTTATTATTTGTCAACTCCGCGGTGTCTTTCAGACACTTTCACATCTGTTTCATGTCTCCTTTATTTCTTGTGACTCGATCTTCCATGTATTTTTTCTTTTTATATTTAATTTTTCTCTTATATATTTTCTTAATGGCATTATAATCATCCCAATATCCCGTGTTTCTTGCAATATTATAGAGGTCTACTTTCCTTTTATTATGTATTGTTGACTCATGATCATACCATTTGTTCCTGAGTTGCTTCCTAATTCTATTCTCATATGTTAGTCTTTGCATGGCTTCGTTTAGTATATCGTTCACAGCTTGAACTTTATTTTCTACTTCAGCACTAAGCACCAAACTCAGATCAAATGATCGCAACATGTTTATAAGATTTTCTGCACTATATTACTCCCAACAAACGACATTATAATATTCTCTCATTTTGCAATATTTCGCTAGTACCCAATCTTCCTTTTTTTGCAGCTAGCTTCTGCTGATATACAGGACAGTTTCTATCCCAGGAATCGTGGTTCTCATCTAGTCCCAAATTTAGCTCCTTATTCGTCTTCATACAATTAATGCATTTATTTATAGCATCTTTATTGCATACCGCATATTTATGCTCACCCAAGCATTTTGCGCATACTTCTTTTTCTTTGCAATCAATCGCTTTATGATTAAAGCCCTTGCATTTAAAGCAACACAAAACTTGTACTGCGTCATATATTCTACAACGATCCCAGCCAACATTGAGCCTCTCTTCAGCTAGTATCTTTGCAAACACTTCTATATCAACTTCTAGAATCACATTATAGAATATTTTGTCGCCCTTTTTAACTTCGTATTGCTTCACCATTTTTATCTCCGTTTCGTTTACACAATTATTTTGCAGTCTAATCCTCTGGATAAGTTCATCATCATTATCATATTTAAAATTTATACCAGTTACAATAATTTCCGGTTTCACTCTTTTAGGAATCTTTACTTCATAATTATTCCCAATATTATTTACAATGGCATTTTTAATTTTTTCGCGTTCTTGCACATTTGCACTTTCAACAATTACCATTCCGCTTTGCCTAGCTACTATGTTCGTTATTTGCATATCTTTAGGATCCACTTTCGAGTTTAGGCCATTTTTAGTGATTTTAGCATCTTGTGTACTACTCGGTTTAATTATTATAGGATGTACTTCTCTTACATCTGGCAACGCTTCTTTTGTTTTGTTTTCTTTTCCAGTTTTTGTTACAGCTGCATATGATACCTTGACTTCCTTATTTACATTTTTCTTAATTTCAGTGCACATTTTTTTATTTTCCTCGCTAATGGTTTCTATCATTTTTTTATTGTCATTTTTGTTGTTTTTTATTTCATCACATACTTGCTCACTGTTGCGCTTGAAGCATTCAGCTATTTCACGTATCTTGTTTACTTCTTTCACACTTTTTTCGCATGTATCCTGTGCTTTTTGCATTGCCTTTATTCTTTCAGAAAATGCTACCTCGACCGCTTTCAGTACTTGCTTTTTTTCGCTCTCGTGTTTCTTCAGTGCACTATCAAAGTCGCTCTTATATTCGGCTAGATGTTGTCCATTTTTCTTCACCACCATTTGCATGTCTTTAAGAATGTCATCAACATTATTTACATACTGCAAACAATTTGTACACATAAACCTTAGCATCTCACATTCCTCCAGTGTATTAACACTGTATTGGTCCAAACCACAGCATTTTGTTGTAAGATGGTAATATTTACCACACACACCTTCACATCGAATTTTCTGCAGTTCTGTACGAATAGAACCTTTGCATTTGTCACATTTTTTTTCCATCCTCTATATTACCAATTGGTAATGCGATATTTATTTTGCAAAAAGATATGACCGCCAAGTTATTTTACTTTCGGTAAGGCGATTTATTTAATAATTATAAAAACTTTTGCAAGAGCTAACAAAATTGCGTGCACATCAGCATAGAGTTACCAACGTATCTACAATTAAGATCTGGATACTGTAGTAGGCTTAACTCCTACCTATCCAGTCTCGACCCTGACATATCCAACACATGTCCCGCATGCAAAGAGTTTCCGCACGATACTAACCACCTCTTTACCTGCCCACTCAACCCGACTGATCTAACACCCCTCTCCCTTTGGTCCGAACCCGTCGAAACAGCACGTTTTCTGGGCCTCCCGTTAGATGACCTTGATGACTAAAACTGCAATTGCCTGACCCTAAAGAAAGAACGCAACGTAAATAGCAAATTTTGTTAAACCATTATAGAAAAACTACAATACATAAACAAATGAAACAAAAAGTGAACAAAAGTTTATTTCATTGCCTTTATAAATTCTTTGATTCGGCTCTCGCGTTTAGATAGAATAAGCAGTGAAAGTGAGATATAATTCTAAAGCCAACATATAGGCTGAGCTTTCCAAGACGGTTCCAATGCTTATATTAGCCAAAATACTTTACTTATATTTATAAACCTTTCAAATGTGGTTACTATAGATGTTATTTATGTAAATTGATTTTAGTTTTCATAATAATCTTATTTAATTGCGCATAATTTGTTGTTAAAAAATTCAATATTATATTGCAAATTCTTCATATAACACGCGCACAAATGTTATATATATGGTGTAAGAAAGTTTCTTTGATGCATAATTTTTCTTTGACGAATTGCACTGACAGTAAATGAGTATTGCCATACGGCATTAATATTGTGGCAAAAATGCGAAGCGAATGACAGATGAAAGTGAGGAGCCGACAACTTTCATGTTCTAGAGCGTAAACGAGACGATTATCGTAAACAAGACGATTATCGTAACGACGCGATTATTCCGGGGGTTTCGTTTTCAAGCAGCAAACAAGTATATAAGGGCAACACATGACTGCAAAATCAATAAGTCGTGAAGTAAACGCGTTGGAGATTAAATTACAGTAAAGTAATAAAAACCGTACATTGTGAAAGTTGTATACAAGTAATTGTAAATAGTAACGTGAATTGTAATTGAATTGTAAATTTCTGAATAATAAAAGGACATTAAATAAGGTCTTCATAAATAAAGAGACTGCAAATTTAGTTGGCGATTTTTATTTAACAATCCAGAGATCGTACCCGAAGGATTTGGGAAATCATCGAGGTTGATTCAGCAAATTCGTAACAATTGGTGTCTGAAGTGGGATTGTTAAATAAATTCCAAAGGATAATTATTGAAAAATGGTGAAGATTCAGGATTTGACGATACCTCCTCTCAAGAAGGAGTTGGCAAGGTCAGTATCGTGTACAACTGGCAGAGCTGCAATCGAAACTGCGAGAAGCAATGGAAGTCGAAGGCATCGACTTGGGCCAATACGAATTCCGTCGCGAGGATGAAGATGTATCCTTGAAGGACATTGACAAAGAAGAGGCTTTTGATTCTGCGCAGGGGTTGGAACAGCCATCAAGTAAGATTCAAGAAAATGCCCCTGGTTCATCTACCGGTGTGGACATGAACGTATTGTTGACTGCAATTTCACAAATCAGTGCCAACATATCACAAATCAATGACAACATGGCACAAAAGTTTGATGGATTAGAAGGAACAATCGCACAAATACAGCAAGGGTTGGAAGACAAGTACATGCACTAGGCCAGCCAACTGATCCATAAATACTCCAACATATTCGACAAGGATGGCAACAAACCAGGGACGACCAACGTAGTGAAACATTGCATTGATACTGGTGACGCAAGACCAATTCGCCAAACTTGACGCTGTTGGCCAAATAATCAAGGAAATGAGCGAAAGCGTTGTTATCGAACCATCGACATGTCCATGGAGCTCTCCGGTAGTACTCGTGAAGAAGAAAGATGGCCAGTTGCGGTTCTGCATGGACTATCGGAGATTAAACGATGTCATAAAGAAAGACAGCTATCCTTTGCCCAGGATCGATGATACACTAGACTCGTTAACTGGCAGAGAATGGTTCTCAACACTTGACCTTAAGAGCGGGTATTGGCAAGTAGAAGTGAGTGAAGAAGATAAAGAGAAGACAGCCTTTAGTGTTGGTAACGGTCTATGGCAATTTACGGTAATGCCATTTGGATTATGCAACGCTCCTGCCACTTTTGAAAGATTAATGGACCATGTGCTCAAAGGACTACACTGGAAGACTTGTTTGGTATATCTGGACGACATCATCGTATTGGGAAAGAGCTTTGACGAATATCTGAGTAATTTGGAGGAAGTTTTGCAGAGAACAGCTGGCACTGGTCTTAAACTAAGTCCTAAGAAGTGCTCTTTATTCAAGTAGGAGGTGAATTACTTAGGTAATCAAGTAACCACGAAGGGCGTTTCTGCGATGGTAAAAATAGAAGCAGTGAAGGATTGGCCTAGACCCAGAAATTTGTATGAATTAAGAAGTTTCCTTGGGCTGTGTACTTACTATCGCGCTTTGTTCCGAATTTCGCCAGCGTAGCTCAGTCTACATGAACTCACAAGAAAAAAATAGATCTTTCGAGTGAAAAACTGTACAAGAGGAGGCTTTCCAAGCTTTAAAAGAACGGCTAAGCAGTGAGTCTATGCTAGCATACCCGGTTCCAGGCGCAACATTTATTCTGGACAAGTGATTGATGGGCAGGAGAAGATAGTTGCCTATATAAGCCGGACTAGTGGGATTGCATTAAACACTTCCACAAATATCTATATGGTCAACATTTCCGCGTTAGAACGGATCATGCAGCGCTGAAGTGGCTACTACAGTTCAAGAATCCCGAAGGGCAGCTTGCACGGTGGATTGAGAGGCTGCAAAGTTTTGACTTCACCATCAAGCACGGCAAGGGTAATAAGCAAGGAAGACATAATAGACGTCCGGCTAATGACAGTTACATTAGCTGAAGAGTGGGAGGCAAGTTACTTAAGGAAATGTCAGCAAGATCCGGACTTGGAATTGGTAATGCACGGATTGGAGGTGAACAGACGGCCAAGTAAAGAACAAATGACAGCAGAAAGTCCAATCGCTAAGGCATACTGGGCGCAACGGAACAGTTTAGAATTGATATCTGGCTGTTTGCATAGAGTATGGGAAAGTGAAGATGGCCAGTGCTCTCTGAAGCTTATAGTAGTTCCGAGGTTAAGGATTCCGGATGTTCTTAAGGAATTCCATAATGGTCCTAGTGGAGAGCATCTAGCATTACAAAAACGCTGGAGAAGATCAAGAAATAGTGTACTCGGAGTCAAACCACCACCCATCGAAGAACAAGAGCGTTGCCTCGTGAGACCCGCGTAACACTGGCACAATTTTTTTTTTTTCTTCATTTATTTACGGTCTTCAAGACCTAATTCAAATATCGTTTACAAAAAAATTTTATTGCACATTTAGTGTTTTACAATATAAAAATAGTTTTTCTTTAAACTTATCAATATTTTCACAGTCTCTTATCACGGTGGGTAATTCATTATACATTTTATAACCTATATATTCTAAAGTTTTCATTGCAAATTCAGTTCTTACTCTAGGCAGTCCTATATTATTACAACTTCTAGTTGCATAGTTGTGAGTCTCGTTATTTAATTGTATTCTATTACTTAGGTACTTCGGTAACATTCCTAGTTTTACATTATGTATGAATTTCAATGTAAAGAAACTTATTGATTGCTTTATACTAAGCCAGTTTAACGAGTTTAGCATAGTAATTTTTGGTGTTCTTGGGGAACATTTTAAAATTAATCTCATTGCCTTGTTTTGCTGTATTTGTAGTTTCTTTATTTGAGTATCATTCGCCAATAGCAGGATTGTAGGACAGTACATGTGCGGTTCAATAATTGCTCGATATACTAATAATTTGTGACGCTGACTAGTGTGTTTACATGTTCTGTACATAAAGCCTATCTTTCTTGCAATTTTATTTTCTAAGTAATTTATATGATCACCAAAGGTTAAGCTTTCATCAATTAATACTCCTAAATACTTAATTTTGTCGACTTTTTGAAGTTCATCGTTTCTTATCCTTAGACCAATGTTGCTTACATGGTTGTTGCCCGTAGTGCTGCGGTTTTGCAAATTATCATAAACTTTGTTTTATCCACATTTAATTTTAACTTTCTGATGCATAGCCATCTATATTTGGATATTTTCCAGCAACTAGGAACAATGCCACTGTTTAGAGACTCGTTTATTATATCTTTATACAAGTGCTCAATGTATGTCATGGCATCTTTAAACACACCTGCCGACAGAAGCTTTTTCCCGCCATATTTATTTTTAAACGCTTTGGCGATCCTTATTATATCATCTAGCTCTATGTTTATAAATTTAAAAGTCTCAATTGCATTAATTGATTCGTCATTGATTTCAACTATACTTTGTACAAAAAACTGGTTTAGGAGATTGGATATATCATATTCAGTCTCAATACATTGATCATTGATTACTATTTTGGCAATATCTTTTTTATTATTTGTCAACTCCGCGGTGTCTTTCAGACACTTCCACATCTGCTTCATGTCTCCTTTATTTCTTGTGACTCAATCTTCCATGTATTTTTTCTTTTTATATTTAATTTTTCTCTTATATATTTTCTTAATGGCATTATAATCATCCCAATATCCCGTGTTTCTTGCAATATTATAGAGGTCTACTTTCCTTTTATTAAGTATTGTTAACTCATGATCATACCATTTGTTCCTGAGTTGCTTCCTAATTCTCTTCTCATATGTTAGTCTTTGCATGGCTTCGTTTAGTATATGGTTCACAGCTTGAACTTTATTTTCTACTTCAGCTCTAAGCACCAAACTCAGATCAAATGATCGCAACATGTTTATAAGATTTTCTGCACTATATTACTCCCAACAAACGACATTATAATATTCTCTCATTTTGCAATATTTTGCTAGTACCCAATCTTCCTTCTTGATTTAGCCCTTGCATTTAAAGCAACACAAAACTTGTACTGCGTCATATATTCTACAACGATCCCAGCCAACATTGAGCCTCTCTTCAGCTAGTATCTTTGCGAACACTTCTATATCAACTTCTAGAATCGCATTATATAATATTTTGTCGCCCTTTTTAACTTCGAATTGCTTCACCATTTTTACCTCCGTTTCGTTTACAAATTATTTTGCCGTCTAATCCTCTGGATAAGTTCATCATCATCATATTTAAAATTTATACCAGTTACAATGATTTCCGGTTTCACTTTTTTAGGAGTCTTTACTTCATAATTATTCCCAATATTATTTACAATGGCATTTTTAATTTTTTCGCGTTCTTGCACATTTGCACTTTCAACAATTACCACTCCGCTTTGCCTAGCTACTATGTTCGTTATTTGCATATCTTTAGGATCCACTTTCGAGTTTAGGCCATTTTTAGTGATTTTAGCATCTTGTGTACTACTCGGTTTAATTATTATAGGAAGTACTTCTCTTACATCTGGCAACGCTTCTTTTGTTTTGTTTTCTTTTCCAGTTTTTGTTACAGCTGCATATGATACCTTGACTTCCTTATTTACATTTTTCTTAATTTCAGTGCACATTTTTTATTTTCCTCGCTAATGGTTTCTATCATTTTTTTATTGTCAGTTTGGTTGTTTTTTATTTCATCACATACTTGCTCACTGTTGCGCTTGAAGCATTCAGCTATTTCACGTATCTTGTTTACTTCTTTCACACTTTTTTCGCATGTATCCTGTGCTTTTTGCATTGCCTTTATTCTTTCAGAAAATGCTACCTCGACCGCTTTCAGTACTTGCTTTTTTTCGCTCTCGTGTTTCTTCAGTGCACTATCAAAGTCGCTCTTATATTCGGCTAGATGTTGTCCATTTTTCTTCACCACCATTTGCATGTATTTAAGAATGTCATCAACATTATTTACATACTGCAAACAATTTGTACACATAAACCTTAGCATCTCACATTCCTCCAGTGTATTAACACTGTATTGGTCCAAACCACAGCATTTTGTTGTAAGATGGTAATATTTACCACACACACCTTCACATCGAATTTTCTGCAGTTCTGTACGAATAGAACCTTTGCATTTGTCACATTTTTTTCCATCCTCTATATTACCAATTGGTAATGCGATATTTATTTTGCAAAAAGATATGACCGCCAAGTTATTTTACTTTCGGTAAGGCGATTTATTTAATAATTATAAAAACTTTTGCAAGAGCTAACAAAATTGCGTGCACATCAGCATAGAGTTACTATGTATCTACAATTAAGATCTGGATACTGTAGTAGGCTTAACTCCTACCTATCCAGACTCGACCCTGACATATCCAACACATGTCCCGCGTGCAAAGAGTTTCCGCACGATACTAACCACCTCTTTGCCTGCCCACTCAACCCGACTGATCTAACACCCCTCTCCCTTTGGTCCGAACCCGTCGAAACAGCACGTTTTCTGGGCCTCCCGTTAGATGACCTTGATGACTAAAACTGAAATTGCCTGACCCTAAAGAAAGAACGCAACGTAAATAGCAAATTTTGTTAAACCATTATAGAAAAACTACAATACATAAACAAATAAAACAAAAAGTGAACAAAAGTTTATTTCATTGCCTTTATAAATTCTTTGATTCGGCTCTCGCGTTTAGATAGAATAAGCAGTGAAAGTGAGATACAATTCTAAAGCCAACATATAGGCTGAGCTTTCCAAGACGGTTCCAATGCTTATATTAGCCAAAATACTTTACTTATATTTATAAACCTTTCAAATGTGGTTACTATAGATGTTATTTATGTAAATTGATTTTAGTTTTCATAATAATCTTATTTAATTGCGCATAATTTGTTGTTAAAAAATTTAATATTATATTGCAAATTCTTCATATAACACGCGCACAAATGTTATATATATGGTGTAAGAAAGTTTCTTTGATGCATAATTTTTCTTTGACGAATTGCACTGACAGTAAATGAGTATTGCCATACGGCATTAATATTGTGGCAAAAATGCGAAGCGAATGACAGATGAAAGAGAGGAGCCGACAACTGTCATGTTCTAGAGCGTAAACGAGACGATTATCGTAAACAAGACGGTTATCGTAACCGAGACGATTATCGTAACGACGAGATTATTCCAGGGGTTTCGTTCTCAAGCAGCAAACAAGTATATAAGGGCGACACATGACTGCAAAAGTAATCAGTCGTGAATTAAACTCGTTGGAGATTACATTACAGTAAAGTAATAAAAACAGTACATTGTGAAAGTTATATACAAGTGATTGTAAATAGTAAAGTAAATTGTAATTGAATTGTGATTTACTGAGTAATCCAAAGGACATTAATTAAAGTCTTTATAAATAAAGAAACTGCAAATTAAGTTGGCGATTTTATTTAACAATCCAGAGATCGTACCCGAAGGATTTGGGAAATCACCGAGATTAATCAGCAAAATCGTAACAATATTGTGGCGAAAATGCGAAGCGAATGACAGATGAAAGAGAGGAGCCGACAACTGGCATTTTCTAGAGCGTAAAACGAGACGATTATCGTAAACAAGACGATTATCGTAACGACGCGATTATTCCGGGGGTTTTGTTTTCAAGCAGCAAACAAGTATATAAGGGCAACACATGACTGCAAAATCAATCAGTCGTGAAGTAAACGCGTTGGAGATTAAATTACAGTAAAGTAATAAAAACCGTACATTGTGAAAGTTGTATACAAGTAATTGTAAATAGTAACGTGAATTGTAATTGAATTGTAAATTTCTGAATAATAAAAGGACATTAAATAAGGTCTTCATAAATAAAGAGACTGCAAATTTAGTTGGCGATTTTTATTTAACAATCCAGAGATCGTACCCGAAGGATTTGGGAAATCATCGAGGCTGATTCAGCAAATTCGTAACAATTGGTGTCTGAAGTGGGATTGTTATATAAATTCCAAAGGATAATTATTGAAAAATGGTGAAGATTCAGGATTTGACGATACCTCCTCTCAAGAAGGAGTTGGCAAGGTCAGTATCGTGTACAACTGGCAGAGCTGCAATCGAAACTGCGAGAAGCAATGGAAGTCGAAGGCATCGACTTGGGCCAATACGAATTCCGTCGCGAGGATGAAGATGTATCCTTGAAGGACATTGACAAAGAAGAGGCTTTTGATTCTGCGCAGGGGTTGGAACAGCCATCAAGTAAGATTCAAGAAAATGCCCCTGGCTCATCTACCGGTGTGGACATGAACGTATTGTTGACTGCAATTTCACAAATCAGTGCCAACATATCACAAATCAATGACAACATGGCACAAAAGTTTGATGGATTAGAAGGAACAATCGCACAAATACAGCAAGGGTTGGAAGACAAGTACATGCACTAGGCCAGCCAACTGATCCATAAATACTCCAACATATTCGACAAGGATGGCAACAAACCAGGGACGACCAACGTAGTGAAACATTGCATTGATACTGGTGACGCAAGACTAATTCGCCAAACTTGACGCTGTTGGCCAAATAATCAAGGAAATGAGCGAAAGCGTTGTTATCGAACCATCGACATGTCCATGGAGCTCTCCGGTAGTACTCGTGAAGAAGAAAGATGGCCAGTTGCGGTTCTGCATGGACTATCGGAGATTAAACGATGTCACAAAGAAAGACAGCTATCTTTTGCCCAGGATCGATGATACACTAGACTCGTTAACTGGCAGAGAATGGTTCTCAACACTTGACCTTAAGAGCGGGTATTGGCAAGTAGAAGTGAGTGAAGAAGATAAAGAGAAGACAGCCTTTAGTGTTGGTAACGGTCTATGGCAATTTACGGTAATGCCATTTGGATTATGCAATGCTCCTGCCAATTTTGAAAGATTAATGGACCATGTGCTCAAAGGACTACACTGGAAGACTTGTTTGGTGTATCTGGACGACATCATCGTTTTGGGAAAGAGCTTTGACGAATATCTGAGTAATTTGGAAGAAGTTTTGCAGAGAATAGCTGACACTGGTCTTAAACTAAGTCCTAAGAAGTGCTCTTTATTCAAGAAGGAGGTCAATTTCTTAGGTAATCAAGTAACCACGAAGGGCGTTTCTGCGATGTCAAAAATAGAAGCCGTGAAGGATTGGCCGAGACCCAGAAATTTGTATGAATTAAGAAGTTTCCTTGGGCTGTGTACTTACTATCGCCGCTTTGTTCCGAATTTCGCCAGCGTAGCTCAGTCTACATGAACTCACAAGAAAAAAATAGATCTTTCGAGTGGAAAACTGTATAAGAGGAGGCTTTCCAAGCTTTAAAAGAACGGCTAAGCAGTGAGTCTATGCTAGCGTACCCGGTTCCAGGCGCAACATTTATTCTGGACACAGATGCTAGTGCTTATGACAAAGGAGGTTTACTTTCGCAAGTGATTGATGGGCAGGAGAAGATAGTTGCCTATATAAGCCGGAATAGTGGGATTGCATTAAACACTTCCACAAATATCTATATGGTCAACATTTCCGCGTTAGAACGGATCATGCAGCGCTGAAGTGGCTACTACAGTTCAAGAATCCCGAAGGGCAGCTTGCACGGTGGATTGAGAGGCTGCAAAGTTTTGACTTCACCATCAAGCACGGCAAGGGTAATAAGCAAGGAAGACATAATAGACGTCCGGCTAATGACAGTTACATTAGCTGAAGAGTGGGAGGCAAGTTACTTAAGGAAATGTCAGCAAGATCCGGACTTGGAATTGGTAATGCACGGATTGGAGGTGAACAGACGGCCAAGTAAAGAACAAATGACAGCGGAAAGTCCAAACGCTAAGGCATACTGGGCGCAACGGAACAGTTTAGAATTGATATCTGGCTGTTTGCATAGAGTATGGGAAAGTGAAGATGGCCAGTGCTCTCTGAAGCTTATAGTAGTTCCGAGGTTAAGGATTTCGGATGTTCTTAAGGAATTCCATAATGGTCCTAGTGGAGAGCATCTAGCATTACAAAAACGCTGGAGAAGATCAAGAAATAGTGTACTCGGAGTCAAACCACCACCCATCGAAGAACAAGAGCGTTGCCTCGTGAGACCCGCGTAACACTGGCACAATTTGTTTTTTTTTTTTTTTCTTCTTCATTTATTTACGGTCTTCAAGACCTAATTCAAATATCGTTTACAAAAAAATTTTATTGCACATTTAGTGTTTTACAATATAAAAATAGTTTTTCTTTAAACTTATCAATATTTTCACAGTCTCTTATCACGGTGGGTAATTCATTATACATTTTATAACCTATATATTCTAAAGTTTTCATTGCAAATTCAGTTCTTACTCTAGGCAGTCCTATATTATTACAACTTCTAGTTGCGTAGTTGTGAGTCTCGTTATTTAATTGTATTCTATTACTTAGGTACTTCGGTAACATTCCTAGTTTTACATTATGTATGAATTTCAATGTAAAAAAACTTATTGATTGCTTTATACTAAGCCAGTTTAACGAGTTTAGCATAGTAATTTTTGGTGTTCTTGGGGAACATTTTAAAATTAATCTCATTGCCTTGTTTTGCTGTATTTGTAGTTTCTTTATTTGAGTATCATTAGCCAATAGCAGGATTGTAGGACAGTACATGTGCGGTTCAATAATTGCTCGATATACTAATAATTTGTGACGCTGATTAGTGTGTTTACATGTTCTGTACATAAAGCCTATCTTTCTTGCAATTTTATTTTCTAAGTAATTTATATGATCACCAAAGGTTAAGCTTTCATCAATTAATACTCCTAAATACTTAATTTTGTCGACTTTTTGAAGTTCATCGTTTCTTATCCTTAGACCAATGTTGCTTACATGGTTGTTGCCCGTAGTGCTGCGGTTTTGCAAATTATCATAAACTTTGTTTTATCCACATTTAATTTTAACTTTCTGATGCATAGCCATCTATATAGCGAGTCTAAGTCTTCTTGCATTTTCAACATTGCATCATATGCATTCGTTTCACTAATGGTAACCAATGCATCATCCGCAAACAGCCGTATTTTACAATGTCTCAAACATTTCTTAATATCACTGATGTAGATTGTAAATAATATTGGGGCCAGCACAGAACCTTGTGGTAATCCAATGTTTACATCAACGACGGATGAAACTGCACTTCCAATAATCGACCTCCGTTTCCTATCGCTCAAATAACTTCGGAACCATTCAAAAGCTGTTCAGCGGATACCAAGTTTAAATATTACGTTCTCCTCTATCAACAGTTTCAAATGCCCGTTTTAAATCCAAGAATACGGAAACCACAAATTTTTTTCAGCGATGTCTACCTTCCATTCAGTGCTGTTTCGCATGAATGACTCTTTCTGAACCCTGATTGTTCAGGTATTAGCACATTATGTTTGTCTAGGTGAGCTACCAGTTGATTTTTCACCACAGTTTCCATAATTTTTTCATCTACAGGTAAGGTGTTTATCGGACGGAGCTCCTCTGGTTTCACTGTATTTTTAACTTTTTCCACTGGTACTATTGTGGATATTTTCCAGCAACTAGGAACAATGCCACTGTTTAGAGACTCGTTTATTATATCTTTATACAAGTGCTCAATGTATGTCATGGCATCTTTAAACACACCTGCCGACAGAAGCTTTTTCCCGCCATATTTATTTTTAAACGCTTTGGCGATCCTTATTATATCATCTAGCTCTATGTTTATAAATTTAAAAGTCTCAATTGCATTAATTGATTCGTCATTGATTTCAACTATACTTTGTACAAAAAACTGGTTTAGGAGATTGGATATATCATATTCAGTCTCAATACATTGATCATTGATTACTATTTTGGCAATATCTTTTTTATTATTTGTCAACTCCGCGGTGTCTTTCAGACACTTCCACATCTGCTTCATGTCTCCTTTATTTCTTGTGACTCAATCTTCCATGTATTTTTTCTTTTTATATTTAATTTTTCTCTTATATATTTTCTTAATGGCATTATAATCATCCCAATATCCCGTGTTTCTTGCAATATTATAGAGGTCTACTTTCCTTTTATTAAGTATTGTTAACTCATGATCATACCATTTGTTCCTGAGTTGCTTCCTAATTCTCTTCTCATATGTTAGTCTTTGCATGGCTTCGTTTAGTATATGGTTCACAGCTTGAACTTTATTTTCTACTTCAGCTCTAAGCACCAAACTCAGATCAAATGATCGCAACATGTTTATAAGATTTTCTGCACTATATTACTCCCAACAAACGACATTATAATATTCTCTCATTTTGCAATATTTTGCTAGTACCCAATCTTCCTTTTTGATTTAGCCCTTGCATTTAAAGCAACACAAAACTTGTACTGCGTCATATATTCTACAACGATCCCAGCCAACATTGAGCCTCTCTTCAGCTAGTATCTTTGCGAACACTTCTATATCAACTTCTAGAATAGCATTATAGAATATTTTGTCGCCCTTTTTAACTTCGAATTGCTTCACCATTTTTACCTCCGTTTCGTTTACAAATTATTTTGCCGTCTAATCCTCTGGATAAGTTCATCATCATCATATTTAAAATTTATACCAGTTACAATGATTTCCGGTTTCACTTTTTTAGGAGTCTTTACTTCATAATTATTCCCAATATTATTTACAATGGCATTTTTAATTTTTTCGCGTTCTTGCACATTTGCACTTTCAACAATTACCACTCCGCTTTGCCTAGCTACTATGTTCGTTATTTGCATATCTTTAGGATCCACTTTCAAGTTTAGGCCATTTTTAGTGATTTTAGCATCTTGTGTACTACTCGGTTTAATTATTATAGGAAGTACTTCTCTTACATCTGGCAACGCTTCTTTTGTTTTGTTTTCTTTTCCAGTTTTTGTTACAGCTGCATATGATACCTTGACTTCCTTATTTACATTTTTCTTAATTTCAGTGCACATTTTTTTATTTTCCTCGCTAATGGTTTCTATCATTTTTTTATTGTCAGTTTGGTTGTTTTTTATTTCATCACATACTTGCTCACTGTTGCGCTTGAAACATTCAGCTATTTCACGTATCTTGTTTACTTCTTTCACGCTTTTTCGCGTGTGCTTTTTGCATTGCCTTTATTCTTTCAGAAAATGCTACCTCGACCGCTTTCAGTACTTGCTTAATTTCGCTCTCGTGTTTCTTCAGTGCACTATCAAATTCGCTCTTATATTCGGCTAGATGTTGTCCATTTTTCTTCACCACCATTTGCATGTCTTTAAGAATGTCATCAACATTATTTACATATTGCAAACAATTTGTACACATAAACCTTAGCATCTCACATTCCTCCAGTGTATTAACACTGTATTGGTCCAAACCACAGCATTTTGTTGTAAGATGGTAATATTTACCACACACACCTTCACATCGAATTTTCTGCAGTTCTGTACGAATAGAACCTTTGCATTTGTCAAATTTTTTTTCCATCCTCTATATTACCAATTGGTAATGCGATATTTATTTTGCAAAAAATATTTTACTTTCGGTAAGGCGATTTATTTAATAATTATAAAAACTTTTGCAAGAGCTAACAAAATTAAGTGCACATCAGCATAGAGTTACCAACGTATCTACAATTAAGATCTAGATACTGTAGTAGGCTTAACTCCTACCTATCCAGACTCGACCCTGACATATCCAACACATGTCCCGCTGCAAAGAGTTTCCGCACGATACTAACCACCTCTTTGCCTGCCCACTCAACCCGACTCATCTAACACCCCTCTCCCTTTGGTCCGAACCCATCGAAACGTTTCCTGGGCCTCCCGTTAGATGACCTTGATGACTAAAACTGAAACTGCCTGACCCTAAAGAAAGAATGCAACGTAAATAGCAAATTTTGTTAAACCATTGTAGAAAAACTACAATGCTTATATTAGCCAAAATACTTTAATTATATTTATAAAACTTTCAAATGTGGTTACTATAGATGTTATTTATGTAAATTGCTTTTAGTTTTCATAATATTCTTATTTAATTGCGCATAATTTGTTGTTAAAAAATTTAATATTATATTGCAAATTCTTCATATAACACGCGCACAAATGTTATATATATGGTGTAAGAAAGTTTCTTTGATGCATAATTTTTCTTTGACGAATTGCACTGACAGTAAATGAGTATTGCCATACGCCATTAATATTGTGGCGAAAATGCGAAGCGAATGACAGATGAAAGTGAGGAGCCGACAACTGTCATGTTCTAGAGCGTAAACGAGACGATTATCGTAAACAAGACGATTATCGTAACCGAAACGGTTATCGTAACCGAGACGATTATCGTAACGACGAGATTATTTCAGGGGTTTCGTTTTCAAGCAGCAAACAAGTATATAAGGGCGACACATGACTGCAAAAGTAATCAGTCGTGAATTAAACTCGTTGGAGATTAAATTACAGTAAAGTAATAAAAACAGTACATTGTGAAAGTTGTATACAAGTAATTGTAAATAGTAACGTGAATTGTAATTGAATTGTGAATTACTGAGTAATCCGAAGGACATTAATTAAAGTCTTTATAAATAAAGAAACTGCAATTTAAGTTGGCGATTTTATTTAACAATCCAGAGATCGTACGCGAAGGATTTGGGAAATCACCGAGATTAATCAGCAAAATCGTAACAATATTGTGGCGAAAATGCGAAGCGAATGACAGATGAAAGAGAGGAGCCGACAACTGGCATTTTCTAGAGCGTAAAACGAGACGATTATCGTAAACAAGACGATTATCGTAACGACGCGATTATTCCGGGGGTTTCGTTTTCAAGCAGCAAACAAGTATATAAGGGCGACACAACACTGCAAAAGTAGTAAACGCGTTGGAGATTAAATTACAGTAAAGTAATAAAAACAGTACATTGTGAAAGTTGTATACAAGTAATTGTAAATAGTAACGTGAATTGTAATTGAATTGTAAATTACTGAATAATAAAAGGACATTAAATAAGGTCTTCATAAATAAAGAGACTGCAAATTTAGTTGGCGATTTTTATTTAACAATCCAGGGATCGTACCCGAAGGATTTGGGAAATCATCGAGGTTGATTCAGCAAATTCGTAACAATTGGTGTCTGAAGTGGGATTGTTAAATAAATTCCAAAGGATAATTATTGAAAAATGGTGAAGATTCAGGATTTGACGATACCTCCTCTCAAGAAGGAGTTGGCAAGGTCAGTATTGTGTACAACTGGCAGAGCTGCAATCGAGACTGCGAGAAGCCATGGAAGTCGAAGGCATCGACTTGGGCCAATACGAATTCCGTCGCGAGGATGAAGATGTATCCTTGAAGGACATTGACAAAGAAGAGGCTTTTGATTCTGCGCAGGGGTTGGAACAGCCATCAAGTAAGATTCAAGAAAATGCCCCTGGCTCATCTACCGGTGTGGACATGAACGTATTGTTGACTGCAATTTCACAAATCAGTGCCAACATATCACAAATCAATAACAACATGGCACAAAAGTTTGATGGATTAGAAGGAACAATCGCACAAATACAGCAAGGGTTGGAAGACAAGTACATGCACTAGGCCAGCCAACTGATCCATAAATACTCCAACATATTCGACAAGGATGGCAACAAACCAGGGACGACCAACGTAGTGAAACATTGCATTGATACTGGTGACGCAAGACCAATTCGCCAAACTTGACGCTGTTGGCCAAATAATCAAGGAAATGAGCGAAAGCGTTGTTATCGAACCATCGACATGTCCATGGAGCTCTCCGGTAGTACTCGTGAAGAAGAAAGATGGCCAGTTGCGGTTGCAGAAAGACAGCTATCCTTTGCCCAGGATCGATGATACACTAGACTCGTTAACTGGCAGAGAATGGTTCTCAACACTTGACCTTAAGAGCGGGTATTGGCAAGTAGAAGTGAGTGAAGAAGATAAAGAGAAGACAGCCTTTAGTGTTGGTAACGGTCTATGGCAATTTACGGTAATGCCATTTGGATTATGCAACGCTCCTGCCAATTTTGAAAGATTAATGGACCATGTGCTCAAAGGACTACACTGGAAGACTTGGTTGGTGTATCTGGACGACATCATCGTTTTGGGAAAGAGCTTTGACGAATATCTGAGTAATTTGGAAGAAGTTTTGCAGAGAATAGCTGGCACTGGTCTTAAACTAAGTCCTAAGAAGTGCTCTTTATTCAAGAAGGAGGTCAATTACTTAGGTAATCAAGTAACCACGAAGGGCGTTTCTGCGATGTCAAAAATAGAAGCCGTGAAGGATTGGCCGAGACCCAGAAATTTGTATGAATTAAGAAGTTTCCTTGGGCTGTGTACTTACTATCGCCGCTTTGTTCCGAATTTCGCCAGCGTAGCTCAGTCTACATGAACTCACAAGAAAAAAATAGATCTTTCGAGTGGAAAACTGTATAAGAGGAGGCTTTCCAAGCTTTAAAAGAACGGCTAAGCAGTGAGTCTATGCTAGCGTAACCGGTTCCAGGCGCAACATTTATTCTGGACACAGATGCTAGTGCTTATGACAAAGGAGGTGTACTTTCGCAAGTGATTGATGGGCAGGAGAAGATAGTTGCCTATATAAGCCGGACTAGTGGGATTGCATTAAACACTTCCACAAATATCTATATGGTCAACATTTCCGCGTTAGAACGGATCATGCAGCGCTGAAGTGGCTACTACAGTTCAAGAATCCCGAAGGGCAGCTTGCACGGTGGATTGAGAGGCTGCAAAGTTTTGACTTCACCATCAAGCACGGCAAGGGTAATAAGCAAGGAAGACAGAATAGACGTCCGGCTAATGACAGTTACATTAGCTGAAGAGTGGGAGGCAAGTTACTTAAGGAAATGTCAGCAAGATCCGGACTTGGAATTGGTAATGCACGGATTGGAGGTGAACAGACGGCCAAGTAAAGAACAAATAACAGCGGAAAGTCCAATCGCTAAGGCATACTGAGCGCAACGAAAACGTTTAGAATTGATATCTGGCTGTTTGCATAGAGTATGAGAAAGTGAAGATGGCCAGTGCTCTCTGAAGCTTATAGTAGTTCCGAGGTTAAGGATTCCGGATGTTCTTAAGGAATTCCATAATGGTCCTAGTGGAGAGCATCTAGCATTACAAAAACGCTGGAGAAGATCAAGAAACTGTTCTATTGTGTTGGCTGTCGGCAGTCGATCGCTGAGTGGATTGTTAACTGCACGGAGTGCATAGCAGCTAAAGGGCAAAAGTCACGAAGTCAAACCAGGAAGCGAAAACAGTTGCGGATGCATTATTTCACAATTGGGTTACCAGATACGGTGCGCCTATAGAATTGCATTCCGATCAAGGAAGAAACTTTGAATCGGCGGTATTCCAGGAGATGTGCCAGATACTTGGTATTCGTAAAACCCGAACGACAGCACTGCATCCTCTGGACTCTGGAAGAGCACTTGCGGAAAGTAGTGGACAATAATCAAGATGATTGGGATGTGCATATACCGCTTTTCCTGATGGGATATCGATCCGCAGTGCATGAAACAACAGGTCAAACACCTGCGAGGATAATGTTTGGTGGTGAACTTCGGTTGCCCAGCGATTTAAAATTTGGAATAACTGGTGATGCGAGAAGAATTGGGAAAGAAGCGTCTACCGTTCTCGAGGAAGAGTTAAAAGAGATACATGCGCTTTTGGGGCAACAAACTCAAATTATGAGTGACAAAATGAAGGCTAGTTATGACAAGGTGATTAACTTCGAAGGCTTCCAAAATAGAGACTTGGTGTTGCTGTACAATCCACAACGAAAGAGAGGTTTGTCCCCAAAACTTCAATGCATTTGTGAAGGTCCATACAAGATAATCAAATTACTGAACGACGTAGTGTATCGAATCCAAACCGTAGGGAGGCCGAGAAACAAGATAAAAGTGGTCCCCCTAGAGAGGCTTGCTACGTTTGCAACAGCGAATGTGTCTGATCGGGACGATCACACCCTGCGGGTTAGGGGTTCAAGAATTTACCCGCGGTAAGGCATGCCTGTCGTAAGAGCCGACTAAAATCCTTAGTTCCCGCGACAGTGGGGTCTTTATGCCGCAACGACTCGGATTTTTATCCGGCCAAGGACTGTCACTCCCGCTATGTTCCACGAAGCTCCATTTGGATAATTTTCTGCGGATACAACAACAACAACAACATAGGGACGATCAAACTTAGGTGGAGGGCAGTATGTCGAAAATGCGATGCGAATGTCAGATGAAAGAGAGAAGCCGATAGCTGGCCTTTTCTAGAGCGTAAAACGAGACGATTATCGTAACTAGACGATTATCGTAACGACGCGATTATTCCGGGGGTTTCGTTTTCAGCAGCAAACAAGTATATAAGGGCGACACCTGACTGCAAAAGTAGTCAGTCGTGAAGTAAACCCGTTGGAGATTACATTACAGTAAAATAATAAAAACAGTACATTGTGAAAGTTGTATACAAGTAATTGTAAATAGTAACTGAATTGTAATTGAATTGTAAATTACTGAATAATAAAAGGACATTAAATAAAGTCTTTATAAATAAAGAGACTGCAAATTAAGTTGACGATTTTTATTTAACAATCCAGAGATCGTACCCGAAGGATTTGGGAAATCATCGAGGTTGATTCAGCAAGATCGTAACAATATGAAAATATTGTACGATTCTTTATAAATAAAGAGACTGCAAATTAAGATGACGATTTTTATTTAACAATCCAGAGATCGTACCCAAAGGATTTGGGAAATCATCGAGGTTGATTCTGCAAGATCGTAACAATATGAAAATATTGTACGATGCAGTTGCATGACCACAGAAAAAAATTAATAAAATTTTATGGAAAAAATTTGGAGGATTTTTGTTATTAACTTAATTTTAATGGAAATACTGTTCAAAGCGAAGCCGGTGTCGGTCCGGTGGAGGGTTATTTTTCCAAGCGGGGCCAAAGTCCGCCAATTTATAAAGGTGTTTCACTTAAGAATACTGTTCAAGATGAAAGCGGTGTTGGGTTATTTTCTCAAGTGCGGCCGGAAGCCGCCAATATAGTGCGGCCGAGGGCCGCTAATTTATGAAGGTGTTTTACTTAAGAATACTGTAAAATTTGTGTTTTTATTGTTTTTTTTAGGAACTTTTTTTTTACAGGTGGCATCACCAAAATTTATGGTAGATAAGCAAAAACTAAGGAAAAAATTTATATTTTTTGCAACTTTGTACTTAAAAATCTCGAAAACTAGGAATTTTCGCCGTGTTTGATTTTGAGTTTTAGAATGAGGGGAGGGACCCCTACCACCCCCCTCATTCGTTTTCCCCATAATATGGGACCGTAAAGGAATTGTTTCCCATGTTCCCATATATTTTACATTCATATGTTAATTTTAATTTATAGATTATTTTATGGAATAGCAACGCCTGCCTAGCCAAGTGGTTTTAAAGAGTGTTAGTTAAATAAGGAATACTCCCCCTACGTAAAATTTATATTTTTGACAATTGAGGACCTCCAACTACCAAACTTTAATCCGAATGACCACTGGTTTTACATCAAAATCACTCCCTTTAATCAGACCATGTTAACATAAAATATACACAACATATTATTTGTACAAATTTTAAATCCACAACGGACAAGAATTAATAATTTTTAAAATAACACCCGTACCTCTGGTATCTATGGTTTCTATTCTTCTTCACATTCACTCTAGTCATATATCAAAATCTGTCGCACAATACCCACACTGAAAAACTCACTTAACAAATGCTGTAATATTCTCATAACAATCTTTTAACCAGATTATAAAGGAGTATGGAAACTCTTTTTTTTTAACATTACACGTACAAAATTCAACTCTCATACGCCCTCGTTGCAAAATAGCGGCAAAAAATTAATTAATCTCGTAAATTACTATATTTCTTTTGGTATTAATATACGTCGTATATGTAGTAGTAAAAATTTCAAATGATTTGTTTTTCTCTCTAAGTCCGTTTAATTACATATGTTTTATAAATATGATATGTACTAATTCACCTAACTCTAATTGACTGATACTATTCCGTTAAACTGAGAATATTTTGTTTAGTGCCTTTTACATTTGGTTCTGATAAAGAAAAAAGGGGGAACAGATATATCACAATTTAGTTACCTATTTAATAAAATTTAGCAAGAAAAATATAATAGGAATAAAGAAAACTTAAGTCAAACAATATTTTGTATTTTCTTCTGTCTATTAATTACAATATTACATTTTTGACTTTCACAAATTTTACTTAACTCATACTTTTCCTGCACAAGAAAACCCTGTTGAAAATTAATTGTTTGTTTATTAGTAGCTTTATATGTATATGTTTACACCATGAATTTGTAATTGAAAGCTTTGTATTTAATAAATTTATTAAAAATCATACCTACATATTTCAATATTATAAAAAAGTTCAATCTGTTCAAATGATCCTATTCCAAATAAGTAACAAAGCTGTTTTCTTAATTTTTTTATTTACTGAAAATGGTTTAAAGTACATCAGTATAAAATTATATATTATACATTCACATATGTAATTAATATCTCCACTCAGATGGTTAAAGATTTTCGCATAGCTCCTGGCAACAGGTTTTTCCAATTCCATATACACGGCTTTCAGTTTTCTGACAATCTACAGACGTTATAATTTTCAGAAACAAAATATTTTTATTTCAAAGACATGTCACATATGTGTTTTCTAATGAGCAAACAATTAACCAAAATTTATCGTAACGTAAAAATGGCATTGCCCGCATTCATGCGATCTTAGCTTAGCAACGTATAGGGGTACCAATTGCCAAATTTGCCACCACATTGTATCAGCACGTTTCCCACATTATTAGTCGACTCTCCTCCACGCAAGCCATTCCTAAATAAAACATTAAATTGAAGAATTAAGCTCTGCGATACCTTTGGGCTCTATAAGGCATTATGTAATTAAATAAAATTGCATCAGCAGCTTTGTTTCCCATACGCAACACTTACTGTAAAACGGAAAAGTCGCCGAAAAACGCCCCACTTTTAGTCCTACACTAATCTTCATTTTGTCAAAACATGATGGAGGTCATAAGCTGCACTAGACAGCGGCATTGTTTTCCAGCATATAATATATAGATCTCTACTTCTTGTGTATAGAGTACATAAGCGCGGTAATTTACTTTCCTCAATGTTTTTTTCTTTTATGTGCAGTGTTTTGTAAGTTGTGGGATTTATCGTCCTGCGAATAACACATAATTTTGTATTGTGCTGGTGACTTCCGCACATATCCATTATGTTCTGCAATATTTAATAGCAAATATTACTAATGTACAAAGATTTAATAATTTTATTACATACCTTTATTTGATAGCGTCTACAAACTTCTTTGAAAAATAATATTTATATGATATTCACCCCGACAAGGTTGCTTATAATCATACTACTTATTTTTTGGTGAATTTCTATGTAGTTAAAATTTGAACAAAAAAGGCTTAAATAAAACTTCGAATATCACGATTATTTCAATATAATATTAAAGTATATATAGAATATTTTTATAAGGGCTATATTTCCTATCGACAAAATATAAAATATATTCATGAAATGAAAAATTTTAGGAAAACTATTTATTAAGTTGTTTAACAAAATATCAAAGCGACCTTGCGCTGCACTTTATTCCACCATACTGGCTGTCAAAATCTAAATTCAACGCCTATACGTCCTTGTCAAATACATAGGCTGTTCTCAGCTGTGGGCTGGTTCCTGGAAATCACCTGATAGTTTCCATACTCCCTTATACTCTGCTTTTAACTTTAATCGGAAAATGAAAAAAACAACAAACCGTAACAATAAATGGGAAATCTTACTGTTACAGCTAGTTGTGAAGTTAGCTGCGCTTGTCTTATTTAAGGCTGAATACTTGTACGTAAGGCAGTTACAGGTATAACTTAATAACTTAATAAGTAGCGATAGATTCATTTAACAAACAACACGAGCAGAGAACGTAAAATATAGAGAAGATTCAATTACGTACCAGAGTGGAAAACGTCAAGAAGCGCGATTACTTGGTCTCACGTAATCGTACCACACTCCTCACATCTTCGCACCAAATTGCTGTAAACTTAACAGCATTGAGCGAAACAGTATGTTACATTGTATATAGAATGTAAATTGCTAAAGGGGTAAAAATAAAAAAATATCGCAAATTTTGCCGACGGCATTTTGGTTTGGCACATATGCACCTATGTAGGCCTAACTCAATATTGTACGAAAATGAGATATTGGCTTCACCGCATTCATTTGGTGGAAGTCTACTTGCAATGAATATATCAAGCTTGTATCTTTTTTATAACAGAAATTATGAGCTAAAAACCTACTAGGTTTCATATGGAGATGTATGGAAAAATGAAATTATAAAACTGCTATCCTGAATACTTAAAAAAAATGGACTTACGTATATCATTCGTAAGTATACGCAATACTGTGTTTATTCATAAATAACCATATTTCCATATGAAATTAAAATAAAATATAATATTGACCATAAATTTATGTAGATATGTATGTAAAAACAGAATATGTTTATATATTAACATATGGAAACATATAAACATTAATCTGTATACTCAACCATACATATTTACGTCCGTGCAAATATGTACATACATACTGTGGCGAAAATGCGAAGCGAATGACAGATGAAAGAGAGGAGCCGACAACTGGCATTTTCTAGAGCGTAAAACGAGACGCGATTATCGTAACGACGCGATTATTCAGGGGGTTTCGTTTTCTAGCAACAAACAAGTATATAAGGACGACATACGACTGCAAGAGTAATGCGTCGTGAATTAAAAGCGTTGAAGATTACATTACATTGAAGTAATAAAAACAGTACATTGTGAAAGTTGTATACAAGTGATTGTAAATAGTAAAGTAAATTGTAATTGAATTGTGAATTACTGAGCAATCAAAAGGACATGAATTAATTTCTTTATAAATAAAGAAACTGCAAATTAAGTTGGCGATTTTATTTAAGAATCCAGAGATCGTACCTGAAGGATTTGGGAAATTTGGTGTCAGAAGTGGGATTGTTAAATAAATCTAAAAAGTATAATTATTGAAAAATGGTGGATTCAGGATTTGACGAGACCTATTCTCGAGAGGGAATTGGCAAAGCGTGGATTATCTACAACAGGAAATAAGGCAGAGCTGCAATCAAGACTGCGAGAATCAATGGAAGCCGAAGATATCGACTTGAACCAATACGAATTCCGTCGCGAGGATGAAGATTTTGCAATTTCACAAAAATTGGATGCACAGGATGCCGGCATATCACAAAAGCTGGATGCGCAGGATGCCCTAATTCACAAAATATGTCTGTAATGAACGCGAACATATCACAAATCGATGCCAGCATTACATTACAAATGGTTGAACAGAGGGAGCAAATATCATCCTTAGGAGGAAAAATCGCGCAAATACAGCAAAATCTGGTGAGAGACAATGCGGAACTTAAGGAAAGGCAGGATCAAATCGAGACGCGACAAGACAAAATAGAGGAGCTAATTGAGGCAAAAGTGGTCAAATTGGAAGATCGGCAAGAAAAAATAGAAGAGTTAATTGAAGCCAAAGTCAACACATTGAAAGGTCGTTTCCGGAATTTGCAGTTAAATCGTCCAACCACTTCAGTGAACTCTCCTAAGGTAAAAACACCATCTTTTGATGGAAAAATTCCCTTCCAAGTCTTCAAGCTCCAGTTTGAGCAGACGGCTGAAACAAATAAATGGAGCATGGAGGAAAAATCTGCTGCACTATTCGTTGCGTTGGAAGGACCTGCGGAAGAACTTTTGCAAACTGTACCTGATTATGAGAGAAATGTTTACGACGGATTGATGCGAGCCCTGGAAAGACGCTATGGTAGCGAACACAGAAGACAAATTTACCAGATGGAGAGAAAAGCGTGACCAAAAACCCAACGAATCTCTACAGGAATATGCTTTTGAAATCGAGAGATTGGCTCATTTAGCCACAGGGCACGCGTCGGCTGAATATCTCGAAAGGGTGAAAATACAAAAATTCATCAGCGGAATAAAAGATGTTTACACCAAGCGAGAGACATATGCGAATCCAAAGTTAACATTCGCTGAAGAAAAACGAGCAACATTACTATTGGTGGATATGTGGATGGACGAGCGCGAAAATTAACAGTGTATACGGGCGCATCACACTCCATCATTCGAACTGACCTGATCGCTAAACAAGTGAGACCATTACCTGGAGCTGTATTGAAAACGGCGACTGATGAGGACACACAAGTAGTGGGAGAAATAACATGTGAGGTCTCAATCGGGAATGTGACGGTGTTACACAGCTTTATAGTCGCGCAGATCGTAGATGAGGTAATCATAGGAGTGGACTTCTTGATGGAGCAAGGTATCAAGATCGACTTGAATAACAAGGTTATGGAGTATAAGAACATGGAGGTACTACTAAACATCGGCTATAATTTCACATATAGCAGCAAACAAGTTGTCTTAGAAGGCAGTGAACTGATTCCACCAAAGTCAGAAGCAGTTGGTTGGGCGAAAATTAATGGAGATTGTGGGACAAACAAATTGTGGGTTGTCGAAGCAGCACAAAATTCTACACTGGACTTACTTATTGGAAAAACCGTGGCTAAGACACGAAAGAATGGACGCATCCCAGTGAGAGTATTAAATGACTTCAGATCATCAGTAAAAATTCCTAGTGGAACTGTATTAGGGCAATTTCAAGAGGTAGAAGCCATCCATTATTAACAGCAATGATTCATCTGGAATCGACTCTATTGGCAGCAAGGAGATGGAGGAAGATATCAATGCATGGACGCAAGGGTTGGAAGACAAGTACAAGCAGAAGGCCAGCCAGATGATCCGTAAATACTCCAACATATTCGACAATGATGGCAACAAACTAGGCAGGACCAACGTAGTGAAACATTGCATTGATACTGGTGAAGCAAGACCAATTTGTCAAGCTCCTCGAAGCGTTCCACTAACCAAACGTGACGCTGTTGGCCAAATAATTAGGGAAATGAGCGAAAGCGATGTTATCGAACCATCGGTAAGTCCATGGAGCTCTCCGGTGGTACTCGTGAAGAAGAAAGATGGCCAGTTGCGGTTCTGCGTGGACTATCGGAGATTAAATGAGGTTACACGAGAAAAACTATCCTTTGCCCAGGCTCGATGATACACTAGACTCGCTAACTGGCACAGAATGGTTCTCAACACTTGACTTTAAGAGCGGGTATTGGCAAGTAGAAGTGAGTGAAGAAGATAAAGAGAAGACACCCTTTAGTGTCGGCAACGGTCTATGGCAATTACGGTAATGCCATTTGGGTTATGCAACGCTCCTGCCACTTTTGAAAGATTAATGGACCATGTGCTCAAAGGACTACACTGGAAGACTTGTTTGGTGTATCTGGATGACATAATCGTATTGGGAAAGAGTTTCGATGAACATCTGAGTAATTTGGAAGAAGTTTTCCAGAGAAAAGCTGGCGCTGGTCTTAAACTAAGTCCTAAGAAGTGCTCTTTATTCAAGAAGGAGGTGAATTACTTAGGTCATCAAGTAACCACGAAGGGCGTTTCTGCGATGGCAAAAATAGAAGCAGTGAAGGATTGGCCGAGACCCAGAAATTTGTATGAATTAAGAAGTTTCTTTGGGCTGTGTACTTACTATCGCCGCTTTGTTCCGAATTTCGCCAGCGTAGCTCATAGTCTCCATGAACTCACAAGGAAAGATAGATCTTTCGAGTGGAAAACTGTACAAGAGGACGCTTTCCAAGCTTTGAAAGAACGGCTAAGCAGTGAGTCTATGCTAGCGTACCCGGTTCCAGGTGCAATATTTATTCTGGACACAGATGCTAGTGCTTATGACATAGGAGGTGTACTTTCGCAAGTGATTGATGAGCAGGAGAAGATAGTTGTCTATTATAGCCGGTCTATTGGGAAATCAGAGCGGAACTACTGCGTAACTCGGAGAGAACTATTAGCGTTGGTGGATTGCATTAAACACTTCCACAAATATCTGTATGGTCAACATTTTCGCTTGAGAACGGATCATGCAGCGCTGAAGTGGCTAATAGAGTTCAAGAATCCCGAAGGGCAGCTTGCACGGTGGATTGAGAGGATGGAAAGTTTTGACTTCACCATCAAGCACGGCAAGGGTAATACGCACGGAAATGCTGACGCGATGCCCGTCGACCATTTAGACTGGAATGTAAGCATTGTTCAAACACCGAGGGTAAGGAAGACATAATAGACGTCCGGCTAATGACAGTTACATTAGCTGAAGAGTGGGAGGCAAGTCACTTAAGGAAATGTCAGCAAGAAGATCCGGACTTGGAATTGGTAATGCACGAATTGAAGGTGAACAGACGGCCAAGTAAAGAACAAATAACAGCGGAAAGTCCAATCGCTAAGGCATACTGGGCGCAACGAAACAGTTTATAATTGATATCTGGCTGTTTGCATAGAGTATGGGAAAGTGAAGATGGTCAGTGCTCTCTGCAGCTTATAGCAGTTTCGAGGTTAAGGATTCCGGATGTTCTTAAGGAATTCCATAATGGTCCTAGTGGAGAGCATCTAGGCATTACAAAAACGCTGGAGAAGATCAAGAAACGGTTCTATTGTGTTGGCTGTCGGCAGTCGATCGCTGAGTGGATTGTTAACTGCACGGAGTGCATAGCAGCTAAAGGGCAAAATTCACGAAGTCAAACCAGGAAGCGAAAACAGTTGCGGATGCATTATTTCACAATTGGGTTACCAGATACGGTGCGCCTATAGAATTGCATTCAGACCAAGGAAAAAACTTTGAATTGGCGGTGTTCCAGATGTGCCAGTACTTGGTATTAGAAAAACACGAACGACAGCACTGCATCCTCAATCATATAGTATGGTAGAGCGATTCAACCGGACCTTGGAAGAGCACTTGCGGAAAGTAGTGGACAATAATCAAGATGATTGGGATGTGCATACACCGCTTTTCCTGATGGGATATCGATCCGCAGTGCATGAAACAACAGGTCAAACACCTGCGTGGATAATGTTTGGTGGTGAACTTCGGTTGCCCAGCGATTTAAAATTTGGAATAACTGGTGATGCGAGAAGAATTGGGAAAGAAGCGTCTACCGTTCTCGAGGAAGGGTTAAGAGAGATACATGCGCTTTTGGGGCAACAAACTCAAATTATGAGTGACAAAATGAAGGCTAGTTATGACAAGGCGATTAACTTCGAAGGCTTCCAAAATAGAGACTTGGTGTTGCTGTACAATCCACAACGAAAGAGAGGTTTGTCCCCAAAACTTCAATGCATTTGTGAAGGTCCATACAAGATAATCAAATTACTGAACGACGTAGTGTATCGAATCCAAACCGTAGGGAGGCCGAGAAACAAGATAAAAGTGGTCCCCCTAGAGAGGCTTGCTACGTTTGCAACAGCGAATGTGTCTGATCGGGACGATCACACCCTGCGGGTTAGGGGTTCAAGAATTTACCCGCGGTAAGGCATGCCTGTCGTAAGAGCCGACTAAAATCCTTAGTTCCCGCGACAGTGGGGTCCTTGTGCCGCAACGACTCGGATTTTTATCCGGCCAAGGACTTTCACTCCCGCTATGTTCCACGAAGCTCCATTTGGATAATTTTCTGCGGATACAACAACAACAACAACATAGGGACGATCAAACTTAGGTGGAGGGCAGTATGTCGAAAATGCGATGCGAATGTCAGATGAAAGAGAGAAGCCGATAGCTGGCCTTTTCTAGAGCGTAAAACGAGGCGATTATCGTAACGACGCGATTATTCCGGGGGTTTCGTTTTCAGCAGCAAACAAGTATATAAGGGCGACACCTGACTGCAAAAGTAGTCAGTCGTGAAGTAAACCCGTTGGAGATTACATTACAGTAAAGTAATAAAAACAGTACATTGTGAAAGTTGTATACAAGTAATTGTAAATAGTAACTGAATTGCAATTGAATTGTAAATTACTGAATAATAAAAGGACATTAAATAAAGTCTTTATAAATAAAGAGACTGCAAATTAAGTTGACGATTTTTATTTAACAATCCAGAGATCGTACCCGAAGGATTTGGGAAATCATCGAGGTTGATTCAGCAAGATCGTAACAATATGAAAATATTGTACGATTCTTTATAAATAAAGAGACTGCAAATTAAGATGACGATTTTTATTTAACAATCCAGAGATCGTACCCAAAGGATTTGGGAAATCATCGAGGTTGATTCTGCAAGATCGTAACAATATGAAAATATTGTACGATGCAGTTGCATGACCACAGAAAAAAATTAATAAAATTTTATGGAAAAAATTTGGAGGATTTTTGTTATTAACTTAATTTTAATGGAAATACTGTTCAAAGCGAAGCCGGTGTCGGTCCGGTGGAGGGTTATTTTTCCAAGCGGGGCCAAAGTCCGCCAATTTATAAAGGTGTTTCACTTAAGAATACTGTTCAAGATGAAAGCGGTGTTGGGTTATTTTCTCAAGTGCGGCCGGAAGCCGCCAAATTAGTGCGGCCGAGGGCCGCTAATTTATGAAGGTGTTTTACTTAAGAATACTGTAAAATATGTGTTTTTATTGTTTTTTTTAGGAACTTTTTTTTTACAGGTGGCATCACCAAAATTTTTGGTAGATAAGCAAAAACTAAGGAAAAAATTTATATTTTTTGCAACTTTGTACTTAAAAATCTCGAAAACTAGGAATTTTCGCCGTGTTTGATTTTCAGTTTTAGAATGAGGGGAGGGACCCCTACCACCCCCCCTCATTCGTTTTCCCCATAATATGGGACCGTAAAGGAATTGTTTCCCATGTCCCCATATGTTTTACATTCATATGTTAATTTTAATTTATAGATTATTTTATGGAATAGCAACGCCTGCATAGCCAAGTGGTTTTAAAGAGTGTTAGTTAAATAAGGAATACTCCCCCTACGTAAAATTTATATTTTTGACAATTGAGGACCTCCAACTACCAAACTTTAATCCGAATGACCACTGGTTTTACATCAAAATCACTCCCTTTAATCAGACCATGTTAACATAAAATATACACAACATATTATTTGTACAAATTTTAAATCCACAACGGACAAGAATTAATAATTTTTAAAATAACACCCGTACCTCTGGTATCTATGGTTTCTATTCTTCTTCACATTCACTCTAGTCATATATCAAAATCTGTCGCACAATACCCACACTGAAAAACTCACTTAACAAATGCTGTAATATTCTCATAACAATCTTTTAACCAGATTATAAAGGAGTATGGAAACTCTTTTTTTTAACATTTGACGTACAAAATTCAACTCTCATACGCCCTCGTTGCAAAATAGCGGCAAAAAATTAATTAATCTCGTAAATTACTATATTTCTTTTGGTATTAATATACGTCGTATATGTAGTAGTAAAAATTTCAAATGATTTGTTTTTCTCTCTAAGTCCGTTTAATTACATATGTTTTATAAATATGATATGTACTAATTCACCTAGCTCTAATTGACTGATACTATTCCGTTAAACTGAGAATATTTTGTTTAGTACCTTTTACATTTGGTTCTGATAAAGAAAAAAGGGGGAACAGATATATCACAATTTAGTTACCTATTTAATAAAATTTAGCAAGAAAAATATAATAGGAATAAAGAAAAATTAAGTCAAACAATATTTTGTATTTTCTTCTGTCTATTAATTACAATATTACATTTTTGACTTTCACAAATTTTACTTAACTCATACTTTTCCTGCACAAGAAAACCCTGTTGAAAATTAATTGTTTGTGTATTAGTAGCTTTATATGTATATGTTTACACCATGAATTTGTAATTGAAAGCTTTGTATTTAATAAATTTATTAAAAATCATACCTACATATTTCAATATTATAAAAAAGTTCAATCTGTTCAAATGATCCTATTCCAAATAAGTAACAAAGCTGTTTTCTTAATTTTTTTTATTTACTGAAAATGGTTTAAAGTACATCAGTATAAAATTATATATTATACATTCACATATGTAATTAATATATCCACTCAGATGGTTAAAGATTTTCGCATAGCTCCTGGCAACAGGTTTTTCCAATTCCATATACACGGCTTTCAGTTTTCTGACAATCTACAGACGTTATAATTTTAAGAAACAAAATATTTTTATTTCAAAGACATGTCACATATGTGTTTTTCTAATGAGCAAACAATTAACCAAAATTTATCGTAATGTAAAAATGGCATTGCCCGCATTCATGCGATCTTAGCTTAGCAACGTATAGGGGTACCAATTGCCAAATTTGCCACCACATTGTATCAGCACGTTTCCCACATTATTAGTCGACTCTCCTCCACGCAAGCCATTCCTAAATAAAACATTAATATGAAGAATTAAGCTCTGCGATACCTTTGGGCTCTATAAGGCATTATGTAATTAAATAAAATTGCATCAGCAGCTTTGTTTCCCATGCGCAACACTTACTGTAAAACGGAAAAGTCGCCGAAAAACGCCCCACTTTTAGTCCTACACTAATCTTCATTTTGTCAAAGCATGATGGAGGTCATAAGCTGCACTAGACAGCGGCATTGTTTTCCAGCATATAATATATAGATCTCTACTTCTTGTGTATAGAGTACATAAGCGCGGTAATTTACTTTCCTCAATGTTTTTTTCTTTTATGTGCAGTGTTTTGTAAGTTGTGGGATTTATCGTCCTGCGAATAACACATAATTTTGTATTGTGCTGGTGACTTCCGCACATATCCATTATGTTCTGCAATATTTAATAGCAAATATTACTAATGTACAAAGATTTAATAATTTTATTACATACCTTTATTTGATAGCGTCTACAAACTTCTTTGAAAAATAATATTTATATGATATTCACCCCGACAAGGTTGCTTATAATCATACTACTTATTTTTTGGTGAATTTCTATGTAGTTAAAATTTGAACAAAAAAGGCTTAAATAAAACTTCGAATATCACGATTATTTCAATATAATATTAAAGTGTATATAGAATAAAATATAAAATATATTCATGAAATGAAAAATTTTAGGAAAACTATTTATTAAGTTGTTTAACAAAATATCAAAGCGACCTTGCGCTGCACTTTATTCCACCATACTGGCTGTCAAAATCTAAATTCAACGCCTATACGTCCTTGTCAAATACATAGGCTGTTCTCAGCTGTGGGCTGGTTCCTGGAAATCACCTGATAGTTTCCATACTCCCTTATACTCTGCTTTTAACTTTAATCGGAAAATGAAAAAAACAACAAACCATAACAATAAATGGGAAATCTTACTGTTACAGCTAGTTGTGAAGTTAGCTGCGCTTGTCTTATTTAAGGCTGAATACTTGTACGTAAGGCAGTTACAGGTATAACTTAATAACTTAATAAGTAGCGATAGATTCATTTAACAAACAACACGAGCAGATAACGTAAAATATAGAGAAGATTCAATTACGTACCAGAGTGGAAAACGTCAAGAAGCGCGATTACTTGGTCTCACGTAATCGTACCACACTCCTCACATCTTCGCACCAAATTGCTGTAAACTTAACAGCATTGAGCGAAACAGTATGTTACATTGTATATAGAATGTAAATTGCTAAAGGGGTAAAAATAAAAAAATATCGCAAATTTTGCCGACGGCATTTTGGTTTGGCACATATGCACCTATGTAGGCCTAACTCAATATTGTACGAAAATGAGATATTGGCTTCACCGCATTCATTTGGTGGAAGTCTACTTGCAATGAATATATCAAGCTTGTATCTTTTTTATAACAGAAATTATGAGCTAAAAACCTACTAGGTTTCATATGGAGATGTATGGAAAAATGAAATTATAAAACTGCTATCCTGAATACTTAAAAAAATGGACTTACGTATATCATTCGTAAGTATACGCAATACTGTGTTTATTCATAAATAACCATATTTCCATATGAAATTAAAATAAAATATAATATTGACCATAAATTTATGTAGATATGTATGTAAAAACAGAATATGTTTATATATTAACATATGGAAACATATAAACATTAATCTGTATACTCAACCATACATATTTACGTCCGTGCAAATATGTACATACATACTGTGGCGAAAATGCGAAGCGAATGACAGATGAAAGAGAGGAGCCGACAACTGGCATTTTCTAGAGCGTAAAACGAGACGCGATTATCGTAACGACGCGATTATTCCGGGGGTTTCGTTTTCTAGCAACAAACAAGTATATAAGGACGACATACGACTGCAAGAGTAATGCGTCGTGAATTAAAAGCGTTGAAGATTACATTACATTGAAGTAATAAAAACAGTACATTGTGAAAGTTGTATACAAGTGATTGTAAATAGTAAAGTAAATTGTAATTGAATTGTGAATTACTGAGCAATCAAAAGGACATGAATTAATTTCTTTATAAATAAAGAAACTGCAAATTAAGTTGGCGATTTTATTTAAGAATCCAGAGATCGTACCTGAAGGATTTGGGAAATTTGGTGTCAGAAGTGGGATTGTTAAATAAATCTAAAAAGTATAATTATTGAAAAATGGTGGATTCAGGATTTGACGAGACCTATTCTCGAGAGGGAATTGGCAAAGCGTGGATTATCTACAACAGGAAATAAGGCAGAGCTGCAATCAAGACTGCGAGAATCAATGGAAGCCGAAGATATCGACTTGAACCAATACGAATTCCGTCGCGAGGTTGAAGATTTTGCAATTTCACAAAAATTGGATGCACAGGATGCCGGCATATCACAAAAGCTGGATGCGCAGGATGCCCTAATTCACAAAATATGTCTGTAATGAACGCGAACATATCACAAATCGATGCCAGCATTACATTACAAATGGTTGAACAGAGGGAGCAAATATCATCCTTAGGAGGAAAAATCGCGCAAATACAGCAAAATCTGGTGAGAGACAATGCGGAACTTAAGGAAAGGCAGGATCAAATCGAGACGCGACAAGACAAAATAGAGGAGCTAATTGAGGCAAAAGTGGTCAAATTGGAAGATCGGCAAGAAAAAATAGAAGAGTTAATTGAAGCCAAAGTCAACACATTGAAAGGTCGTTTCCGGAATTTGCAGTTAAATCGTCCAACCACTTCAATGAACTCTCCTAAGGTAAAAACACCATCTTTTGATGGAAAAATTCCCTTCCAAGTCTTCAAGCTCCAGTTTGAGCAGACGGCTGAAACAAATAAATGGAGCATGGAGGAAAAATCTTCTGCACTATTCGTTGCGTTGGAAGGACCTGCGGAAGAACTTTTGCAAACTGTACCTGATTATGAGAGAAATGATTACGACGGATTGATGCGAGCCCTGGAAAGACGCTATGGTAGCGAACACAGAAGACAAATTTACCAGATGGAGTTAGAAAAGCGTGACCAAAAACCCAACGAATCTCTACAGGAATATGCTTTTGAAATCGAGAGATTGGCTCATTTAGCCACAGGGCACGCGTCGGCTGAATATCTCGAAAGGGTGAAAATACAAAAATTCATCAGCGGAATAAAAGATGTTTACACCAAGCGAGAGACATATGCGAATCCAAAGTTAACATTCGCTGAAGAAAAACGAGCAACATTACTATTGGTGGATATGTGGATGGACGAGCGCGAAAATTAACAGTGTATACGGGCGCATCACACTCCATCATTCGAACTGACCTGATCGCTAAACAAGTGAGACCATTACCTGGAGCTGTATTGAAAACGGCGACTGATGAGGACACACAAGTAGTGGGAGAAATAACATGTGAGGTCTCAATCGGGAATGTGACGGTGTTACACAGCTTTATAGTCGCGCAGATCGTAGATGAGGTAATCATAGGAGTGGACTTCTTGATGGAGCAAGGTATCAAGATCGACTTGAATAACAAGGTTATGGAGTATAAGAACATGGAGGTACTACTAAACATCGGCTATAATTTCACATATAGCAGCAAACAAGTTGTCTTAGAAGGCAGTGAACTGATTCCACCAAAGTCAGAAGCAGTTGGTTGGGCGAAAATTAATGGAGATTGTGGGACAAACAAATTGTGGGTTGTCGAAGCAGCACAAAATTCTACACTGGACTTACTTATTGGAAAAACCGTGGCTAAGACACGAAAGAATGGACGCATCCCAGTGAGAGTATTAAATGACTTCAGATCATCAGTAAAAATTCCTAGTGGAATTGTATTAGGGCAATTTCAAGAGGTAGAAGCCATCCATTATTAACAGCAATGATTCATCTGGAATCGACTCTATTGGCAGCAAGGAGATGGAGGAAGATATCAATGCATGGACGCAAGCGTTGGAAGACAAGTACAAGCAGAAGGCCAGCCAGATGATCCGTAAATACTCCAACATATTCGACAATGATGGCAACAAACTAGGCAGGACCAACGTAGTGAAACATTGCATTGATACTGGTGAAGCAAGACCAATTCGTCAAGCTCCTCGAAGCGTTCCACTAACCAAACGTGACGCTGTTGGACAAATAATTAGGGAAATGAGCGAAAGCGATGTTATCGAACCATCGGTAAGTCCATGGAGCTCTCCGGTGGTACTCGTGAAGAAGAAAGATGGCCAGTTGCGGTTCTGCGTGGACTATCGGAGATTAAATGAGGTTACACGAGAAAAACTATCCTTTGCCCAGGCTCGATGATACACTAGACTCGCTAACTGGCACAGAATGGTTCTCAACACTTGACTTTAAGAGCGGGTATTGGCAAGTAGAAGTGAGTGAAGAAGATAAAGAGAAGACACCCTTTAGTGTCGGCAACGGTCTATGGCAATTACGGTAATGCCATTTGGGTTATGCAACGCTCCTGCCACTTTTGAAAGATTAATGGACCATGTGCTCAAAGGACTACACTGGAAGACTTGTTTGGTGTATCTGGATGACATAATCGTATTGGGAAAGAGTTTCGATGAACATCTGAGTAATTTGGAAGAAGTTTTCCAGAGAAAAGCTGGCGCTGGTCTTAAACTAAGTCCTAAGAAGTGCTCTTTATTCAAGAAGGAGGTGAATTACTTAGGTCATCAAGTAACCACGAAGGGCGTTTCTGCGATGGCAAAAATAGAAGCAGTGAAGGATTGGCCGAGACCCAGAAATTTGTATGAATTAAGAAGTTTCCTTGGGCTGTGTACTTACTATCGCCGCTTTGTTCCGAATTTCGCCAGCGTAGCTCATAGTCTCCATGAACTCACAAGGAAAGATAGATCTTTCGAGTGGAAAACTGTACAAGAGGACGCTTTCCAAGCTTTGAAAGAACGGCTAAGCAGTGAGTCTATGCTAGCGTACCCGGTTCCAGGTGCAATATTTATTCTGGACACAGATGCTAGTGCTTATGACATAGGAGGTGTACTTTCGCAAGTGATTGATGAGCAGGAGAAGATAGTTGTCTATTATAGCCGGTCTATTGGGAAATCAGAGCGGAACTACTGCGTAACTCGGAGAGAACTATTAGCGTTGGTGGATTGCATTAAACACTTCCACAAATATCTGTATGGTCAACATTTTCGCTTGAGAACGGATCATGCAGCGCTGAAGTGGCTAATAGAGTTCAAGAATCCCGAAGGGCAGCTTGCACGGTGGATTGAGAGGATGGAAAGTTTTGACTTCACCATCAAGCACGGCAAGGGTAATACGCACGGAAATGCTGACGCGATGCCCGTCGACCATTTAGACTGGAATGTAAGCATTGTTCAAAAACCGAGGGTAAGGAAGACATAATAGACGTCCGGCTAATGACAGTTACATTAGCTGAAGAGTGGGAGGCAAGTCACTTAAGGAAATGTCAGCAAGAAGATCCGGACTTGGAATTGGTAATGCACGAATTGAAGGTGAACAGACGGCCAAGTAAAGAACAAATAACAGCGGAAAGTCCAATCGCTAAGGCATACTGGGCGCAACGAAACAGTTTATAATTGATATCTGGCTGTTTGCATAGAGTATGGGAAAGTGAAGATGGTCAGTGCTCTCTGAAGCTTATAGCAGTTTCGAGGTTAAGGATTCCGGATGTTCTTAAGGAATTCCATAATGGTCCTAGTGGAGAGCATCTAGGCATTACAAAAACGCTGGAGAAGATCAAGAAACGGTTCTATTGTGTTGGCTGTCGGCAGTCGATCGCTGAGTGGATTGTTAACTGCACGGAGTGCATAGCAGCTAAAGGGCAAAAGTCACGAAGTCAAACCAGGAAGCGAAAACAGCTGCGGATGCATTATTTCACAATTGGGTTACCAGATACGGTGCGCCTATAGAATTGCATTCAGACCAAGGAAAAAACTTTGAATCGGCGGTGTTCCAGGAATATGCCAGATACTTGGTATTAGAAAAACACGAACGACAGCACTGTATCCTCAATCAGATAGTATAGTAGATCGATTCAACCGGACCTTGGAAGAGCACTTGCGGAAAGTAGTGGACAATAATCAACATGATTGGGATGTGCATATACCGCTTTTCCTGATGGGATATCGATCCGCAGTGCATGAAACAACAGGTCAAACACCTGCGAGGATAATGTTTGGTGGTGAACTTCGGTTGCCCAGCGATTTAAAATTTGGAATAACTGGTGATGCGAGAAGAATTGGGAAAGAAGCGTCTACCGTTCTCGAGGAAGAGTTAAAAGAGATACATGCGCTTTTGGGGCAACAAACTCAAATTACGAGTGACAAAATGAAGGCTAGTTATGACAAGGCGATTAACTTCGAAGGCTTCCAAAATAGAGACTTGGTGTTGCTGTACAATCCACAACGAAAGAGAGGTTTGTCCCCAAAACTTCAATGCATTTGTGAAGGTCCATACAAGATAATCAAATGACTGAACGACGTAGTGTATCGAATCCAAACCGTAGGGAGGCCGAGAAACAAGATAAAAGTGGTCCCCCTAGAGAGGCTTGCTACGTTTGCAACAGCGAATGTGTCTGATCGGGACGATCACACCCTGCGGGTTAGGGGTTCAAGAATTTACCCGCGGTAAGGCATGCCTGTCGTAAGAGCCGACTAAAATCCTTAGTTCCCGCGACAGTGGGGTCTTTATGCCGCAACGACTCGGATTTTTATCCGGCCAAGGACTGTCACTCCCGCTATGTTCCACGAAGCTCCATTTGGATAATTTTCTGCGGATACAACAACAACAACAACATAGGGACGATCAAACTTAGGTGGAGGGCAGTATGTCGAAAATGCGATGCGAATGTCAGATGAAAGAGAGAAGCCGATAGCTGGCCTTTTCTAGAGCGTAAAACGAGACGATTATCGTAACTAAACGATTATCGTAACGACGCGATTATTCCGGGGGTTTCGTTTTCAGCAGCAAACAAGTATATAAGGGCGACACCTGACTGCAAAAGTAGTCAGTCGTGAAGTAAATCCGTTGGAGATTACATTACAGTAAAGTAATAAAAACAGTACATTGTGAAAGTTGTATACAAGTAATTGTAAATAGTAACTGAATTGTAATTGAATTGTAAATTACTGAATAATAAAAGGACATTAAATAAAGTCTTTATAAATAAAGAGACTGCAAATTAAGTTGACGATTTTTATTTAACAATCCAGAGATCGTACACGAAGGATTTGGGAAATCATCGAGGTTGATTCAGCAAGATCGTAACAATATGAAAATATTGTACTATTCTTTATAAATAAAGAGACTGCAAATTAAGATGACGATTTTTATTTAACAATCCAGAGATCGTACCCAAAGGATTTGGGAAATCATCGAGGTTGATTCTGCAAGATCGTAACAATATGAAAATATTGTACGATGCAGTTGCATGACCACAGAAAAAAATTAATAAAATTTTATGGAAAAAATTTGGAGGATTTTTGTTATTAACTTAATTTTAATGGAAATACTGTTCAAAGCGAAGCCGGTGTCGGTCCGGTGGAGGGTTATTTTTCCAAGCGGGGCCAAAGTCCGCCAATTTATAAAGGTGTTTCACTTAAGAATACTGTTCAAGATGAAAGCGGTGTTGGGTTATTTTCTCAAGTGCGGCCGGAAGCCGCCAATATAGTGCGGCCGAGGGCCGCTAATTTATGAAGGTGTTATACTTAAGAATACTGTAAAATTTGTGTTTTTATTGTTTTTTTTAGGAACTTTTTTTTTACAGGTGGCATCACCAAAATTTATGGTAGATAAGCAAAAACTAAGGAAAAAATTTATATTTTTTGCAACTTTGTACTTAAAAATCTCGAAAACTAGGAATTTTCGCCGTGTTTGATTTTCAGTTTTAGAATGAGGGGAGAGAACCCTACCACCCCCCTCATTCGTTTTCCCCATAATATGGGACCGTAAAGGAATTGTTTCCCATGTTCCCATATGTTTTACATTCATATGTTAATTTTAATTTATAGATTATTTTATGGAATAGCAACGCCTGCCTAGCCAAGTGGTTTTAAAGAGTGTTAGTTAAATAAGGAATACTCCCCCTACGTAAAATTTATATTTTTGACAATTGAGGACCTCCAACTACCAAACTTTAATCCGAATGACCACTGGTTTTACCAAAATCACTCCCTTTAATCAGACCATGTTAACATAAAATATACACAACATATTATTTGTACAAATTTTAAATCCACAACGGACAAGAATTAATAATTTTTAAAATAACACCCGTACCTCTGGTATCTATGGTTTCTATTCTTCTTCACATTAACTCTAGTCATATATCAAAATCTGTCGCACAATACCCACACTGAAAAACTCACTTAGCAAATGCTGTAATATTCTAATAATAATCTTTTAACCAGATTATAAAGGAGTATGGAAACTCTTTTTTTTTTAACATTTGACGTACAAAATTCAACTCTCATACGCCCTCGTTGCAAAATAGCGGCAAAAAATTAATTAATCTCGTAAATTACTATATTTCTTTTGGTATTAATATACGTCGTATATGTAGTAGTAAAAATTTCAAATGATTTGTTTTTCTCTCTAAGTCCGTTTAATTACATATGTTTTATAAATATCATATGTACTAATTCACCTAGCTCTAATTGACTGATACTATTCCGTTAAACTGAGAATATTTTGTTTAGTACCTTTTACATTTGGTTCTGATAAAGAAAAAAGGGGGAACAGATATATCACAATTTAGTTACCTATTTAATAAAATTTAGCAAGAAAAATATAATAGGAATAAAGAAAAATTAAGTCAAACAATATTTTGTATTTTCTTCTGTCTATTAATTACAATATTACATTTTTGACTTTCACAAATTTTACTTAACTCATACTTTTCCTGCACAAGAAAACCCTGTTGAAAATTAATTGTTTGTGTATTAGTAGCTTTATATGTATATGTTTACACCATGAATTTGTAATTGAAAGCTTTGTATTTAATAAATTTATTAAAAATCATACCTACATATTTCAATATTATAAAAAAGTTCAATCTGTTCAAATGATCCTATTCCAAATAAGTAACAAAGCTGTTTTCTTAATTTTTTTTATTTACTGAAAATGGTTTAAAGTACATCAGTATAAAATTATATATTATACATTCACATATGTAATTAATATCTCCACTCAGATGGTTAAAGATTTTCGCATAGCTCCTGGCAACAGGTTTTTCCAATTCCATATACACGGCTTTCAGTTTTCTGACAATCTACAGACGTTATAATTTTAAGAAACAAAATATTTTTATTTCAAAGACATGTCACATATGTGTTTTTCTAATGAGCAAACAATTAACCAAAATTTATCGTAATGTAAAAATGGCATTGCCCGCATTCATGCGATCTTAGCTTAGCAACGTATAGGGGTACCAATTGCCAAATTTGCCACCACATTGTATCAGCACGTTTCCCACATTATTAGTCGACTCTCCTCCACGCAAGCCATTCCTAAATAAAACATTAAATTGAAGAATTAAGCTCTGCGATACCTTTGGGCTCTATAAGGCATTATGTAATTAAATAAAATTGCATCAGCAGCTTTGTTTCCCATGCGCAACACTTACTGTAAAACGGAAAAGTCGCCGAAAAACGCCCCACTTTTAGTCCTACACTAATCTTCATTTTGTCAAAGCATGATGGAGGTCATAAGCTGCACTAGACAGCGGCATTGTTTTCCAGCATATAATATATAGATCTCTACTTCTTGTGTATAGAGTACATAAGCGCGGTAATTTACTTTCCTCAATGTTTTTTTCTTTTATGTGCAGTGTTTTGTAAGTTGTGGGATTTATCGTCCTGCGAATAACACATAATTTTGTATTGTGCTGGTGACTTCCGCACATATCCATTATGTTCTGCAATATTTAATAGCAAATATTACTAATGTACAAAGATTTAATAATTTTATTACATACCTTTATTTGATAGCGTCTACAAACTTCTTTGAAAAATAATATTTATATGATATTCACCCCGACAAGGTTGCTTATAATCATACTACTTATTTTTTGGTGAATTTCTATGTAGTTAAAATTTGAACAAAAAAGGCTTAAATAAAACTTCGAATATCACGATTATTTCAATATAATATTAAAGTATATATAGAATATTTTTATAAGGGCTATATTTCCTATCGACAAAATATAAAATATATTCATGAAATGAAAAATTTTAGGAAAACTATTTATTAAGTTGTTTAACAAAATATCAAAGCGACCTTGCGCTGCACTTTATTCCACCATACTGGCTGTCAAAATCTAAATTCAGCGCCTATACGTCCTTGTCAAATACATAGGCTGTTCTCAGCTGTGGGCTGGTTCCTGGAAATCACCTGATAGTTTCCATACTCCCTTATACTCTGCTTTTAACTTTAATCGGAAAATGAAAAAAACAACAAACCATAACAATAAATGGGAAATCTTACTGTTACAGCTAGTTGTGAAGTTAGCTAAATTGCTAAAGGGGTAAAAATAAAAAAATATCGCAAATTTTGCCGACTGCATTTTGGTTTGGCACATATGCACCTATGTAGGCCTAACTCAATATTGTACGAAAATGAGATATTGGCTTCACCGCATTCATTTGGTGGAAGTCTACTTGCAATGAATATATCAAGCTTGTATCTTTTTTATAACAGAAATTATGAGCTAAAAACCTACTAGGTTTCATATGGAGATGTATGGAAAAATGAAATTATAAAACTGCTATCCTGAATACTTAAAAAAAATGGACTTACGTATATCATTCGTAAGTATACGCAATACTGTGTTTATTCATAAATAACCATATTTCCATATGAAATTAAAATAAAATATAATATTGACCATAAATTTATGTAGATATGTATGTAAAAACAGAATATGTTTATATATTAACATATGGAAACATATAAACATTAATCTGTATACTCAACCATACATATTTACGTCCGTGCAAATATGTCCGTGTAATATGATGCTGTGGCGAAAATGCGAAGCGAATGACAGATGAAAGAGAGGAGCCGACAACTGGCATTTTCTAGAGCGTAAAACGAGACGCGATTATCGTAACGACGCGATTATTCCGGGGGTTTCGTTTTCTAGCAACAAACAAGTATATAAGGACGACATACGACTGCAAGAGTAATGCGTCGTGAATTAAAAGCGTTGAAGATTACATTACATTGAAGTAATAAAAACAGTACATTGTGAAAGTTGTATACAAGTGATTGTAAATAGTAAAGTAAATTGTAATTGAATTGTGAATTACTGAGCAATCAAAAGGACATTAATTAATTTCTTTATAAATAAAGAAACTGCAAATTAAGTTGGCGATTTTATTTAACACTCCAGAGATCGTACCTGAAGGATTTGGGAAATTTGGTGTCAGAAGGATTGTTAAATAAATCTAAAAAGTATAATTATTGAAAAATGGTGGATTCAGGATTTGACGAGACCTATTCTCGAGAGGGAATTGGCAAAGCGTGGATTATCTACAACAGGAAATAAGGCAGAGCTGCAATCAAGACTGCGAGAATCAATGGAAGCCGAAGATATCGACTTGAACCAATACGAATTCCGTCGCGAGGATGAAGATATATCTTTGAAGGATATTGACAAAGAAGAGGCTAGTGATTCTGCGAAGTAGTTAGAGCAGCCATAAAGTAAGATTCAAGAAAAGGCTCCTAGCTCATCTGCGGGTATTGACATGAACATGTTATTGGCTGCAATTTCACAAAAATTGGATGCACAGGATGCCGGCATATCACAAAAGCTGGATGCGCAGGATGCCCTAATTCACAAAATATGTCTGTAATGAACGCGAACATATCACAAATCGATGCCAGCATTACATTACAAATGGTTGAACAGAGGGAGCAAATATCATCCTTAGGAGGAAAAATCGCGCAAATACAGCAAAATCTGGTGAGAGACAATGCGGAACTTAAGGAAAGGCAGGATCAAATCGAGACGCGACAAGACAAAATAGAGGAGCTAATTGAGGCAAAAGTGGTCAAATTGGAAGATCGGCAAGAAAAAATAGAAGAGTTAATTGAAGCCAAAGTCAACACATTGAAAGGTCGTTTCCGGAATTTGCAGTTAAATCGTCCAACCACTTCAATGAACTCTCCTAAGGTAAAAACACCATCTTTTGATGGAAAAATTCCCTTCCAAGTCTTCAAGCTCCAGTTTGAGCAGACGGCTGAAACAAATAAATGGAGCATGGAGGAAAAATCTTCTGCACTATTCGTTGCGTTGGAAGGACCTGCGGAAGAACTTTTGCAAACTGTACCTGATTATGAGAGAAATGATTACGACGGATTGATGCGAGCCCTGGAAAGACGCTATGGTAGCGAACACAGAAGACAAATTTACCAGATGGAGTTAGAAAAGCGTGACCAAAAACCCAACGAATCTCTACAGGAATATGCTTTTGAAATCGAGAGATTGGCTCATTTAGCCACAGGGTACGCGTCGGCTGAATATCTCGAAAGGGTGAAAATACAAAAATTCATCAGCGGAATAAAAGATGTTTACACCAAGCGAGAGACATATGCGAATCCAAAGTTAACATTCGCTGAAGAAAAACGAGCAACATTACTATTGGTGGATATGTGGATGGACGAGCGCGAAAATTAACAGTGTATACGGGCGCATCACACTCCATCATTCGAACTGACCTGATCGCTAAACAAGTGAGACCATTACCTGGAGCTGTATTGAAAACGGCGACTGATGAGGACACACAAGTAGTGGGAGAAATAACATGTGAGGTCTCAATCGGGAATGTGACGGTGTTACACAGCTTTATAGTCGCGCAGATCGTAGATGAGGTAATCATAGGAGTGGACTTCTTGATGGAGCAAGGTATCAAGATCGACTTGAATAACAAGGTTATGGAGTATAAGAACATGGAGGTACTACTAAACATCGGCTATAATTTCACATATAGCAGCAAACAAGTTGTCTTAGAAGGCAGTGAACTGATTCCACCAAAGTCAGAAGCAGTTGGTTGGGCGAAAATTAATGGAGATTGTGGGACAAACAAATTGTGGGTTGTCGAAGCAGCACAAAATTCTACACTGGACTTACTTATTGGAAAAACCGTGGCTAAGACACGAAAGAATGGACGCATCCCAGTGAGAGTATTAAATGACTTCAGATCATCAGTAAAAATTCCTAGTGGAATTGTATTAGGGCAATTTCAAGAGGTAGAAGCCATCCATTATTAACAGCAATGATTCATCTGGAATCGACTCTATTGGCAGCAAGGAGATGGAGGAAGATACCAATGCATGGACGCAAGGGTTGGAAGACAAGTACAAGCAGAAGGCCAGCCAGATGATCCGTAAATACTCCAACATATTCGACAATGATGGCAACAAACTAGGCAGGACCAACGTAGTGAAACATTGCATTGATACTGGTGAAGCAAGACCAATTCGTCAAGCTCCTCGAAGCGTTCCACTAACCAAACGTGACGCTGTTGGCCAAATAATTAGGGAAATGAGCGAAAGCGATGTTATCGAACCATCGGTAAGTCCATGGAGCTCTCCGGTGGTACTCGTGAAGAAGAAAGATGGCCAGTTGCGGTTCTGCGTGGACTATCGGAGATTAAATGAGGTTACACGAGAAAAACTATCCTTTGCCCAGGCTCGATGATACACTAGACTCGCTAACTGGCACAGAATGGTTCTCAACACTTGACTTTAAGAGCGGGTATTGGCAAGTAGAAGTGAGTGAAGAAGATAAAGAGAAGACACCCTTTAGTGTCGGCAACGGTCTATGGCAATTACGGTAATGCCATTTGGGTTATGCAACGCTCCTGCCACTTTTGAAAGATTAATGGACCATGTGCTCAAAGGACTACACTGGAAGACTTGTTTGGTATATCTGGATGACATGATCGTATTGGGAAAGAGTTTCGATGAACATCTGAGTAATTTGGAAGAAGTTTTCCAGAGAAAAGCTGGCGCTGGTCTTAAACTAAGTCCTAAGAAGTGCTCTTTATTCAAGAAGGAGGTGAATTACTTAGGTCATCAAGTAACCACGAAGGGCGTTTCTGCGATGGCAAAAATAGAAGCAGTGAAGGATTGGCCGAGACCCAGAAATTTGTATGAATTAAGAAGTTTCCTTGGGCTGTGTACTTACTATCGCCGCTTTGTTCCGAATTTCGCCAGCGTAGCTCATAGTCTCCATGAACTCACAAGGAAAGATAGATCTTTCGAGTGGAAAACTGTACAAGAGGACGCTTTCCAAGCTTTGAAAGAACGGCTAAGCAGTGAGTCTATGCTAGCGTACCCGGTTCCAGGTGCAATATTTATTCTGGACACAGATGCTAGTGCTTATGACATAGGAGGTGTACTTTCGCAAGTGATTGATGAGCAGGAGAAGATAGTTGCCTATTATAGCCGGTCTATTGGGAAATCAGAGCGGAACTACTGCGTAACTCGGAGAGAACTATTAGCGTTGGTGGATTGCATTAAACACTTCCACAAATATCTGTATGGTCAACATTTTCGCTTGAGAACGGATCATGCAGCGCTGAAGTGGCTAATAGAGTTCAAGAATCCCGAAGGGCAGCTTGCACGGTGGATTGAGAGGATGGAAAGTTTTGACTTCACCATCAAGCACGGCAAGGGTAATACGCACGGAAATGCTGACGCGATGCCCGTCGACCATTTAGACTGGAATGTAAGCATTGTTCAAAAAGTGAGGGTAAGGAAGACATAATAGACGTCCGGCTAATGACAGTTACATTAGCTGAAGAGTGGGAGGCAAGTCACTTAAGGAAATGTCAGCAAGAAGATCCGGACTTGGAATTGGTAATGCACGAATTGGAGGTGAACAGACGGCCAAGTAAAGAACAAATAACAGCGGAAAGTCCAATCGCTAAGGCATACTGGGCGCAACGAAACAGTTTATAATTGATATCTGGCTGTTTGCATAGAGTATGGGAAAGTGAAGATGGTCAGTGCTCTCTGAAGCTTATAGCAGTTTCGAGGTTAAGGATTCCGGATGTTCTTAAGGAATTCCATAATGGTCCTAGTGGAGAGCATCTAGGCATTACAAAAACGCTGGAGAAGATCAAGAAACGGTTCTATTGTGTTGGCTGTCGGCAGTCGATCGCTGAGTGGATTGTTAACTGCACGGAGTGCATAGCAGCTAAAGGGCAAAAGTCACGAAGTCAAACCAGGAAGCGAAAACAGTTGCGGATGCATTATTTCACAATTGGGTTACCAGATACGGTGCGCCTATAGAATTGCATTCAGACCAAGGAAAAAACTTTGAATTGGCGGTGTTCCAGATGTGCCAGTACTTGGTATTAGAAAAACACGAACGACAGCACTGCATCCTCAATCATATAGTATGGTAGAGCGATTCAACCGGACCTTGGAAGAGCACTTGCGGAAAGTAGTGGACAATAATCAAGATGATTGGGATGTGCATACACCGCTTTTCCTGATGGGATATCGATCCGCAGTGCATGAAACAACAGGTCAAACACCTGCGTGGATAATGTTTGGTGGTGAACTTCGGTTGCCCAGCGATTTAAAATTTGGAATAACTGGTGATGCGAGAAGAATTGGGAAAGAAGCGTCTACCGTTCTCGAGGAAGAGTTAAAAGAGATACATGCGCTTTTGGGGCAACAAACTCAAATTACGAGTGACAAAATGAAGGCTAGTTATGACAAGGCGATTAACTTCGAAGGCTTCCAAAATAGAGACTTGGTGTTGCTGTACAATCCACAACGAAAGAGAGGTTTGTCCCCAAAACTTCAATGCATTTGTGAAGGTCCATACAAGATAATCAAATTACTGAACGACGTAGTGTATCGAATCCAAACCGTAGGGAGGCCGAGAAACAAGATACAAGTGGTCCCCCTAGAGAGGCTTGCTACGTTTGCAACAGCGAATGTGTCTGATCGGGACGATCACACCCTGCGGGTTAGGGGTTCAAGAATTTACCCGCGGTAAGGCATGCCTGTCGTAAGAGCCGACTAAAATCCTTAGTTCCCGCGACAGTGGGGTCTTTATGCCGCAACGACTCGGATTTTTATCCGGCCAAGGACTGTCACTCCCGCTATGTTCCACGAAGCTCCATTTGGATAATTTTCTGCGGATACAACAACAACAACAACATAGGGACGATCAAACTTAGGTGGAGGGCAGTATGTCGAAAATGCGATGCGAATGTCAGATGAAAGAGAGAAGCCGATAGCTGGCCTTTTCTAGAGCGTAAAACGAGACGATTATCGTAACGACGCGATTATTCCGGGGGTTTCGTTTTCAGCAGCAAACAAGTATATAAGGGCGACACCTGACTGCAAAAGTAGTCAGTCGTGAAGTAAACCCGTTGGAGATTACATTACAGTAAAGTAATAAAAACAGTACATTGTGAAAGTTGTATACAAGTAATTGTAAATAGTAACTGAATTGTAATTGAATTGTAAATTACTGAATAATAAAAGGACATTAAATAAAGTCTTTATAAATAAAGAGACTGCAAATTAAGTTGACGATTTTTATTTAACAATCCAGAGATCGTACACGAAGGATTTGGGAAATCATCGAGGTTGATTCAGCAAGATCGTAACAATATGAAAATATTGTACGATTCTTTATAAATAAAGAGACTGCAAATTAAGATGACGATTTTTATTTAACAATCCAGAGATCGTACCCAAAGGATTTGGGAAATCATCGAGGTTGATTCTGCAAGATCGTAACAATATGAAAATTTTGTACGATGCAGTTGCATGACCACAGAAAAAAATTAATAAAATTTTATGGAAAAAATTTGGAGGATTTTTGTTATTAACTTAATTTTAATGGAAATACTGTTCAAAGCGAAGCTGGTGTCGATCCGGTGGAGGGTTATTTTTCCAAGCGGGGCCAAAGTCCGCCAATTTATAAAGGTGTTTCACTTAAGAATACTGTTCAAGATGAAAGCGGTGTTGGGTTATTTTCTCAAGTGCGGCCGGAAGCCGCTAATTTATGAAGGTGTTTTACTTAAGAATACTGTAAAATTTGTGTTTTTATTGTTTTTTTTAGGAACTTTTTCTTTACAGGTGGCATCACCAAAATTTATGGTGGTTGCTTTGATAAGCAAAAACTAAGGAAAAGATTCATATTTTTTGCAACTTTGTATTTAAATATCTCGAAAACTATGAATTTTCGCCGTGTTTGGTTTTCAGGTTTAGAATGAAAGGAGGGATCCCTACCACCCCCATCATTCGTTTTCCCCATAATGTGGGACCATAACGGAATTGTTTCCCTAGTATAGAAATGTAATAATCTATGAAATAGTGAATAAAAACATCAAAGAAACTTTCTTACACCATATATAAAACATTTGTGCGCGTGTTATATGAAAAATTTGCAATACAATAGTAAATTTTTTAACAACAAATTATGCGCAATTAAATAAAAATATTATGGAAACTAAAATCAATTTACATAAATAACATCTGTAGTAACCACATTTGAAAGTATCATAAATATAAATAAAGTATTTTGGCTAATATAAGCATTGGTACCATCTTGCAAAGCTCAGCCCTAAATTATTTAATTAAATTAATAAAACCAATTTTACTTATGCATAAATTTTCTTGAACGAATTGCAATTGTAATGTTTCACAATGACAGTAAATGGGTATTGTCATACGGCATTAATATGAAAATATTGTACGATGTAGAGTTGCATGACCACAGAAAAAAATTAATAAAATTTATGGAAAAAATTTGGATGATTTTTGTTATTAACTTAATTTTAATGGAAATACTGCTCAAAGCGAAACCGGTGTTTGTTCGGTGGAGGGTTATTTTTCCAAGCGCGGCCGAAGGCCACCAATATCTACAGGTGTTTCACTTAAGAATACTGTTCAAGGCGAACCGGTGTTGGTCCGGTGGAGGGTTATTTTTCCAAGCGCGGCCAAAGGCCGCCAATTTATGAAGGTGTTTCACTTAAAAATACTGTTTAAGATGAAAACGGTGTTGGGTTATTTGGCTGAGCTTTAGTTTTCAGTCGCACTTCATATTATAAGCAAATAAAAAGCAATTTCGTCATGAAACTTTGTAGGAATGATCAGAAGGATGTATTTTTCCAATACTTTAAGAAATAAAATTTAAAAATATTATAGTTCACAAGTTAATTGTTGTTAACAATTGCCAATCTTTTCGTATCATTTCCTTATGAAATTTTCACTTTTTTCCAACTTTCCTTTAACCAACGCGTATATTACTTCCACTTGATAAATTATTTTCACTTATTTTGTTTAAATTAATAAGAAATGCGACTTAAATCAACATTAACAAATTATATTATAATCAAAACAGATGCACACTTAAAAATGGTTGCAGTCTAATCACGAAGGTGTTGCCGTACTTTGTAAAATAAACTATAAAGACAATTACAAAAACTCCGCGAATTTCGCAGTTTTGTGAAATTGATAGAGGCAATTAAACATATGTACTTATAAAATATTCTTTACTTTTATTTTATTATTAAAGAAGGTTATCATCATACCGAAGTGTTTTACTTCAACATACCCTGTAAGGCAAAGCCGATTTTGATTCGACCTAGAGTTATTTTTCTAAAGCGCGGCCGTAGGCCGCCAATTTACAAAAGTATTTCACTTAAAAATAATGTGCAAGGCGAAGCCGGTGCTTAAAAAAATAACCCTGGGCCAAGCCAACATCGATTTCGACTTGCACAGTATTTTTAATTTGCTATTTTAGTAATCCGACAACATCAATTTTGATGTCATAGTACATTAAATTTTGCAAAATTTAAAATTAAATTACTCAAAAACTATAAGTTGCCTAGAAAAAAGAAAGTTAGTTTTAGAATCTCTTTCCCCCATACCCAATTTATTTCCAAAAGCCTGCGACTGAAAACTAAAATTTTCCCCTTAAGAATACTGCAAAATTTGTGTTTTTATTGTTTTTTTAGGAACTTCTTTTTTTTACAGGTGGCATCACAAAAATTTATGGTAGTTGCTTTGATAAGCAAAAACTTTGGAAAAAATTCATATTATTCCCAACTCTCGAAAACTAGGCATTTGCTCGGGGTTTGGTTTTCAGTTTTAGAATGGGAGAGGGACCCCTAACCACCCCCATTATTCGTTTTCCCCATAGTGTGGTACCATAAAGCACTTGTTTCCCATAAAATATACACAACATATTGTGGCGAAAATGCGTAGCGAATGACAGATGAAAGAGAGGATCCGACAACTGGCACGTTCTAGAGCGTAAACGAGCCGATTATCGTAAACGACGCGATTATTCCAGGGGTTTCGTTTTTCAAGCAGCAAATAAGTATATAAGGACGACATACGACTGCAAGAGTGATCAGTTGTGAATTAAACTCGTGGAGATTACACTACAGTAAAGTAATAAAAACAGTACATAGTGAAAGTTGTACACAAGTGATTGTAAATAGTAAAATAAATTGTAATTGAATCGTGAATTACTGAGTAATCAAAAGGACATTAATTAAATTCTTTATAAATACAGAAACTGCAAATTAAGTTGGCGATTTTATTTAACAATCCAGAGATCGTACCTGAAGGATTTGGGAAATCATCGAGGTTGATTCAGCAAGATCGTAACAATTGGTGTCCGAAGTGGGATTGTTAAATAAATCCCAAAGGATAGTAATCGAAAATGGTGAAGATTCAAGATTTGACGATACCTCTTCTCAAGAGAGAGTTGTCAAAGCGAGGATTGTCTGCAACAGGGAATAAGGCAGAACTGCAATCGAGACTGCGAGAAGCAATGGAAGTCGAAGGTATCGACTTGAAGCAATACGAATTCCGCCGCGAGGATGAAGATGTATCCTTGAAGGATGTTGACAAGGAAGAAGCTAGTGATTCTGCGAAGAAGTTGGAGCAGCCCCCAAGTAAGATTCAAGAAAAGGATCCTGTTTCATATACGGGTATGGACATGAACATGTTATTGGCTGCAATTTCACAAATCAATGCCAACATGTCACAAAACATTTCACAAATCAATGCCAACATGTCACAAAACATGTCACAAATCGATGCCAAGATATCAGAAAAGATGGGTGCACAGGATGCCCGTAATTCACAAAAGTTGGCTGAAATTTCAGAAGTTGGATGGATTAGAATAGAAGGAACAATCGCACAAATACAGCAAAATCTGGTGCTAGACAATACAGAACTTAAGGAAAGACATTGAGACCCAAGTGAACACATTGGAAGGTCGGCAAGAAAAAATGGAAGAGTTAATTGAAGCCAAAGTCAACACATTGAAAGGTCGTTTCCGGAATTCGCAGTTAAATCGTCCAACCACTTCAGTGAACGCTCCCAAGGTAAAAACACCATCTTTTGACGGAAAAATTCCCTTCCAAGTCTTCAAGCTCCAGTTTGAGAAGACAGCTGAAACAAATAAATGGAGCATGGAGGAAAAATCTGCTGCACTATTCGTTGCGTTGGAAGGACCTGCGGTAGAACTTTTGCAAACTGTACCTGATTATGAGAGAAATGATTACGACGGATTGATGCGAGCCCTGGAAAGACGCTATGGTAGCGAACACAGAAGACAAATTTACCAGATGGAGTTAGAAAAGCGTGACCAAAAACCCAACGAATCTCTACAGGAATATGCTTCGGAAATTGAGAGATTGACTCATTTAGCCATCGGAGACGCATCGGGTGAGCATCTCGAAAGGGTGAAAATACAAAAATTCATCAGCGGAATAAAAGATGTTTACACCAAGCGAGAGACATATGCGAATCCAAAGTTAACATTCGCTGAAGAAAAACGAGCAACATTACTATTGGTGGATATGTGGATGGACGAGCGCGAAAATTAACAGTGTATACGGGCGCATCACACTCCATCATTCGAACTGACCTGATCGCTAAACAAGTGAGACCATTACCTGGAGCTGTATTGAAAACGGCGACTGATGAGGACACACAAGTAGTGGGAGAAATAACATGTGAGGTCTCAATCGGGAATGTGACGGTGTTACACAGCTTTATAGTCGCGCAGATCGTAGATGAGGTAATCATAGGAGTGGACTTCTTGATGGAGCAAGGTATCAAGATCGACTTGAATAACAAGGTTATGGAGTATAAGAACATGGAGGTACTACTAAACATCGGCTATAATTTCACATATAGCAGCAAACAAGTTGTCTTAGAAGGCAGTGAACTGATTCCACCAAAGTCAGAAGCAGTTGGTTGGGCGAAAATTAATGGAGATTGTGGGACAAACAAATTGTGGGTTGTCGAAGCAGCACAAAATTCTACACTGGACTTACTTATTGGAAAAACCGTGGCTAAGACACGAAAGAATGGACGCATCCCAGTGAGAGTATTAAATGACTTCAGATCATCAGTAAAAATTCCTAGTGGAACTGTATTAGGGCAATTTCAAGAGGTAGAAGCCATCCATTATTAACAGCAATGATTCATCTGGAATCGACTCTATTGGCAGCAAGGAGATGGAGGAAGATATCAATGCATGGACGCAAGGGTTGGAAGACAAGTACAAGCAGAAGGCCAGCCAGATGATCCGTAAATACTCCAACATATTCGACAATGATGGCAACAAACTAGGCAGGACCAACGTAGTGAAACATTGCATTGATACTGGTGAAGCAAGACCAATTCGTCAAGCTCCTCGAAGCGTTCCACTAACCAAACGTGACGCTGTTGGCCAAATAATTAGGGAAATGAGCGAAAGCGATGTTATCGAACCATCGGTAAGTCCATGGAGCTCTCCGGTGGTACTCGTGAAGAAGAAAGATGGCCAGTTGCGGTTCTGCGTGGACTATCGGAGATTAAATGAGGTTACACGAGAAAAACTATCCTTTGCCCAGGCTCGATGATACACTAGACTCGCTAACTGGCACAGAATGGTTCTCAACACTTGACTTTAAGAGCGGGTATTGGCAAGTAGAAGTGAGTGAAGAAGATAAAGAGAAGACACCCTTTAGTGTCGGCAACGGTCTATGGCAATTACGGTAATGCCATTTGGGTTATGCAACGCTCCTGCCACTTTTGAAAGATTAATGGACCATGTGCTCAAAGGACTACACTGGAAGACTTGTTTGGTGTATCTGGATGACATAATCGTATTGGGAAAGAGTTTCGATGAACATCTGAGTAATTTGGAAGAAGTTTTCCAGAGAAAAGCTGGCGCTGGTCTTAAACTAAGTCCTAAGAAGTGCTCTTTATTCAAGAAGGAGGTGAATTACTTAGGTCATCAAGTAACCACGAAGGGCGTTTCTGCGATGGCAAAAATAGAAGCAGTGAAGGATTGGCCGAGACCCAGAAATTTGTATGAATTAAGAAGTTTCTTTGGGCTGTGTACTTACTATCGCCGCTTTGTTCCGAATTTCGCCAGCGTAGCTCATAGTCTCCATGAACTCACAAGGAAAGATAGATCTTTCGAGTGGAAAACTGTACAAGAGGACGCTTTCCAAGCTTTGAAAGAACGGCTAAGCAGTGAGTCTATGCTAGCGTACCCGGTTCCAGGTGCAATATTTATTCTGGACACAGATGCTAGTGCTTATGACATAGGAGGTGTACTTTCGCAAGTGATTGATGAGCAGGAGAAGATAGTTGTCTATTATAGCCGGTCTATTGGGAAATCAGAGCGGAACTACTGCGTAACTCGGAGAGAACTATTAGCGTTGGTGGATTGCATTAAACACTTCCACAAATATCTGTATGGTCAACATTTTCGCTTGAGAACGGATCATGCAGCGCTGAAGTGGCTAATAGAGTTCAAGAATCCCGAAGGGCAGCTTGCACGGTGGATTGAGAGGATGGAAAGTTTTGACTTCACCATCAAGCACGGCAAGGGTAATACGCACGGAAATGCTGACGCGATGCCCGTCGACCATTTAGACTGGAATGTAAGCATTGTTCAAACACCGAGGGTAAGGAAGACATAATAGACGTCCGGCTAATGACAGTTACATTAGCTGAAGAGTGGGAGGCAAGTCACTTAAGGAAATGTCAGCAAGAAGATCCGGACTTGGAATTGGTAATGCACGAATTGAAGGTGAACAGACGGCCAAGTAAAGAACAAATAACAGCGGAAAGTCCAATCGCTAAGGCATACTGGGCGCAACGAAACAGTTTATAATTGATATCTGGCTGTTTGCATAGAGTATGGGAAAGTGAAGATGGTCAGTGCTCTCTGCAGCTTATAGCAGTTTCGAGGTTAAGGATTCCGGATGTTCTTAAGGAATTCCATAATGGTCCTAGTGGAGAGCATCTAGGCATTACAAAAACGCTGGAGAAGATCAAGAAACGGTTCTATTGTGTTGGCTGTCGGCAGTCGATCGCTGAGTGGATTGTTAACTGCACGGAGTGCATAGCAGCTAAAGGGCAAAATTCACGAAGTCAAACCAGGAAGCGAAAACAGTTGCGGATGCATTATTTCACAATTGGGTTACCAGATACGGTGCGCCTATAGAATTGCATTCAGACCAAGGAAAAAACTTTGAATTGGCGGTGTTCCAGATGTGCCAGTACTTGGTATTAGAAAAACACGAACGACAGCACTGCATCCTCAATCATATAGTATGGTAGAGCGATTCAACCGGACCTTGGAAGAGCACTTGCGGAAAGTAGTGGACAATAATCAAGATGATTGGGATGTGCATACACCGCTTTTCCTGATGGGATATCGATCCGCAGTGCATGAAACAACAGGTCAAACACCTGCGTGGATAATGTTTGGTGGTGAACTTCGGTTGCCCAGCGATTTAAAATTTGGAATAACTGGTGATGCGAGAAGAATTGGGAAAGAAGCGTCTACCGTTCTCGAGGAAGAGTTAAAAGAGATACATGCGCTTTTGGGGCAACAAACTCAAATTACGAGTGACAAAATGAAGGCTAGTTATGACAAGGCGATTAACTTCGAAGGCTTCCAAAATAGAGACTTGGTGTTGCTGTACAATCCACAACGAAAGAGAGGTTTGTCCCCAAAACTTCAATGCATTTGTGAAGGTCCATACAAGATAATCAAACGACTAAACGTCGTAGTGTATCGAATACAAACTGTGGGGAGGCCGAGAAACAAGATGAAAGTGGTCCACCTAGAGAGGCTTGCTGCGTTCGGAATAGCGAATGTGTCTGATCGGGACGATCAGACTTAGGTGGAGGGCAGTGTGGCGAAAATCCGAAGCGAATGACAGATGAAAGAGAGGAGCCGACAACTGGCATGTTCTTGAGCGTAAACGAGGCGATTATCGTAAACGACGATTATCGTAAACGAGGCGATTATCATAAACGACGATTATCGTAAGCGAGGCGATTATCGTAAACGACGCGATTATTCCAGGGGTTTCGTTTTTCAAGCAGCAAACAAGTATATAAGGACGACATTCGACTGCAAGAGTAATCAGTTTGGAATTAAACTCGTGGAGATTACATTACAGTAAAGTAATAAAAACAGTACATTGTGAAAGTTGTATATAAGTGATTGTAAATATTAAGGTAAATTGTAATTGAATTGTGAATTACCAAATAATTAAAAGGACATTAATTAAATCTTTAAAAATAAAGAGACTGCAAATTAAGTTGGCGATTTTATTTAACAATCCAGAGATCGTACCCGAAAGATTAAGGAAATCATCGAGGGTAATCAGCAAGAACGTAACAGTATGCATGATTTTCAAGTACTTAAATATGTATGCACATCCAACATGCAAAAATTTTCATTCATAAACGCATGCGCCGCCAATAAAGCGAAATGCGTTCATTCATAAAAACAATCCAGCACATTAGCTCGCTTACCCGTCGCAACATTTGCTTCCTCGCGAAAGGTAGAAAGTTAATAATGTAGGAAAGCCTAAATTCGGGTGAAACCGAACGTTACTCACTCGGCTCAGGTTTATATTTCTTACTGTTGGATACATTTTACAATTCTTATTCGAGTTAACGTGTACACTAAGAGACGGACATAAAAATTCAAATCCTTATCTCATAAAATTTTACGTAAATATGTTTATTCCTTTGTATATTGATTATCTCACGACCGTTAGCTGAACAAACTTAATATACCCCTATACATAATACAGCCGAGCATGAAAAAAAAAGAAGGACAACCATCTTTGCGAAATGTGAAGCAACAACAACATACATTCAAATTCAATCATTGTCCACTAAAATGAAGCAATTATTGAATCGTGCTGCTAAATTTGCTGTTCGCCTATTACCTCATATTGTCCAGCAAGGAACTACCTTGCCTTCCCGCATGCACCTTGTCCACAAGCTGTAGTGGCGAGGATGCTTAAATTCTAAAATTTAAGAATATTTGATTTTTGTTCAAGAAAGAAAATTGCCGAAATCACAAAAGCGATTCAAGTCAGCCAATGAAGTGGCGAGGATGCTTAAATTCTAAAATTTAAGAATATTTGATTTTTGTTCAAGAAAGAATTTTGCCGAAATCACAAAAGCGATTCAAGTCAGCCAAATTATTATTTTCGCATTTTGGTGTAGGAATTCAGGTACAGTGAACTGTGTATATCACGAATGTTCACATTACATTTGAACTATGCAGTGTGCACCTAGCTACATTACATTTTCATAAGTAATAGCTCATTGATTACAAGTTTCTTATAAATCTTAGGTAATCTTGAAGTATTTAACTTAAATTTCATCAAAAAATGTATATTTAAAAATTATCAGTTGATGTTTCTGAACATTTGTTTAAAAATTGTAAAGAACTCAGTTTGCATTATCGAGAGTGCGTTTTACAATAGTCGAGTGAAGGAACAAAATTCTTCAACTTTCAATTTTTGGCACATGGCGGAGTGTTCTGCTTGAGGTATATTCTTTATTAGTAATTCGCATGTGTTTGTTGACAAGAAAGCTTTTTTGCAAATCTAGTCAACGACCATGAAAATAATGTTGTCATGGAGACGTTTCTTGATTTTTTATACATGCATGCATATGTGCATGAACATAAGCAATATTTGTACATACGCACGTATGTACATATTGTGACGAAAATCCCATACCAAGGACAAACAAAACTGTTGACGATGTAAATGGAATTCCCGGAAGGACAGAAAATAAAGAAGCGGCTGCATAATGCAAATTACCCAAACTAAGGACAAAAAAAAGGGTAGACAGATTAAAGGAAATTCCACGTCGTTAAGGATGAACGGAGTAGCTGCAGCTACCGCATGCAAACGAACAATCAGCCTATCCTTAAGCGCGTGAACAGAATGGTTAGGTCATCTACAGGTATAAAAAAGAGAGGCAGCCGCTATCCCAAGAGAGAAGAGTAGACAACTTAGTGGAGATAACACTGCTGTGAGCTGTGTGTGTTTGAGAAACGGATAAGCTGAGTGAAGCAGATAATAAGTGTGTATAAATAATTGTAAAATAAGCCGTTGGCTAAAGACTAAAGACGAACAAATAAATCTTGGGAGTTTGTTTAGTAATCCAGTGATCGGACTCGAACGATTTGGAAAATCATCGAGGTGAATTTAGGAAGTTCGTTACATTATGTATGGAAGTTTAGATGAACATGAAGATCGAATATATGTACATAGGTACTACTGATAACAATTGATAAGATTTTATGCATTTCATTCATAAATATGCATAATGAGTCGACATTATATGTGTATATACTTATATGTATATGTTTACACATATGTATGTAAATATATGTATATACATATATATATATATCTAATAGTTCCTATGCGAATACACGTACATATGTATGTACACGTGTACATCAGCATGCAGTCTTATATGCAAAAGGTCATATAACAGATTTTTTTGTAAAAGAAAGAAAAATATATAATTTGTATTAAAAAAATATATTCAAAAAATTGTAAAATGTAATATCAGTAATTAATTGCTGATTACAAAATTAAATTCAATTGGTAGTTAACATATGTGAAATAGAAAATAAAAACGTCTGTTAATTTACGTTTGCATACATTTTAATTCTCTGGTGTGTTTGAATACGATCAATTCTGTTAACTTCCTACATCGCGGTGAAATAGAAATTCAAGACGAGAAGGAAATCACGATTATATGAGAAGAAATTTCTCTGCCAGAAAATTCAAATACGCTGGCTTTGCACCTTCTCTATATTCTACGTTCTCTGACACGAGGACAGAGTATAAGGGAGTATGGAAACTATCAGGTGATTTCCAGGAACCAGCCCACAGCTGAGAACAGCCTATGTATTTGACAAGGACGTATAGGCGTTGAATTTAGATTTTGACAGCTAGTATGGTGGAATATAGCGCAGCGCAAGGTCGCTTTGATATTTCGTTAAACAACTTAATAAATAGTTTTCCTAAAATTTTTCATTTCATGAATATATTTTATATTTTGTCGATAGGATATATAGCCCTTATAAAAATATTCTATATATACTTTAATATTATATTGAAATAATCGTGATATTCGAAGTTTTATTTAAGCCTTTTTTGTTCAAATTTTAACTACATAGAAATTCACCAAAAAATAAGTAGTATGATTATAAGCAACCTTGTCGGGGTGAATATCATATAAATATTATTTTTCAAAGAAGTTTGTAGACGCTATCAAATAAAGGTATGTAATAAAATTATTAAATCTTTGTACATTAGTAATATTTGCTATTAAATATTGCAGAACATAATGGATATGTGCGGAAGTTACCAGCACAATACAAAATTATGTGTTATTCGCAGAACGATAAATCCCACAACTTACAAAGCACACTGCGCATAAAAGAAAAAAACATTGAGGAAAGTAAAATACCGCGCTTGTATACTCTACACACAAGAAGTCGAGATATATATATTATATGCTGGAAAACAATGCCGCTGTCTAGTGAAGCTTATGACCTGGCACAAGGTCCATCATGTTTTGACAAAATGAAGATTAGTGTAGGACTAAAAGTGGGACGTTTTTCGGCGACTTTTCCGTTGCGCGTGGGAAACAAAGCTGCTGATGCAATTTTATTTAATTACATAATGCCTTATAGAGCTCAAAGGTTTCGCAGAGCTTAATTCTTCGATTTACTGTTTTATTTAGGAATGGCTTGCGTGGACGAGAGTCGACTAATAATGTGGGAAACGTGATGATACAATGTGGTGGCAAATTTGGCAATTGTACCCCTATACGTTGCTAAGCTAAGATCGCATGAATGCGGGCAATGGCATTTTTACATTGCGATAAATTTTGGTTAATTGTTTGCTCACTAGAAAAACACATAAGTGACAAGTATTTGAAATAAAAATATTTTGTTTCTGAAAATTATAACGCCTGTAGATTGACAGAAAACTGAAAGCCATGTATATGGAATTGGAAAAACCTGTTGCCAGGAGCTATGTGAAAATCTTTAACCATCTGAGTGGAGGTATTAATTACATATGTGAATGTATAACATATAATTTTATACTGATGAACTTTAAATTATTTTCAGTAAATAAAAAAAATTATGGAAGTAGATTTGTTACTTATTTGAAATAGGATCATTTGAACAGATTGAACTTTTTTATAATATTGAAATAGGTAAGAAAAGGGGAGCGCTACCGATTTTTAATAAATTTATTAAATACAAAGCTTTCAATAACATATTCATGGTGCAGACATATATAAAGCTACTAAAACACAAACAATTAATTTTCAACAGGGTTATCTTGTACAGAAAAAGTATGAGTTAAGTAAAATTTGTGAAAGTCAAAAATGTAATATTGTAATTAATAATAGACATAGAAGAAAATACCAAATATTGTTTGACTTAATTTTTCTTTATTCCTATTATATTTTTCTTGCTAAATTTTATTAAATAGGTAACGAAATTTCCCCCTTCTTTTCTTTATCAAACCAAATATAAAAGGTAGTAACCAAAATATTCTCAGTTTAACGGAATGGTATCAGTCAATTAGAGCTAAGTGAATTAGTACTATATTTTTAACATATCATATTTATAAAACATATGTAATTAAACGCACTCAGAGTGAAAAACAAATCATTTTAAATTTTTATTACTACATATACTACATATATTAATACTAAAAGAAATATAGTACTTTACGAGATTAATTAATTTTTTGCCCCTGTGCAAACCTTTGCACGCAAATTTCATTTCACCATACCGAACGATCCATGCGACATCTCGTGATGCTATTTTGCAATGAGGGCGTATGAGAGTTGAATTTTGTACATCAAATATTGAAAAAAAAAGATTTTCCATACTTCTTTATACTCTGCACGAGGATAAAAGGGAAACATCTTTACGTTCCCCCTTGTGTTTTAAAACTGAAAACCAACCCAGCGTAGACCTTAAGTTTTTGAGATATTTAAAGTAAAAGTTGCAAAAAGACCAACTTAGCAGTAGTTTTTGGTTGCCAAAGTAATTACCCTAAATTTTGGCGCTGCCACATGAAAAAAAAAATTCCAGAAAAAACAACAACAAAACAAATTTTGTACTATATAAACATGTTAAATAACTTCAATTAATTTTTTTAAATGATGTTTTGTAACCGTATAAAGTAACCCTCATCCGGCCCAACACCACCTTCGCCTTGAACAATATTTCCCATAAAAATATTTTGTATTAGTGCAACCCTGTGTTGTAGAGAATTTTTATATTAATGCCGTGTGGAAACACCCGTTACTGTCAGTATAAAATATTACAATTACAATTCATTAACGAAAAATTATGCATAACTAAAATTTTATTTATCCATTAAATATAAATATAACAATCTGTGAAATAGTGCATAAAATTAGAAAAGAAACTTTCTTCCACCATATATAATACATTTGTACTCGTTTTATATTGTGCTGAAAATGCGAAGCGAATGACAGATAAAAGAGAGGAGCCGACAACTGGCATTTTCTAGAGCGTAAAACGAGACGATTATCGTAACGAGACGCGATTATCGTAACGACGCGATTATTCCGGGGGTTTCGTTTTCAAGCAGCAAACAACTATATAAGGGCGACACACGACTGCGGAGAAGTCAGTCAGTAATCAGTCGTGAATTAAACTCTTTGGAGATTACATTACAGTAAGGTAATAAAAACAGTACATTGTGAAAGTTGTATACAAGTGATTGTAAATAGTAAAGTAAATTGTAATTGAATTGTGAATTACTGAGTAATCAAAAGGACAGAGATCGTACCTGAAGGATTTGGGAAATCATCGAGGTTAATCAGCAAGATCGTAACAATATGAAAAATTTGCAATACAATTGTCATTCTTTAACAACAAATTAATGCGTAATTAAATAAAAACAATATGCAAAATAAAATCAATTTACATAAATAACATCTACTGTAACTATCTCTGCAAAATTTCATAAATATAAGTAAAGTATTTTGGCTAAAATAAGCATTGATACCGTAATGGGGTGCTAAGACGGATAAAATTCCATTATCGTTCCCTACTTTAAGAAACAAGAACGATGGGAGGTGATCGAGTACTGCACCGTGGTGGACAAGGTGAATTGAATGTCATCAAGCCCTTATTAACACTTGTGCCAGATAAGGAGGGAATTTCAGAGTACCAAGGAGTGTCCGAGGTCTGCATTTGAGTCGTTTAATAACTTCGATGAAAGGTTGTGGAACCTTAATTATAAAATCCGTTCTGATAAAATTGAGTCCGTTCAAAATCAGTTTTTGTTGTTCGCCTTGCGTTATGTACACTGCGCCAAAATCTTCCATCGTATACTAGTCGCTTAAAACTTATAAATCTACCAACACTTTCTAGCCTTAGAGAAAGGTTAAGAACAATTTTTTTAGTCAAGCCTCTAAATGTACAAATTTACGTTTCATTTCTCTTAGGTGAAGTAAATTTTAATGTCCCCATCCGATTATAAAGACAATTTAGACCATTACTCTTAAAATCTTGTAAAACAAATTTTGAACTATATGAACCGTTTCGCCGTTTTGTCAAGATTTCAATTGTTATTCCAGCAAATTCGATGTGACAGACTTTCATAACAAAAAATAATATGCTAACTTCTCTTAACAAGTAACTCACTAAATTGCTATGGTAGTATAAATAATCTTATATTTCAGTTAATGAATTTGTTTTCTGTAGCTGAGCAATTTTAATTCTCGACGCTTAACAATCTCTTGCTTTCAGGACTCGGCAAATTCCGCACGCCCCTCGAGTCGGTTTGGCGGGAGGGTGATAGAGGATCCCACCACTTCCCCAAATTGAAACCCAACTAGACAGAGATCTATAGTTCTTGGGAAATTAAATATTAAAATTGCAAGAAATTACAATTATAGATTTAATTTTTGTTTCTCAAATCAATTACTGGAAATTTTTTTAAATCACATTTAGAGAAATAATATCATAAGAAAACAATAAAAATACAATTTGCACATTATTTTTAAGCAAACCCCCTATGTAAATAAGTAACCTGACGACTTGCACCAGCACCAGATTCGCCTTTCACAATGTATTTAAATAAACCCATTTATAAATAAACCTCGATGATTTCATCCAAGTTCTGCGAGTCCGATCACTGGATTGTTAAATAAAAGTCGCCAACTATGCTTTAAGTTTCTTATTAATATCTAAGTTGTTCAATAAATAGCAATTCGCTTCACTATTTACAATCAATTAATTAACCAGGCTTCTAGTTTACTATTTTAATTTTAAAGTAGTTATCAGCAAAATTCACTTTACAACTGACTAGCCAGCAGAAAAAACGAGATGTTCTCGATAACGAACATCTTTGATATTGAGCATTCCCGATTCCTATGCATGTTACCTGTGAAATATTGAATGAAATAATGTCAGATAAAAAAGAGAGGCCGATAGCGAGAAATCTACTTATTACACACAGTGCTAGATATCAGTTATGAAGCGAGCTCGCTGGTGATAACACTACTGTGAAGTAAAAGTAGTACATTATGATAGAAAATAGTGAAACGAATTGTTAGTTAATGAGTAATAAATGAACGTTGAGTAATTTTTTTTTATAATTAAGAAACTGCAAATGTAGTTGTCGACTTTTATTTATCAATCCAGTAATCGGACTCGAAGGATTTTGGAAATCATGTAAATTGATCTAATAAAATCGTTACAATTGGTATCAGATGTGGGATTGTTAAACAAATCCCAAAGATAAGATTTAAAAAAAGTGGTAAAAATTCAGGATTTGACTCAACCTCAATTGGCAAAGCGAGTATTATATACAACCGCAAATAAGGCGGAACTCCAATCAAGGAAGAGACGGGGGATAAAATTAAAGGCTTCTAGCTTATCTGCCCGCTATTGGCTGCAATTTCTCGAATGAATTCCAGCACAACACAAAAGTTAGATGCACAGGATGCGAAGCTGTCACAAAAGTTGGACGCACAAATGGTTGAACAGTTATAATCCTTGGAAGAGGTAATCGCACAGATATAGGAAAATTTAGCACAAAAAAAACGCATAATTTAAAGAACGACAGGATAGAATCGAAGAACGGCAAGATAAAATAGAGCAACTAACTAAGGCCAAAATCAGCGGGATAGAAAATCGTGTCCGAGATTTGCTTTTGATTCGTTCAACCACTTCGATGAACGGGTTCGATTAAAAGCACCATCGTTCGACGGCACACTTCTTTTCCCGATCTTTAAGCTCCAGTTCGAGAAGATGGCCACGTTAAATAACAGGAGCATTGAGGAAAAACTTGCTGCATTATTGGTTGCGTTAGAGGGACCCACAGCGGACATTATCGTATACGAGCGAGGTAATTATGGTGCATTATTGCGAGCCGTGGAAAGACGCTATGATAACAAGAATAGAAGGCAAAAGCTAGAAAATCACAACTAAAAACCCAACGAATCTGCAGGAATGTGCTTCAGAAGATGTGAGATTGACTCATTTAGCCATTGGGGACGAATCGAGTAAGCATGAATGGGAAATCTTACTGTTACAGCTAGTTGTGATTTTGGTTCGCTTGTCTTATTTATGGTCTATTAGAAATTCTTGCGAAAACCAAAAACTCAATATAAAAATGTGCAAAAAAAAACTATGCGCGAAAATTTTTTTTACGAAGCAGTATGCACCTCGAACGAATAAAACTCCATTTTCTACTGCCTATTTCTAAAGTTTTTAAACAAATACAAAAACACGGCAATACAGGTTTCCTAGAGAAATTAATAGTCACAACTATATTCCGCGACAAACCAAAAGAAGACTAATTTTCAAACGTATAAAGGCTAACTTATAAGCAAGCTATGTTATATTTTTAGTTTTACGTTTGCATATCTTCTTCCTATGTAAATAGCCGTTCACGATAGAAAATCAATCTGACAAATTTTCGTACCTAATACATTTTTCCATCCGCGATATATATTAGTTTTTTTTTTCATTAGAGCTGCGTACCGACCTTATGGCTGAGACACAGCCAAGATTACACAGGTATTTGCAGAACTAGCAGCATCAAGAGTTTGAACAGGGAACATAAAGGAAAACAAATCAGGAATTACATACAAGATGTAAGTGCATATAAAAGTGATTGAGACTATGGTCAAAGTTTTTTTAAATATATTACAATAATATATATAAAACCGTAGTTTCAAAAGTGTAAACACATCTACCCTCTTGCGCATACATATATATGTACATTTGCAAGTGTTCTTTGATTTCCTGAATAACTTTAAATAGTTAAAACATACTCTAAACTAAAAGCTTATAAAATTATCTTTTAGCATATAATTTTATTTCTGAAAAATAGATTTTTCCGGTGAAAATATCGTACTTTCGCTGCTTACTTAGGACAATGTTGCCCTCAAAGTGTTCATTTTTTGTTAAATATTTAACTTCAAATAACTTAATATATTTTAAAAGACAGATCATTTAATTATTATTTAGTTCATATAAATTTATTTAAAAAAAATTGATATTATCTGTGAAAATATTGTGCTTTTGTTATTCATCTTTTAACAATAAGAAATTCATGTGTGCAAAATAACGATGCTTTTTCAAAGTGTTTATTTTTTATAAATTTGTTAAATTTATAGAGTTAAAATATCTCTATGAGATTTTTTTTTTAATTTCCTTTGAGTCCCTAAAATTTTATTTTAAAAAACTCTAATTTTTTTATACAAAATGTTGTACTTTTGTGGCCTTATACGCATAAGCATAAATGGTGATTGACACATGTTGATTGCAGTGATTTTTTATTTATTAATTATTTAACCTTTATATTTAAAAGAAATTTTAAAAGAAAGTGCATTTAATTATATTGTAGTTCAAAGAAATTTATTTTAAAACAATTGGTAATTTTTGTAATATTTTTATATTTTTCTTACGACCTATTTTAAAATAACACATGCTAAGCAACCCGTGCTGACTTTGAGCAATGATAACATTTTACTAAACAAATAATCCTGCCTGCCTGTGAATATATCGTGCGTGAGTGAAAAAGAAATCCACGGCAGAACGAAAGTAACAAACGGAATAACATACCCATAAATGAACAGTAATACAAAGCTAAAACGTTAGGTAAAAGTTACCCGTCTTTCAGAGAACTTTATTAGCAGTGACAGATATTTTTAACAACCAACCGAGCTAGCTGCCCTTCAGGATTCGTGAACTGTGTAGCCACCTCAGCGCTGCATGATCTATTCTAACTCGGAAATGTTGACCATATAGATATTTATTGAAGTGTGTGGCAATCCACCAATGCTAATAATTCCCTCCGAGTTAGGAGCGCAGTAGTTCCGCTCTATGATACGATGATGCCATCAAGGTACACCAAGCAAGTCTTCCAATGTAGCCCTTTGAGCACATTGTGCATTAGTCTTTCAATAGTGGCAGGAGGGTTGCATAATCCAAAATGACATTGCCGTGAATTGCCAAAGACCATTGCCGACACTAAAGGCTGTCTTCTCTTTATCTTCTTCACTCACTTCCACTTGCCAATAGCCGCTCTTAAGGTCGAGTGTTGAGAACCATTCTGTGCCAGTTAACGACTCTAGTATATCATCGATCCTGGGCAAACGATAGCTGTCTTTCTTTGTGACATCATTTAATCTCTCATAGTCCATGCAGAACCACAACTGGCCATCTTACTTTTTCACAAGTATTACCAGAGAGCTCCATGGACTTGCCGATGGTTCGATAACACCGCTTTCACCCATTTCTTTTTTTATTTGGCCAACAATGTCACGTTTGCATAGTGGAAAACTACGAGTGGCTTGACGAATTGGCCTAGCGTCACCAGCGAACATGTTGAAGTATTTGCTTATAAGTTCACTGGCCTTTTGCTTGTACTTTTCTTCCAACCCTTTCATCCTTGCAATTATATCTTTCTCCACGTCCTTCCTGATAATGGAGCCGATTTCAGATGATTCTTGCAGTTGATGATGGCTTCCACCTCTTAACATTGCCCTAATACAGTTCGTCTAGGAATATTTACTGGTGATCTGAAGCCATTTAATACTCTTACTGGGATGCGTGTCTTAGCCAGGGTTTTACAAATAAGTACGTGCGGTGTAGAATTTTGTGCTGCTTCGACAACCCACAATAACTTTGTTATACAAGTTGATCCATCAAGAAGTCCACTACTATGATTACTTCATCCACGATCTGCGCGACTATAAAGCTGTGTAACACCGTCAAATTCGTTATTGGGACCTCACGTGCTACTTTTCCCACCACTTGGGTGTCCTCACCAGCCTTGCTCCAGGTAACGGTCTCACATCTTTATAAATCAGGTCAGTTCGAATGATGGACTGTGATGCGCCCATATCCAATGTTAATATTCGCTCTCGTTCATCCACATATCCACATATCCACTGTAATGTTGCTCGTTTTATTTTTTTACCAATTTGCTAGACGAAGATTATTAGGCATTCAATTGCAGAAGCCAGCATACGCCCCTTTAAACTGGCTCGTATTAGTTTAACAACTGAGAAGTTGATGGCTCATCTTCCTCAGCATTCCGCTTTCGCTGCCCTTCTTGCCTGTTGGAACCCGTCTTGCAATCGCGTGCGAAGTGACCTGTCTTTCCATTTTAAAACATTTTCCAGCTTGATCCTTGACACCAGAACAATTCATTCCTTCTATCGACTTCCGAGTTTTCAATATTTCGGTCATCACATCTGCTATTTCTATCTCCACTTCATTGACTTTGTATGCTGGTATGCTTACGAGTGGCACCGTTGCACGTGTTTGGGCATACGAAACAGTTTCAGCGAATGTTAACTTTGGATTCGCATATGTCTCTCGTTTTTTGTAAATGTCTTTTATTCTGCTGATGAATCTTTGTATTTTTACACTTTCGAGATGCTCACTGTAATGTAACTGAATTAATAAAAAATACTAACTAACACTAACGTGTTCATGCTTAATTATTTTTTCCCATGATTATAGAATGACTTTATCCCGCAAATTGGAGAAAGAAAAGGCTTTCAACAATACTGATCAGGAGTTTCGATCAAAAGCAGTGGTTGCAGATGAAAGGATATAACTCAAATTATATTTATAAAAGTAATTTCGCACTATGTCTTCCTTACGGTGTGTAACTTGGCTCAGAAAATCTCTATTACTTTTCGAAATGTGAAAAAATTCCATCAATTCTATCTTTCATCTTCCTTACGGGATATAAATTGGCTCACAAAATCTGTACTGCGATTTCAAAATGTGAAAACTTTCCAACGGGTCTATGTGAGGTGCTAGGCCTAAGATTCTAGGGTGACAATGAGCGCCAATCTTAATACTTGTTGGGTTGATATGATGAAATTTTATAAACTTATTTGACAGAAAGAACTTGTAAAAGACCTGTATCAGAAAGAGGGTGAGAAGGAGCCGAAGTTAGAATCGAGTGAAGAGAAATTCTATGATCGTGTATAGGGCAACGTAACTGAAATGATAATATAGTAAGTAGGGACCGTCATTAATCTCTTTGCATTCCATACCTGTGAACTATCGTATTCGTGCTTAATTATTTTTTCTCTTGAATATGGAACGAATTTATCTGGAAAATTGACAAAAGGAAAGATTTTCAACAATATTGAAAATTATTAAAATAAACATTAAAATTATTAAAATCATTTGTAACGACAGCCTTGTGTGTATGTGTTTATGTGTGTGTGTCTAAGAGGAGGAAAGGCCACTAATATGATGCCTACTTTTCAGGGCAAGGGTGTAAAACCTAGCTCACCCTGTGGTAGGTAAAGCAGTGTGTTTGTGTGAATGTGTTTTTGTGGAATTCAGTGAGAGTTAAAGTAACTTCGGGGGATTATTACGAAATGGAGAATGTGACAATTCCTCGGCTGGACAACGGCTTGAAGAAAGCGTTAACTGAGATCCAAAGATCATTCTAGAAAGTTTGCGGGACAAGTACAGTAGGTAATGTGAAGTGCAGTAAAAAAAAAAAAAATATTAAAATAAAATAAAATATAGTATTTGCTAATACATATATAATTTCATGTGAAAAAAAAAAAAAAAAAAAAGTGAGATAAAAGTGAAAAATTGGAGAATTGGTTTACAACAGTTCACAAAGAATAAAAATAAAAAAACGGAAACGGAGGTAAGTCTTAATTAATTTTAAATATAACTATGTCAGGCAATATGCATTGGCATGTACACGTACATGTCTATCGACATACATATATTGTCACCACTCATGTAATCTTAAATGATATGATTACTAGTATAATTTTATTTTATATTTGTTTAGGTCGCCCGCTGCAATGCAAAAGGACCTCCCGAAAAAAAAAATTTTTTTTAAATAAAAGAATTTTGGTGAAGTAAGAAAAACGACCAATATTGGACGTCAACGCTAAAGTAAGCTATGGAGGACATATTCGTGGAAATGAAGACACACTACCTTAACCACCCACATCGTGTATTCAAACCATAAAAGCAAATAGAAATAAAAAATTACTGAAGCAGGTGAAAACGCAAAAAAAAAAAAAAAAATAATAATATCTTCAAGCGATCAGCTGAAGTATAGCAGCGTAATCGATCCAGCGACAACAACAACACGAATACTGTTCCAGTCATCAGCTGTCCACGAACTGCCACCACCAACAGCAGCATCTTTGGTTTTTTTTTCTGCGTATATATATATATATATATATATATATATATATATATATAAATATATATATACGTATAGATATATACTTATACATATACGTAGAAACATATGGATTACATACATAATTTTTTTTTGAAGAATTTTTTTATCACTCAATCCTGCTAATATTTTTTTTGTAATTAGCGTTCGATTATTTCTTCAATATTTTTATTTATTTATGATTTATGATAATTTCAAACTCACAATTATCTTCTTATAAAATTTTTTTTTCTGGATTTTTAGCATCATCTTCTTTCACTTGTAAAGAGTTAATTCACCATATCAAAGTTTTTTTTGTACATATATGTAAGCTTTTGTCATTTTCTTTTATTTTTCTTTTTGGTTCTTATACCAGGATCTTTTTATTATTTCTCATATTTAATTTAAAATTAATTTTTTTATAGTTCTTCCTCTTTGACATTCTTTTATTTAGTCATTTTTATTTTTTTTGTTTTGTTTTTCTTTCAAATTATTCTCCAAGCGTGTGAGTGATTAGCATAAAAGAAAAATGTACATATGTATGTTAGATATTTAGAATTCTCACTTTCCAGCGCTTCCAGATCGTTCTCAAATTGTTGGTACCATCAACGTGGGACAAGAAAAGGTGAGTGCTGAGAACTTTTATACATACATACATATATATATATTTATATATTTACATACATATAACTTAATATGCGAGTAAAATAAACAAACGTGCTTACATATGATATTTTTTTTTGAAGTTACATATACGCGTTTATAAGTAGTAAAGATGTTAGGGTTGTCCAATTAACAATATTGTTAATATAAGTATGAGTTTACCTTAAAGAAAAATCAATAGACAAATTGATTGCTTAAATATTTTAAATTCAGAAATTTTTCGTGAATTACCTATCCGATAATTATTCTAATATAACTAAGAAAGGTGAATTTTCTTTCTATTTAATTTTATTTCAATTTTATACCATATTTTTTTCCATAGATTCTGAGCAATATTTATTATAATGAAATTTAAATTTTTATGTGAATTTGATAAAAATGTAATAAACAAATGAAGTTTATTGTCAGTCTAAATTCCTTTTTTTGAAGCAAGAAGTAGCTACTATGGAGGAGTAAGTAATTTTGTTCTAGTTGTGGGTGTTACATGGGGTGAAAATGGGGACGTGAGAGCGTAGATTAGACTAGACGGACTATACTATTGGACTAACGGACGTGGTCAGGATTAGGGGGTGCTGCAAATTAATATGAGTCGGCGCGGCACCCATGGTTTCGTAATAGAGTACGCAAAGAGGGTGGGATGACTCTACCTGACCGGACAGATCTCTCCTTCTTCCACATCTTTCTTTTCTTTATAATTTCTTTTCTTTCTTTGCTTCTGCCTAAACCCAGGCATGAAAAATTTTTGTTCATGGTGGGGTAGGTAGGGCTGGTGGAAAACCCCCCCATACGGCGAGCTAGTTCGGGCTAACACCACCATGCCTGGTAACCACCGTCACCTACCAACCGACGCCCCATATATAACAATGGCGCCCAACGTTAAGGCCAACTTTGTCGGCCAACTAACTTTTTAACTTTTAACTTTCCTTTCTCCTATTTTTGCTATCACTTTTTCTTTCTATTTCAGTTTATAGTTTCCGCTTTCATTTCTTTATCTATAAAGTTTTTTTTCGGACGAGTTAGGGTCACAAAGGCAACATGCTTCTGGGGTCCGGAAGTTATTTGTGCCTGAGTAACGAATCTGGGGGAAGTGAACGCCTCAATTTTGAAGTGCCTTCTTGGCTGCTTCAACGCACCAACGAAGTGGGATTCAAAGTTCTGACGTCACTTATATTAGCATTTATTTAAAGGTTTTTTTTTACGTGAATTCAGGTCGTACTACCCGAAGTGCGATCCAGCATCTCGCAATGGTGAGGTACAAAACTGACATTCGCAGGGGGTAATATGAGGGTGGTGTAACTTCCATCGCTGGAGTTGCGATGCTGGCGATTGAAGGGTTACACTAACACTGTACCGGGGAACGTAAATGACTATGACCTCGAACTGAAGACATATGTTCTCACTATGACCTCACTTAATGTAACACCAAACACCAAAGTAATTGAAATTCGAATCTTGCACACTTTTGAATTGTCTATTCTTTATATTTCTTTCGCAATTACTTCTATATAACTATAATATATGTTATATCGATTTATACTTACTATTATATATTTAACATTTATTTATAAATATACTTGAATTATATTTTGAACTGAACTTACATATTTGAATTTTCATTTTAAACTTTTTTATATTTCTTGGGGTATAGGTTGTTTTCCTTTATTTTTTTTTTGAAGTCTTTGACATTCAACTATTTTTTTAGTTTTCACTTCGCATTTATATTTAGGCTTTGAAGTAATTAAAGTTGAATTGGTTGTGAATTTTTCATAGTTAGTTTTTGTAATATTTATTGATATTTATCTTTATTTTTTTTGCTGAATTTTTTTTAGAATTTTTTTTTTTGAGTCACTCACTGAAAACATTTTTTTGAATTATTTTCTGGATTTATTCTCTAAGTTCAAACTTGCTTTGCAAATTTATTTTAAAAATTTGTTTAAATTGCTAAATTTTAACTGAATTTTGATAAAATTAATTTAAGCTGAATTTATTTGAATTTCAATTTTATTTAAATATATTTGAATTTTTTTTAACAACCATATTATTCTGAAACTTCTCATTGAATTTTTGCTAATTTTCGAGGCTTAATTTCACTTAAATTAAAAATTTCTAGTCTAGATCTTGGTTTGATTCAAGTACCAAGAGAAACAGGCATTCGCGCTGTGAGTTGTGTGAATGGAAGGAAGAGAGCTTGAGAATCGAATGAGTGAAAATCGAGTACAAGTTGGGGGTTTGAATTTATTAGATACAAACCGCAGAGTAACACGAAGTGTAGCCAGAGCTCTTGACAATCAAATTGTTGGTTCGATTTTTACACAAATTGATACCGGGATTCAGCATCCAGTAGACTTCGTCCCAACTGATTATTTCAATCGCTGTGCAGCGAAGATATTTGGAGCTGCGGGGCAAGAGACCCGACCAGTAACGGTACGAGTCACGGAGAATATTTCCGTAAGTACAGCAGAAAAAAGCACATCCTTCTCGCAGAAAATTGAAGAGCTGTTTGAGATGAGTGAGGAGTCTGAAGCAAGAGGGAGTATGCCGACAGAAGAGCAACAACCTGAGTGTTCTAAGTCACCGACTAGCGGGCAGGGCTCTGCAGCCATTAATGTCGAGCAACTGAGCCGATTGATGGCCATGATGGCACAACAGGGTGACATGATGGCAGAATGTATGAACGAAGTCCGTCAAGTCCGAGACAATATGGCGTCGTTAAACAAAAGGGTGACAGAAGTAGAAACGTCAGCGTGTGCTCCAAAGGATCAGCCTGCTATGGTATCCACGCCTGATGAAAGAAGAAAAGATCCAAATATAAACCACAGCAGCGTAAGAGTATTGCAACAAGATAGTATTGCAAGCGATATGCACATGAGAGATGAAACATGGTCGCGCAAAAACATAGACCTGGAAAAATGGCATTTGAAATTCGATGGTTCATCAAAGGGCATTTCCGTGGAAAGTTTTATTTTTAGAGTGGAGAAGATGAGGGAGCAATACCGTATTTCCTACCCCCAGTTGTTCACCGACTTCCACTGCTTAGTTACTGGCTACGCCTTGAAATGGTATTGGCAAACACTCGAAGACCATGCCGACGATTTAAGCTTCGGATATATCGAGTTGAAGGCAGAATTGCTAAGCCATTTCAAGACGGCAGAGTCCGATTATGAGGTGATCCGTGAGATCATGGAACGGAAACAATCTCCACAAGAGTCCTTCGAAGAGTTTTATAGTGGAGTCCACAGCCTCACTTTCCGTTTACGAAAGAAAATTCCGGAGCATGAATTAGTAGGTATAATTAGAGGAAACTTGAAGCCATACTTGGCAAACTTAACATTTGCTTCCAAAATGTGCACGCTCTCCGAATTAAAATCGGAATGTAAACGTGCAGAAAAGGTAATGAAGGAAAATAAAAGTAGAGTTAGAGCCGTAAACGAATTAGAAATAGAATCGGAAGAGCAAGTAGAAGACAAGAAGATAGAAGCGTTCAATAGAAATAGGGTCGATAAAAAGCAGGAACACGCAATACAATTAAAACCTGCTGATACACCGTCCATGACTGTTAGTTTTAATCCACCCGGATCCACCATAAAATCGTTTTGTCCATCACCATTTCACTTAATGTTGTGTTTTTCCTGTGGTATGCCAGTAGATCACTATTCCAATAACCAGGCAGAAGCCCAGAGGGAAACCAAGTGTAAGTCGTCATTTCACAACATGTTGTGTTTCGCTTGTGGTAGTGATAAGTCCTTTTGTGTGTATAAAAATAAGGGAAACTTAAATCTGGCGGAGATGGCCGGGAATTTCAGCCAGGAAATAAGCAGCCCGGAAGCCAGGAAATAAAGATGTTAAAAAGGGAAACGGAAAGGATAGATGAAGATAATGGTAAAGTTAGGAAGAAAGAAGAAATAAAAACTTTACATCAGCGAAAGTTAGACTATGAGGAAGCACGCAAGCGGATATTCTTCGAGGAGATGCAAAATAAAAAGAACAGTAGAAACTATAATAAAATTAAGAAGATGAGAGAAAAGACGAAAAATTTAAGAAGAATTTACAAAAAAATAATTTCGACAATCGTCACGGTTAAGGGAGACAATCGATTTTTTGCCAAGACAAAAATAGGAGGCAAAGAGGTACTAGCGCTTTTAGATTCAGGTGCAGGAGCTAGCTGCCTTGGTAAAAATGCAAATATCTTGTTAGAAGGAAAAGTAGATTTGATTGTACCAATTAAAGGACAGAATATTAGGACAGCAAATGGCGAAAAGACTGCGGTGACGGGAACTATCAAACTACCAGTAGTGTGGGACAATACGACGAAAGAATTAGAATTCCTGATTGTACCAGGACTTCAACAAGAAGTTTACTTAGGAGTTGACTTCTGGCAGGCTTTCGATATGAGTGTTGTGAATGTAGGTGTGACTGCGAGCAAAGCTACTGTCTCAGAGCTCATACCCAGCGAAGGCGACCTTACGTTCGATGCAGTGCAACATGAGCTGACTCCTAACGAGATGATGGCTCTAGACAGCGTCAAAGCGCAATTTCCTTCTTTTGCTGTTCTAGGTTTAGGCAAAACAGACAAAGAGGAACACATAATTGAAGTGACTGACGAAAATCTTCCAGTGAAACAAAGGCACTATCCTATATCTCCGGCAGTGCAAAAACTTATATATGCAGAGTTGGATAGAATGCTGGATATGGGAGTAATTGAACTCAGCAACAGCAGCTGGAATTCACCTGTAGCATTAGTTAGTAAGGGAACGAAAAATCGGCTTTGTTTAGATGCACGAAAAGTAAACGAAAGGACTATAAAAGATGCTTTCCCACTCCCACATATAGATGGTATTCTAAGCCGATTGCAAAATACGCGGTATATATCAGCTATCGACTTAAAAGATGCATTCTGGCAGATACCACTCGAAAAGAAGTCGAGGGAGAAGACTGCGTTTACGGTACCTGGAAGACCTCTCTATCAGTTTACTGTCATGCCTTTCGGGTTGTGTAATGCGGCACAACGTATGTGTAGGCTTATGGATAAGGTTATACCCGCTTCTTTACGTGAGTCCGTGTTTGTGTATTTAGACGATTTGCTTGTTTGTTCGGAGAATTTTATGTCACATTTGTTTTTGTTAGAGAAAGTTGCTAGATGTCTTCGTGAAGCTAAATTGACAATAAACGTTGAAAAGAGCAAATTTTGTTATAAAGAAGTTAGGTACTTGGGATACGTTGTCGGAAACGGGTGCATTCGAACAGATGCAAATAAAATCGCGGCAGTCAGAGACTTTCCGGAACCACGAACACCGAAGCAACTCAGGCGGTTCCTGGGGATGACAGGGTGGTACCGAAGATTTATTCAGGATTACGCGGCCATTGCAGCTCCACTGCACGACTGTCTCACGAAAGATAGAATTAAGAAATTCTCATTGACGGACGAGGCTCGAAATTCTTTGGAGAAACTAAAAGAGAGTCTTATTTCGGCACCTGTATTGACGCATCCGGACTTCAACCGACATTTTTATATTCAATGTGACGCCTCAACTGACGGAGTAGGAGGGGTACTCTTCCAATTAGATGACGAAAAGAACGAGCGCCCAATAGCTTACATTTCGGCGAAATTAAATAAGGCCCAGCGAAACTACAGCATCACCGAATTGGAATGTTACGCCGCGGTGCTCAGTGTCAAAAGATTTAGGCCATATGTGGAAGGACTTCCTTTCACGGTAATAACAGACCATGCTAGCTTGAAATGGTTAATGAACCAGAAAGATTTGTCTGGAAGACTCGCTAGGTGGAGCCTGAAACTGCAAAGCTTTAACTTTGATATCCAGCACCGGAAGGGATCACAAAACGTCGTGCCAGACACATTATCTCGTGCCAACATGGATGAAATCATGAAGAACAGCCGCATGCTGGATGTGTGTTTCGATTCGCCGTTCTTCAAGACGGACGAGTACGAAGAACTAAAAAAGACTGTGACAGAAAATAAAGACAAATTGCCTGAACTAACCATTTCCGATGGTTATGTTTACAAACGGACGCAATTTAATACGGGGAATGACATTCAGCAGGACCACGCTTGGAAACTCTGGGTTCCAACTGAGTTGCGGCTCGGATTAGTGGAGTCCTCACATAATTCGCCATCTACTGGTCATGGTGGTGTCCACAAAACACTGTCCAGAATCCGAGAGAAGTATTATTGGCCTGGGATGGTGGCAGACGTCCAAAATCATATAAAAGGTTGTGACACTTGTAAAGCCAACAAAACTCAAAATACTTTTAAAAGGCCACTTATGGGAAAGCAGCATGTAACTGAAAGACCTTTTCAACGTTTATTCATCGACTTTATGGGTCCATATCCGCGTACGTGTAGTGGTAATGTCTTTGTGTTTGTATGTCTAGATCATTTCACCAAATTTGTTTTCTTAAAACCTATGCGAAATGCCACTTCAGCCAATGTAGTAAAGTTTTTAGAAGATGAAGTTTTTCATGTGTTTGGTGTACCTGAGTACGTACATTCCGATAACGGAAAACAGTTTATATCGGAAATTTTCAATTCGTTTTTAGAAAAATATGGGTCTAAACACGTTAGAACTGCCTTTTACTCACCACAGGCTAATGCAGCTGAGAGAGTAAATAGATCCGTGTTACAGATCGTTAGATCCTTTATAAAGGAAAATCAAAAGAGTTGGGATAAGCACATCAGTGACGCAGCATTCGCCCTGCGTAGTGCAGTACATACTGCAATAAATAGCTCGCCGTACCATGCCCTTTTTGGTATGCCTATGATACAGCATGCTGCATCATACGACCTATACCGAAGATTGGGTGCGGTCGGGGAAGTGAACTGCGAGGTCGAAGCATCCGATGACAGAAGACAGCTTATACGAAACAAAATAAAGAATGAGTTAAAGTTGGCCTATGAAAGAAACCAAAAAATGTATAACACTAGAAGTAGGGATGTCAGATTTCAAATTGGGCAAATGGTATACCGCCGAAACTTCAAACAGAGCTCTCATATCGATAATTATAGTGCGAAACTCGCTCCCAAACATGTTAAATGCATCGTCTTGAAAACGATTGGAAACTCTATGTATGAATTAGGTGATACCAGTGGAAAAAGGATCGGGGTATACCACGCTAAGGATATTTTTGTTGCATAATCTTCTACGTTCTATGTTAAATATTGTTAGTGTACGATGTAAATGCTTGTCTATATGTATTCAGAGTAATTGTCCGACCACCCAATGTTGTAGTAGTAGTTTTGTAAAGTTATTTCCTGGTATTTTCTACTCTCTTTGACAATTTGACAATTCATCTGACTATTTGTTCATATTAATTTGTATTTTAATTACATGTTATATTATGTTACTTTACACGTAGACAATTTTGCTCTTACCCGACTATAAATACCGACCATCTGTTATATTTTGTTATTTTTACTTATTTCTAATTTATTTATTATCTAGTCCATAATTATTTTTGTAATGAGCTCTTTTTATTTAGTTTATGTTAAAATTGGCCACTGGTATAGTTACCTCCTGTGATGTAGCATAAGTTGATAATCTGTGATATAGCATTAGAGTTTTGACTTTGACTGCATATGTATGTAACCAAATTCGAATAATAATGATTAGGCAAACCAAGAAATCACAACACCAAAAGCCCGGCTTTAAGTGGGTCGTTGCCACACGTTGGGCGACGAAAAAGTTCACAATCAGGCTGCGTTGTTGAATTTTTTACGCACACGCTCCATGTTGCATACAACATCGACGGGTGCGAGCCTGTAACGACAGCCTTGTGTGTATGTGTTTATGTGTGTGTGTCTAAGAGGAGGAAAGGCCACTAATATGATGCCTACTTTTCAGGGCAAGGGTGTAAAACCTAGCTCACCCTGTGGTAGGTAAAGCAGTGTGTTTGTGTGAATGTGTTTTTGTGGAATTCAGTGAGAGTTAAAGTAACTTCGGGGGATTATTACGAAATGGAGAATGTGACAATTCCTCGGCTGGACAACGGCTTGAAGAAAGCGTTAACTGAGATCCAAAGATCATTCTAGAAAGTTTGCGGGACAAGTACAGTAGGTAATGTGAAGTGCAGTAAAAAAAAAAAAAATATTAAAATAAAATAAAATATAGTATTTGCTAATACATATATAATTTCATAAGTGAAAAAAAAAAAAAAAAAGTGAGATAAAAGTGAAAAATTGGAGAATTGGTTTACAACAGTTCACAAAGAATAAAAATAAAAAAAAACGGAAACGGAGGTAAGTCTTAATTAATTTTAAATATAACTATGTCAGGCAATATGCATTGGCATGTACACGTACATGTCTATCGACATACATATATTGTCACCACTCATGTAATCTTAAATGATATGATTACTAGTATAATTTTATTTTATATTTGTTTAGGTCGCCCGCTGCAATGCAAAAGGACCTCCCGAAAAAAAAATTTTTTTAAATAAAAGAATTTTGGTGAAGTAAGAAAAACGACCAATATTGGACGTCAACGCTAAAGTAAGCTATGGAGGACATATTCGTGGAAATGAAGACACACTACCTTAACCACCCACATCGTGTATTCAAACCATAAAAGCAAATAGAAATAAAAAATTACTGAAGCAGGTGAAAACGCAAAAAAAAAAAAAAAAAAAAAAAAAAATATCTTCAAGCGATCAGCTGAAGTATAGCAGCGTAATCGATCCAGCGACAACAACAACACGAATACTGTTCCAGTCATCAGCTGTCCACGAACTGCCACCACCAACAGCAGCATCTTTGGTTTTTTTTTTTTGCGTATATATATATATATATATATATATATATATATATATATATAAATATATATATACGTATAGATATATACTTATACATATACGTAGAAACATATGGATTACATACATAATTTTTTTTTGAAGAATTTTTTTATCACTCAATCCTGCTAATATTTTTTTTGTAATTAGCGTTCGATTATTTCTTCAATATTTTTATTTATTTATGATTTATGATAATTTCAAACTCACAATTATCTTCTTATAAAATTTTTTTTTCTGGATTTTTAGCATCATCTTCTTTCACTTGTAAAGAGTTAATTCACCATATCAAAGTTTTTTTTGTACATATATGTAAGCTTTTGTCATTTTCTTTTATTTTTCTTTTTGGTTCTTATACCAGGATCTTTTTATTATTTCTCATATTTAATTTAAAATTAATTTTTTTATAGTTCTTCTTCTTTGACATTCTTTTATTTAGTCATTAAATCCTTTTTTTTTATTTTTTGTTTGTTTTGTTTTTTCTTTCAAATTATTCTCCAAGCGTGTGAGTGATTAGCATAAAAAAAAAATGTACATATGTATGTTAGATATTTAGAATTCTCACTTTCCAGCGCTTCCAGATCGTTCTCAAATTGTTGGTACCATCAACGTGGGACAAGAAAAGGTGAGTGCTGAGAACTTTTATACATACATACATATATATATATTTATATATTTACATACATATAACTTAATATGCGAGTAAAATAAACAAACGTGCTTACATATGATATTTTTTTTGAAGTTACATATACGCGTTTATAAGTAGTAAAGATGTTAGGGTTGTCCAATTAACAATATTGTTAATATAAGTATGAGTTTACCTTAAAGAAAAATCAATAGACAAATTGATTGCTTAAATATTTTAAATTCAGAAATTTTTCGTGAATTACCTATCCGATAATTATTCTAATATAACTAAGAAAGGTGAATTTTCTTTCTATTTAATTTTATTTCAATTTTATACCATATTTTTTTCCATAGATTCTGAGCAATATTTATTATAATGAAATTTAAATTTTTATGTGAATTTGATAAAAATGTAATAAACAAATGAAGTTTATTGGCAGTCTAAATTCCTTTTTTTTGAAGCAAGAAGTAGCTACTATGGAGGAGTAAGTAATTTTGTTCTAGGTGTGGGTGTTACATGGGGTGAAAATGGGGACGTGAGAGCGTAGATTAGACTAGACGGACTATACTATTGGACTAACGGACGTGGTCAGGATTAGGGGGTGCTGCAAATTAATATGAGTCGGCGCGGCACCCATGGTTTCGTAATAGAGTACGCAAAGAGGGTGGGATGACTCTACCTGACCGGACAGATCTCCCCTTCTTCCACATCTTTCTTTTCTTTATAATTTCTTTTCTTTCTTTGCTTCTGCCTAAACCCAGGCATGAAAAATTTTTGTTCATGGTGGGGTAGGTAGGGCTGGTGGAAAACCCCCCCATACGGCGAGCTAGTTCGGGCTAACACCACCATGCCTGGTAACCACCGTCACCTACCAACCGACGCCCCACTCATAACACATTATAATTACTTTTATCAATATTATATTGATAAAAGTAATTTCAAGCTACGTCATCCTTACGGAAGATCTCTACAGAGATTTTAAAATGTAAAAAATTTCCAATTATACGCCCGTGAATTAATAAAAGACTAAGTAGATACGGTAATTAACGTCTTCCTTACCTGGGAACTAATGTATTCATGCTTATTTATCTTTTCCCGTGACTATAGAACGACTTTATCTGCCAAATTCGCCAAAGGAAAGGATTTAAACAATACTGATCAGGAGTTTTGGTCAAAAGCTATTGTTGCAAATGAAAGAAAATATGTCAAATTATATTGATAAATGTTATTTCACACTACGGTGTGTAAATTGGCTCACAAAATCTCTACTAAAATTTCGAAATGTGAAAATTTTCCACCGAGTCTATCGTAGGTGCTAGGTCTAAAATTCTCCGGTGATTTTAAGCGCCAATTGTAACACTTGTTGGGGCGAAAATGAGCCGAGGTTAAAATCAAGTGCAGAGAAATTCTATGACCGTGTACAGGACAAAGTAACTGAATTAATTGCATTACATACCAGTGAACTAACGTATTCATGCTTAGTTATATTTTCCCATGATTATAGACTGAATTTATCTGTTAAATTGGCCAAAGGAAAGGTCCTCAACAATATTGTTCAGGAGTTTCGGTCTATGGCGGTGGTTGGACGTAAAAAGAAATAACTAATATTAAACTGATAAAAGTAATTTCAAACTATGTATTCCTAACGGTGTATAAATTGACTCACAAAAGATCTACAGAGATTTCAAAATGTGAAAAGTTTCCAATTTTACGACCGTGAATTAATAAAAGAGTAAGTAGATACGATAGTTAAGCTCTTTGCATTCCATACCTGTGAACTAACGCGTTAATGCTTAATTATCTTTTCCCGTGATTATAGAATGCATTTATCTGCTAAATTGGCCAAAGGAAAGGCTTTCAACAATACTGATCAAGAGTTTCCGTCAAAAGCAGTGTTTGCAGATGAAAGGAAATAAATCAAATTATATTAATAGAAGTTATTTCGCACTATGTCTTCCTTACGGTGTGTAAATTGGCTCATAAAATCTCTACTGAGATTTCAAAATTTTAAAAATTTCCAATTTACGACCGTGAGTTAATAAAGGAGTAAGTAGGTACGGTAATTAACTCCTTTGCTTTCCTTATCTGTGAACTTACGTATTCATGCTTAATTATTTTCCCCTTTATTATGGAACGAATTTATCTGCCAACTTGACAAAAGGAGAGGTTTTAACAATATTGATCAGAAGCTTCGGTCTATAGCTGTGGTTGCATAAAAAAAAAAAAACTAATATTATACTGATAAAAGTAATTTCAAACTATTTCTTCCTTACGGTGTGTAAATTGGTGCACAAAATCTCTACAAAAATTTCAAAATGTGAAAAATTTCCAACTCCACGACCGCGAATTGATAAAAGAGTAAGTAGATACGGTAATTAGCTCCATGCATTCCATACCTGGGAACTAACGTATTCATGCTTAATTATCTTTTCCCGTGATTATAGAACGCCTTTACCTGCCAAAGTGGCTAAAGGAAAGGTTTTCAACAATACTGATCAGGAGTGTCGGTTGTAGATGAAAGCAAATATGTCAAAATATTTTGATAAAAATTATTTCACACCATGTCTTCTTTACGTTGGTTAAAGTGGCTCATAAACTCTCCAATACGATTTCGAAATGTGCAAAATGTCCAACAATTCTATCTTATGTCTTCCTTACGGTATGTAAATTGGCTCAAAAAACTATTCTGAGATTTCGAAATATGAAAAATTTCCAACAAGTCTATCCTAGGTGCTAGGACTAAGATTCTGGGATGAGGGCAAGCGCCAATTTTAACACTTGTTCGGTAGATATGATGAAATTCTATAAACTTATGTTACAGAAAGGACTTGTAATCGTCCTGTATCAGAAAGAAGGCGAGAAGGAGCCGAAGTTAAAACCATGTAAAGAGAAATTCTATAACCGTTTATAGGGCAAAGTAACTGAATTAATAAAAGAGTAAGTAAGGACAGCCATTAATCTCCTTGTATTCCATTCCTGTGAAGTTACGATTTCATGCTTAATTATATTTTCCCGTGATTATGGAACGAATTTATCTAGCAAATTGGCCAAGGGAAAGGCATTCAATAATATTGATCAGGAGTTTCGACTTACAGCAGGGGTTAGAAATGAAAGGATATAATTAATATTATATTGATAAAAGTAATTTCGAACTACTTCTTCCTTACGTCATGTAAATTGGCTCACAAAATCTCTGCCGAGATCCCAAATGTGAAAGATTTCCAATTATACGACCGTGAATTAATAAAAGAGTAAGTAGATATTGTAATTATCCTCTTTGCATTCCTTACCTGTGAACTAATGTATTTATTCTTAATTATTTTTACAAAGGAAAGGTTTTCACCAATATTGATCAGATAAAAGGAAATATGTCAAATTATATTGTTAAAAGTTATTTCATATTATGTTTTCCTTACGGTGTGGAAATTGGCTCACAAAATCTCAATTGACATTTGGAAATGTGAAAAATTTCCAACAAGTCTATCTTAGGTGCAAGGTATAAGATTCTCGGGTGACGGTAAGCGCCAATTTTAATACTTGTTGGGTTGATATGGAAATATGATATGAAATTTTATTCACTTATTTCACAGAAAGGATTGTAATCGGCCTGTATTAGAAACAGGGCAAGAAGGAGCCGAAGTTGAAATCAAGAGAATAGAAATTCTATGAAAAGGAGCAAAAAGGAGCCGAAGTTGAAATCAAGAGAATAGAAATTCTATGACGTACAGAACAGAGTAGCTGAATTAATAAAAAGATCCTAGAGACGGTCATTAGGTCTTTGCATTCCCTACCTGTGAACTAACGTATTCATGCTTAATTGTCTTTTCCCATGATAATATATTGACTTTATCTGGCAAATTGGCCAAAGGAAAGGTCCTGAACAATATTGATCAGGAGTTTCGGTCTATAGCAGTGGAACAAATGAAAGGAAATAACTAATATTATATTGATAAAAGTAATTTCAAACTATCTCTTCCTTGTAGGTACAGGTTGCTTATCTGGAGGAATGCAAACTAATTGATTCAATGCTAAACTGGTAATATTACTAGGTGAGATACCAATTGTTACATTAACATCGTATTCATCAGAAGCAATATTTAATTGTTCGCCTTCGATTACGAGAGTATCACCTTTATAGAGCTTAACTTCATCAGGAAAATATTTACTCAAATTGGGTACCCTATGCACATTATCCATGATAAAATCAACTTGCAAATTTAACTGTGGTTCTCGTGTTTTTACAAAAGCGGCAACATCGGCATTCATGCTTTGTACAGAAAAATAACCACTTGCTGAGTTGCTAATTGCCGATGGCTTGCCGGCAGAACTATTCAAATACCGCTGCGAAGAAATAGCAAGGTGCATGTATCAGCTTTTTTGCAGAGTATGGTCGAACGAACGCATGTCCGACGATTGGAACCTCAGTTTGATCTGACGGTATGACGGAGACGCCACGGTATGCGCCAATTATCGTGGGATAAGTCTCCCTACAATCGCATATAAGGTCCTATCTAGCGTATTGTATAAAAAATTAAAGCTCACTGTCAACAAGCTGATCGGTCCCTATCAGAGTAGCTTTAGACCTAGCAAATTCACTATTGACCAGATATTCACCATGCGCCAAGTCTTGAAGAAGAAATCTGAAAAAATACTCGATACACATTACCTTTTCATCGTTTTTAAACCTGCATTCGACAGCAGAAAAAGGAGCTGCCTCTACGCCGCTATGCTTGAATTTGGTAGCTCTGCAAAACTTATACGGAAGAATTGGGAATAACCTCTCCGAGCCGTTCGAGAACTCAGACAGGGTGACTCTTTATCGTGTTTTTTTCAACCTGATGCTGAAAAAAATAAGAGTGGTAGAGCTAACTAAACACTACAATATTTAACATTGGTACAATTGCTAGCACATGCCAATGATATTGATATCATTGGATAAAACAACCACACTGTTAGTTCTGCTTTCTTCAGGTTAGACAAACAAGGACAAACAAGGGTGTCATGATAAACAAGGACAAGACGAAATATCTTTTGTCATCAAACAAACAGTCAACGCATTCGCGTCTTGGCTCCCGCGTCACTGTTGACAGTCATAACTTTGAATTTCGTCTATCTTAGAACCATCGTCAACAACACCTAGCCTCGTTTAGGTCTTAGGCAATTTTAGTGTTAGTACATCAACGGAGCAACATTTTGCCGCATGGTTGCTTCACATTCTTTTTATCAGGACTGGTGTATAAACCAACCATGGTCCGATGGATTAGTTCCGCTGCGTGTGACAAACACGACTCCACCATTCTTCCACCTCGGCTAGATGCAACCACTGCAATGGTTGGAGTCATATGAAGACTTGTTCAGGCCTTAAGTCCAATAGGAAGTGGGACATGTGTTACGTGGCCCCATGCTACCAACACCCAGCTTCGCCTCAAGCCTTCGCGGCTGTACCTTCAGCACAATTACACACTTCGTGTAAAACCTCCAGACGGCACAACGGGGCTCTCCGCAGCATTACTGACAACATTCTCCTCCTATTACCCAGCATTGTCAGACCCTAGTACTTCGGAACGTAACATCAGTCTAATGCAAGTCTTGCACTGGCTGGTGCCACTTTCCGTCATGCTGTGACCTGGGTGCAACTCGTGAGTGGAGTGATACGTATGTTGCCCCATGCAACGTTCGGCAACCCCCTCTGCGGATTAGACAGCAGCAACAACTCCGATCGACGCAGCATTCCCTCACTTCCAAGCTACGAACGTCTCTCAGGTGCATTTCCGACTCTTTTAAATTTTACTGCAACGGACTCCAGGGAATGTTCGACGAGATAGTCGACTTTAGGAGACGGGAGCATCTGCCAATATCTGCGAGCCAAGAAACAAAACTGAGCGCCCGCACATATCTTCTGTTCCAGGTAGGCTATATTTTAAGAAAGGATCGCGAGCGAGATCATGGTAAAGGCTTGACGTTCGTTCTACACAACACCGTGAAGTATCGTCTTATCGATGGCGACGTCAACCGCAGATATACTACCCAAAAATATCAGGGCATAGCTATCCGGTAAGGCGGTGTCAAGCTCGAAATATTTAATATATAGATTCCTCTGGTTATTTTTTGCCCAGTTGAATACCGTCCTCACATAGGTGCGCTACTCAGAGGCGAAACCGCTTGGTTGTGGGCGACTTTAACGGGCATCACGATCTTTGGCATTCCTGCCTGTCAATCAAATGATCGTCGGGGAATGGAGCTGGCGGAACAGATAGACGATTCGACATTCGGCCATAGCTAGCCAAATTCACAATAACTAGCGCATAGGGCCACTTGTCCATAGTTATCACGATTATCAGGCCTCCCGACTAAGTTTCCGTGGAACACAGGATCTTTGTTAACTTTAATAGAGCTAAATGGCCAGGCTTCACGAAATTTACCGAGAACGCCTTCAGTGCTCTCCCCACTTCTACCAACGTCATCTATCATGAAACAATTCTTCGCCACATCGTCGTTTTACAGCCGTCCGCTTCATTCCGGCCGGCCGAATCGAGAAAATTCGCCCTAATTTTCCACTGAAGCGGTGGGTTTAGAAACAAGGCGCGACGCACCTCGCCTAGCCAATCTCGATAGCCGCATTTGGGAACTGAACTCGGAGGCTCGACAAAAGGTAAGCCATCATAAGCGAAACAGGTGGGGGCAACACTTAAGGTCCTGCAATCCAAACACCAGTGCTATTCTGTATTTCTCCATGTAAGAGGTTTGGGGGATTGTCGGAAAGGCGAAAGTCTCTAAATCCATCGTTCCCGACGGTATAAGCATGTTGATGCTTAAACATTTGGGTCCAGCGGGAGCATACTATCTCACCAAGGTCCTCATTTTTTCTTTGACCAATAGTTATTCCCTACATGTGGCAGAGTGGTCGCCACTACTAAAGTCAGGGAAATCGCAAATAAAGGAGTCTTATCGGCCGATATTTCTCCTTTCCCCGGTAGCGAAGCCAATTGAGGCCTTGCTGCTCCCGTTACACACCATCTGAATCCAGCAAGCCTTTCGTAAAGTGCACATCACCTCAACAGCACTTAACGCCATTGACATCCAGATAGTTCATGGCCTTAACCAAAATCGGCCCTGAGTAGCACAGAACCTGTCAAAAACCTTCAACACGATTAATCACGCAGTGTTACATCGACGAATCCTCATTACCGCCAGGGTTGAAGAGGTGGACCATGAACGATCTGATGGTCGGCAATCATCGGTAGACTTTTGGGGTCGAACATGAAAGCCGCGTAAAATTAAACAGGGTGGTGTGCTCTCCACACTGCTATTGAACTTTTAAATTTCGAGGCTCCCTCCATAACCAGAGGGGCGTCTCTCCACACTGCTATTGAACTTTTAAATTTCGAGGCTTCCTCCATAACCAGAGGGGCGTCTCTTTAATCTCATATGCCGATGATCGTTCGATATTGGCGTCTGACCAGGATATTGATAGCTTTTGTTTAAAATTAAACTGCTATCTCGCCAAATTTTCCAACTTCCTCACTGCACAACATTTACAGCTACAACCTACGAAATCCTCGGCGAAGAGTAACCAAGTTGAACTCAATATGAAAGGCGAATACGCAGAACTGCTGGGAGTCACATTTGGCAGCCTGCACTCCTTCGCTCCGCATACGACTGCAATTGCCATTAAAGTACAGAGCAGCAACAAAGTACTCAATTTGTTAGTCGGAGGCACGTGGGGTAAAGATAAAAAAACATTATTTGCAACATACAAGGCAATTGGTCGGCCGGCTGTAAACTATTCTGCCAGAACACCGCCCTTCGGACAGTGACGAGAAACCTCATGATGGCGCCGATGCACTACTTACATAGTGAAACATCTATGCTCCCTATTGCTCTGTAAGCAATATCTGTTGGGATTCTAACGACTTACCCAACGTATGTCCTGCATGCAATTAATCTCCAAAAAACCCTAGCCACCTCTTTGCATGCCCACTTAACCCGACTCATCAAACACTCCTCTCCCTCTGGTCTGAACCCGTCAAAACAGCACGTTTCTTGGGCTTTCTGTTAGATTATTTCGATTACTAACACTTTACCTACCTGACCCTAGGCGGAGTAAGTGAACCGATACAACAACTAAAACAAAAACAGCAACAATACCAAACTTGAAACTCAACACAGAATTACTCTTGCCAACAGGTGCTACTTTAGAGTGAGTAGGCAATTGAAAAGTAAAGTCCTCTCTGGACGAGCCACAACGAAGCTCTACAAGTCGTCCGTTATTCTCAGCCTGCTGTATAGTGCAAAAGCATGGACGATGTTGACATCCAATAAGATGGCACTAGGAGTTTTCGAGAGAAAACTTTGGCAACGGCGTATACCGCAGACGATGGTACGATCAGCTGTACGAGTTATATGACGACATTGACATTGTTCAGCGATAGAAGCGCTCCAACTTTGAAAGTTTTCGATGCAGTATGGAAGCAGAGGAATAGAAAGACCTCCACTCCGTTCGAAAAATAAAGTTCAGAAGGACCTGGTACAGGCAACTGTGAGAAGAAGAAAGAATGGCGCGCAAATATTGATTCGGCTATAATCGCGAAAGCGGTGGCTACGCCAATGTAGTAGTAGTAGGAGCCTTAATGGGAAAAAATACAATTCAAGCGATGGCTTGATAAGGACTTCGCAAAATCAAAAAAAAAAAAAGCAATAAAATGACGGTTTGCTGATTTCACCTGCTGGAAGTCAACAAAAGACGTGGATATCCAAAAAGTTATTGACTTAATATATATTTTTTAAATATTAGCCTTTTGTTTCATTATATTTGAAGTGAACGCAGACTTTTTCTGTTTGATTTGAATGGCCTTTTTGTTTATAAGTGATCTCATTTTAAATTTATATAAATTATTGGTACCAAGGTTTGTATAGTAATTACTTGTTATTGAACTGAATAATATAATATAAAAAAAGTTAATGAATGATTTACTATTTTCGACTTTTCGTAGTAAAAACAAAATATACTTAGATGAACCCTGACTGTTTCTGTCATGTGTATGTGTCTGCACAATTAAATCACCAATTTTGAACTAAATTTTGATATCGAATATAAAAAAGATTTTCAACCAACTATTCCCAAATATTTAAATAGAAGGCCTCCGCGCATGCAATTACATACCCCTCTAAAATCAACTCATCTAACAAACCTCTCCCTCTGGTCCGAACCCGTCGAAACATCGCATTTCAAAAACCTTTAGTTATATTACCTCTATGACTTACGACTAGACTTGCCTGTTCCTAGGCATGGTTCAACTAGCCAAACCAACAGCAACAACAAATCTCCAAACAAGACCTTCTGCACCGCTAGCTTTGGATAACCACACCTAAACCTCCAGACTTCATGAGCTGGGAACAGTTGCCAATAGCTGCGACCCAGGAAACCAAACTGAACGTCAATCAATATCAACAAACGCCAATTATATATATTTATATATGAAAGCATTAAACATAATCTTACAGTACTTACCTCCTTTTTTGAAGAATTCCTTACTAGCAGACATCATGGTATCTGGAAGGATCCGATTTCCGGGATCTACGTATACTTCTTCATACTCGCATGCATTACTGCCTGATATTAATATCTTTCTGATAGTACCAGTTTCAGTTCCCAAAAAAGCTAAAGAGTGAGGACCAGTAGTTGTTGCAGTTACCGACGTAATACTGACATTCTCGAAATGGAATTTTGTTTGTGTCGTTATGGCAGATGATTCACTTATCTTTAGACCGAGAGTGCAGTAGTCTTGAATGTTCCCTATGGTCTACAAGCAATAAAAACAAAACAGAATTTTAAGATGGCCAAGTAAAAAATAAATACTCACTCCTGCTACTGGACAGTGACCATCGTCAATGGTGCCTGATATATAACCCAAGTTGCGGTCTTTTATTTTACTTCTTCAATGTTTTTGAGACTATATAGACAAAAAGCCGAATTAGGCTTAGCTTGATCGGTAATTTCTTTTGCTGGTGAAAAGGCAGCGACCAGCACAGCATCGTCACGCTTAATTCCCATTTTTTGTGCCAACTTTTGACCAGCTTGCGTAATTTTTGCATCGGGCAATAAGTTATTATCAATATTGTCCTTAGCTGCAAGACATTGAATAGTCACTTCAGTGTAAGTGTCGTAATTCGGATCCGTAACGCATATTCGCGCTAATCGAGTCACATAACCAGCACGAGTACAAAATAGGCATACTCTGATGAATTAAAGCCATATACATAGTTAACCAGGAAATTATCCCTATATTTTACATCAATATTAATAATAGATTACTGTATTGAAAATTCAACATAACTCAAATCGTCTAAACGACGTGATGAAATCGCCGGCACATCGTGCCTATAATCATCTACATTTGTAAATTTATCCCAACATAGAAAATATCTTCATCTTTCCATGAATAGTTTGCTGGTCCTACAAATGCATATGTAGAAGCAAACTCATCATTTGCGGCTAAAGGAGTTTCAATAAATTGTGGTGAATTAGGAAAATTTGTAAAATTAAACATCTCGCAGGCACCTATAAATCGATATTTGTTTTGTAAAAACAAAAAATAAGGAATCTATAGAAAAAATAAAAATTAGCTTACCTTGTCACTTCACACTTCCACATACAATGAGCGTTCCTCCTCGCTTTGTATAACAATTAGAGTTTTGTTGTGATTATTTACTAAAGTTTTTCCGACATCATCGGGGCAACCGCTGGCATGGCATTGGGGTAAATCATATTTAGGACCACTTAATGCCTGAGATAATACCCGCAAATTATCATTTAACTGTAATATCTTATTTGTTGCACCGGCGTAAAACACTCTCCTTTTAAAATCGTATGCCAAATGAGTAAAATAATTTTTGTACTGGGAGCTATTAAGTATGAGATTGACTGATTGTAGATATTTAAGAAATTTGTTACAGTTATGAATTTGGTACCACTTCACCATATGATCTACTATATGACTCTCCTTCATTGTTATCCACCCCCTGAACCACTGAAGACAAACTAAATTGCGCAACGATGTCGCGAGACGAAAACTGTATTCCAATATGTGCTGTAATATTTGCCATGGTTGCGATCGCATAATACACCTTTTAAATTACTACTGCCATCACTTAATGCAGCCACAGTGCTCGAAATTTCGCAATAAAATAAAATGAATATAACGCTAATCGTATACACTTTTATTACATTTAAAAAAATTGGTTTTTTGCGACGCATTGAAGGAGTGAAATCATTCACGCATATCTCGTTGTTACCCGGCGGTATCACAATACTAATATCAGCCTCTTCGGTGAGGGAATTTAAGTAATGAGACATAATTGTAATGTTCCTCGGGCCGTGTTAATTACATTCCAATTTTTTAAAGACATATCGGCCGCATTGTGCGTTTAGAGTATTAATTAATACAGGCTATATATTCTCGTAAAATATCTTTCTTTTAGCAGCATAAAAATTGAGTGCAAATATGTTTATATATTTTAAATAGTTGTATTAAGGGTTTATCTTAATTGGAAAGATACAGTTCTTCTACATAGGCTACGAATTCCGAGGCAGCATGAGATTCGTGTTTTTAAGCGCTATGCTTTGTATTTTTTCAATGACACAATTAATTTCAAATAATTTTTGTTTTATCCAGCATCCATCTATGCCATCGGAGATTTAGTCTAACTTTTTATTATTATACCGCTGAACCTCGGAATTTCCGACTGCCTTAATATAAATTGCTCTGTATGATCACGAATAAATGTATTTATAAACAATAATAAATTTAATGTTCTGCATTTGAAAAATTAACTTTTAAAATAGTGGTGCGTAACTAGTGACAGCTGTTGATCTGGCCAATTACTTTTTATTTCTGATTTTACTTAAAAAATTATTTTACTCACTCCTCTTTTATTGGAATATTGATGGAACTAATCATATGTGTACAGATAATGTATTTCGGCAAATTGTTCTTTTTAATCTTTAATATCTCAAATAAACAAAAAAAATTTATATGAAGCAGCTTTTCATAATAAATATAACATTATTTACACATTTAAAATTTTTTCTATTATTTAGAGAAAAACAAACCAAAAAGATAGTGTAATATACAGTATTGGACAAAACTAAAACACCCTTCTCAAAGTGTTTCAAATTTAGCCAAATTACTTAATGAAATAACTCAAAATATTGGAGCAATGGATAGTCTGCGATTCCTTACTATTTCAACATTTATAAAAAATATATTGTAACGAACTTGCTAACTTCACCTCGATTATTTTTCTTTTGTTCGAGTCCGATCACTGGATTACTAAACAAACTCCCAAGATTTATTTCTTCGGGTTTTTTTAACCGTCAGGAATTTATTTCTAGTGTAATTACAATTTTCTTATTTAACAAATCTTTATCATACACAATTATTATCTGCTTCACTCAGCTTATCCGTTTCTCAAACACACAGCTCACAGCAGTGTTAACTCCACTAAGTTGTATATTCGTCTTCCCTTGTGATAGCGGCTGCCTCTCTTTTTATACCTGTAGATGACCTAAGCATTCTGTTCACGAGCTTAAGGATAGGCTGATTGTTCGTTTGCCTGCGGTAGCTGCAGCTACTCCGTTCATCCCCAACGACGTGGAATTTCCTTTTGTTTGTCCTTGGTATGGGCAATTTGCATTATACAGCCGCATCTTTATTTTCTGTCCTTCCGGGAATTGCATTTACATCGTCAACAGTTTTGTTTGTCCTTGGTATGGGATTTTCGTCACAATATATATTATATAGATAGCATTTTACTTTTAATTTAATAAAACCAAAACCTCCTCCCCCCTAATAATAGTGATTTGTACTTATTGGTCAGTATATGGTATTAGTTTATTTTATATTTATAAAATTTTTCTTATAAATTTTCCGATTCTGCTAAATAATAATTTTTTTTAAACAAAGCTGATGGCATGAATATTACAATCGTTAAAATGCGTTGTGCGTTTCAAAGATTGTTCTGCATAAACACAAAGAAAGGTGCCTAAAATGTCTAGATGATCTTAAAGCGATACTAAAACTAAGCTCGCTAAGTAGGAATGGATTATTGATTATATCTCTAAATTAAAAATAATACTCCAAGCTTCTCTCTACGGGTATGGAGTGAAGGCAGATTAATAAGCCTTAATCGGCTTTCATAAGGAGGGAGATTTTTATTCGCATCCCAATGTAAATTTGAGAACGCGATATATAGGAATTTTTTTGTACAGATTCCAATTTATCACTATGCAATTGATAGTGTGAATTCCATACAACGGATCCATATTCCAAAATGAGCCTAACGAGTGAAGTGTAAAGTAATATTTGGGTCATTGAACTCCTTAGTACACTGTTTAATAAAAGCTAAGACCCCTTTTGCCTTAATGGCACAAGAATTTTTATGATTTCTGATATCCAGCTTAGGGTTCTTTCTGACACCTAAGTCAATAACTTGTTCAAAATTGTGTGTTTGAATCATATAGGAGAAGGATTAGAAACATATAGAAATAGAAAGGCATATATTTACACTTGTACAAGTTTAACGACATACAGCTCACAACACACCACCTGAAGTGTCAATAATTAATGACATTGAGTTGATCAGTTATAATAGCTTCAAAAATTTATGGAACAAAAAATAAGTTTGCCCCAGTAATTTATGATATAAGATCTACGGCCAAATATACAACTCCTTCCATGAGGATGGAAATCCTTTTTGCTTGATTGAAACATTGAATATGTTCGTAAATGGTAGATATTGTAGCGAAAATGCGAAGCGAATGTCAGATGAAAGAGAGAAGCCGATAACTGGCATGTTCTAGAGCGTGAAATGAGAACATTCAACGATTCCATTATTCTAGGCGGTTGGTTGCGAGCAGCCGACTACTATATAAGGGCGATACTTATCTGCCAAGTCAATCAGTCGTAAAGTAAACGCGTTGGTGATTACACTACAGTGAAGTAATAAAAATAGAACATTGTACAAGTTGTAATACAAGTGATTGTAAATAATGAAGTGAATTGTAAATTGAATTGTGAATTACTGAGTAATAAAAGGACATTAATAAAATTTCGCAGATAGCATCCTTAGAAGGAACCATCGCACAAATACAGTAAAATCTGGGAGGGACAATGCTGAACTTAAGGAAAGGCAGAACAGAATCCAAGAACGGCAAGATAAGATCGAAGGGCTAATTGAAGCCAAAGTCAACGCACTGGAAGGTCGTTTCCGGGATTTGCAATTAAATCGAACAACCACTTCAGTGAACGCTCCCAAGGTAAAAACACCTTCATTTTACGGTAAAATTCCTTTCCAAGTCTTTAAGCTCCAGTTTGAGAAGAGGGCTGACACAAATAACTGGAGCATGGAGGAAAAATCTGCTGCACTATTCGTTGCGTTGGAAGGACCTGCAGCAGAACTTTTGCAAACTATACCCGAATATGAGAGAGATGATTACGATGGATTGATGCGAGCCCTGGAAAGACGCTATGGTAGCGAACACAGAAGACAAATTTACCAGATGGAGTTAGAAAAGCGCGACGAAAAACCCAACAAATCTCTAAAAGAATATGCTTCGGAAATTGAGAGATTGGCTCATTTAGCCATTGGAGACGCATCGGGTGAGGAACAGGAAGGACAGCGAAAATGGAAGACTGGACCATCAACATCTCAGCAGGGGCGTATGATGGCTCCTGCAGTTGAATGCCCCATAATCTCCGTCTCGCAAATTGGCAGAAAAACCAGCAACATTAGTATTGGTGGATATGTGGATGGACGAGAGCGAATATTACAGTCGATACAGGTGCATCACACTCGATCATTCGAACTGACCTGATCGCTAAAGAAGTGAGACCATTACCTGGATCAATCTTGAAAACGGCGACTAATGAGGACACGCAAGTGGTGGGAGAAGTAACATGTGAGGTCGCAATAGGGAAAATGTGACGATGTTACACAGCTTTATAATCGCTTAGATTGTGGATGAAGTAATCATAGGAGTGGAGTTCTTGATGGATCAAGGTATCAAGATCGACTTGAATAACCAAATCATGGAGTATAAAAACATGGAAGTACCACTAAGTAATGGCTATAATTCCACATACAGCAGCAAGCAAGTGGTCCTAGAAGGAACCGAAGTGATCCCACCAAAGTCAGAAGCAGTTGTTTGGGCGAAAATTAATGGAGATTGTGGGACAAACAAATGATGGGTTGTCGAAGCAGCACAAAATTCTACACCGGATGTACTTATTGGTAGAACCCTGGCTAAAACGCAAAAGAATGGACACATTCCAGTGAGAATATTAAATGACTTCAGATCACCAGTAAAAAAATTCCAAGAGGTACTGTATTAGAACAATGTCAAGAGGTAGAAGCTATCATCAAATGCAATTATTCATCTGGAATCGACTCTATTAATTTACGGTAATGCTATTTGGTTTATGCAACGCTCCTGCCACTTTTGAAAGATTAATGGACCATGTGCTCAAAGGACTACACTGGAAGACTTGTTTGGTGTATCTGGAGGACATCATCGTATTGGGAAAAAGCTTCGATGCACATCTGAGTAATTTGGAAGAAGTTTTCCAGAGAATAGCTGGCGCTGGTCTTAAACTAAGTCCTAAGAAGTGCTCTTTATTCAAGAAGGAGGTGAATTACTTAGCTTATCAAATAACCACGAAGGGCGTTTGTACTGCGAAGGAAAAAATAGAAGCAGTGAAGGATTGGCCAAGACCCAGAAACTTGCATGAATTAAGAAGCTTTCTTTGGCTGTGTACTTACTATCGACGATTTGTTCCATGTTCAACATTCCTTCTGGACACAGATGCTAGTGGTTATGGTATAGGAGGTGTACTTTCGCAAGTGAATGATGGGCAGGAGAAGATAGTTGCCTACTATAGCAGCTCTATTGGGAAACCAGAGCGGAACTACTGCGTAACTCGGAGAGAACTATTAGCGTTGGTGGATTGCATTAAACACTTCCACAAATATCTGTATGGTCAACATTTCCGAGTTAGAAGGATCATGCAGAGCTGAAGTGGCTCCTACAGTTCAAGAATCCCAAAGCAAAATTATGACACCATCGAGCACCGCAAAGAGAATACGAACGGAAATGCTGACGCTATGTCCCGTCGACCATGTAATTTGGAATGTAAGCACGGCTAATCACAGTTACACCAGCAGAAGAGTGGGAGGCAATTCACTTAAGGAAATGTCAGCAAGAAGATCCAGACTGGGAATTATTAATGCACGAATTGGAAATGAATAGACAGCCAAGTAAAGAACAAATGGCAGCGGAAAGTCCAATCGCGAAGGCATACTGGGCACAATGGACCAGTTTAGAGTTCATACCTGGCTGTTTGCATAGATTATGGGAAAGTGAAGATGGCCAATGCGCTCAAAAGCTGATAGTAGTTCCGAGGTTAAGAATTCCGCATGTTCTTAAAGAATTCCATAATGGTCCTTGTCCCAGAACGCAACTAGATAACAAAGTTTAAAAACTGCATCATTGTAAACTCATCGCTGTGTGCCTATCCGTCTATGCGTTTCGTTTGATTGTTCGTCAAGGCGAATTCATGCGTCTTGATTAAACTCGTCAGCTAAGAATGGTTCATTCGTTATTTGGAATTCAAGAAAAGCACACAGCGGTGAGTATGAAGTATTATTATTTTATGTATTAAAATAAATGTGTAACATTCCTTTTTTAGAAATAAACCACGTTATAACCACGTTCAAATTCTCGTAAACATGCGTTACATTCGCAACCCTAGCCAACGACAGTCCTAGTGGAGGGCACCTAGGCATTACAAAAACGCTGGAGAATATCAAGCAGCTAAAGGCCAAAAGTTACGAGATCATGGGTAGATGAAGCAATATAACTCAGGTGCACCATTTGAGCGGGTTGCCATGGATGTAGCCGATCCATTCATTCCCTATGAGCAAACAAGGAAACAAATACATTCTTGTGTTTATGGACTACTTTAGTAAATGGCCTAAGGTCTATCCAATCCAGGAAGCGAAAATATTTGCGGATGCATTCACTCACAATTGGGTTACCAGATACAGTGCGCCTATAGAATTGCACTCAGACCAAGGAAGAAACTTTGAATCGGCGGAGTTCCACGAGATGTGAAAGATACTTCGTATTCGAAAAACACGAACGACAGCCCTGCATTCTCAATCAGATGGCATGGTAGAGCGATTCAACCGGACCCTGGAAGAGCACTTGCGGAAAGTATTGGACAAGCATCAAGATGATTGAGATGTGCATATATCGCTCTTCCTGATCCAGTGCATGAAACAACGGGTCAAACACCTGCGAGGATAATGTTTGTTGGTGAACTTCGGTTGCCCAGCGATTTAAAATTTGGAACAAATGGTAATGTGAGAAAAATTGGAAAAGAAGCGTGTAGCGCTCTAGAGGAAGAGTTAAGAGAGATACATGCTCTTGTGAGGCAGCGAACTCGAATTATGAGTGACAAATTAAGGCTAGGTATGACAAGGCGATAAACTCCGAAGGCTTCCAAAATGGAGATTTGGTGTTGCTATACAATCCACAACGAAAGAGAGGTTTGTCCCCAAAACTTCAATGCAATTGGGAAGATCGATACAAGATAATCAAACGACTAAGCGACGTGGTGTATCGAATCCAGACCGTTGGGAGGCCAATAAACAAGATGAAAGTGGTCCACCTAGAGAGGCTTGCTGAGTTTGGAACAGCGAATGTGTTTGATCGGGACGATCACCCCCTGCGGGTTAGGGGTTCAAGAATTTATCCGTGGTAAGGCACGCCTATCGTAAGAGCCTACTAAAATCCATAGTTCCCGCGACAGTCGGGTCTTTATACCCCAACGACCCGGATTTTTATCCGGCCAAAGACTGTCACTCCCGCTATGTTCCCCGGAGCCCAATTGGAGAATTTTCTGCGGCTACAACAACAACAACAACATCGGGACGATCAGACTTAGGTGGAGGGCAGTATGGCGAAAATGCGATGGGAATGTTAGATGAAAGAGAAAAGCCGATAGCTGGCATGTTCTAGAGCATAAAACGAGAACATTCGTTATCGAGAACGATTCGATTGTTCCAGGCATTCGTTGCGAGCAGTTGTAATTGAATTGTGAATTACTGAGTAATAAAAGGACATTAAATAAATTCTTTATAAATAAAGAAATTGCAAATAAAGTTGGTGACCTTTATTTAACAATCCAGAGATCGTACCCGAAGGACTTGGGAAACCATCGAAGTTTATTCAGCATAATCGTAACAATATACACATAAAATCTTATCTTCAAGTCTTTTTTATAGTATTATATGTGGCAACACACAAATTCAAAGTAGTTGCTTTTCAAACAAATTAACAGAGTAAAAATCCAAATTTTTTTCAACTTTAACTTTAAATATCTAATCTATATGTATATATATCTAATATATATAAAAATTCGGTGAGTTTAGTTTACAGTTTCTGAAAGCGGGTGCAGCCCCTACGCCACACCTCAGCATTCTTTTTATTCCGACTCCCACGACAGCCGGTTCTGCGTACCGGAGTTGACCCGGATTTTATCCGGCCAAGGGCTGTCACCTTTTCGGCGACCTAACCTCGTTTCGGTCATCAGGTAATTTTAGTTTTAGTACATCAAAGGAGCAACATCTCGCGCAGGCCTGCTCCAAATCCTTCTCATCAGAGCTGGTGTAGAAACCAACCCTGGTCCAACGGATTATTTCTGCTGCGTGTGCCAAAGACGACTCCACCACTCTTCCACCTCGGTTAGATGCAACCAGTGCAATGTTTGAAGTCATCTTAAGACCTGTTCAGGCCTTAAGACCCATAGGGAGTGGACCACGCGTTACGTGGCCCCATGCTGCCAACGCCCAGCGGCGCTTTTAGCCTATACGACAGTGCCTTCTGTACATTTACCCACTTTGGGTAACCCCGCCCAGGCCTCTACGGCCCAACGGAGCTCACCGCAGCATGACTCCCAATCATCTTTTCTCAACCCCCAGCCAGCTCCATCTCCCGTGCGGGGGCTAATCAGCAGCTCTTAGTACCTCGCACAGTCTGTTCCGTGTGTCAGACCATAGTACGGCGGAAAGTGAAATCAGTCAAATACAACTCTTGCACTGGCTGGTGCCAATTTCGTTCGTGTTCTGGTCTGCGTACCACCCGTGAGTTGAGCAGTGCTTTCGTGGTAGGAGTCTGCCCCCGCCGGTGGGTACTACGCAGCCGCCAACTACCACCAATGTGCGGCAACCACCACAGCGGGTCACACAGCTGCAACAACCAAAACCTACGCACAACTCCCTCACCCCCCGTGTTACGAACGTTCCCCCGAGACACTTTAGACTCGTACAATTTAACTGCAACGGACTCCAAGGAAAGATCGACGAGATAGTCGACTTCATGAGCCGGGAAATCCTGACAATAGCTGCGATCCAAGAGACAAAACTAAGCGCCCGATCAGATCTTCTCAGCCGGGCAGGCTATAACATAATAAGAAAGCATCGCGAGCGAGATCATGGTGGAGGCTTGGCCTTCATTTTACACAACACTGTGCAGTATCGTCTTATCGGCGGCGACATCGACCGCAGGGATAATATCCTAGAATGTCAGGGCATAGCTATCCGGTCAGGTGGGGTCGAGCCCGAAATATTTAATATATACGTTCCTCCCGTTACAAGTTTCCCCTTTGGTTACCGTCCTGATGTAAGTGCGCTACTCAGAGGCGAAAACCGTTTGGTTTTGGGCGACTTTAACGCGCACCACGGTCTTTGGCATTCCTGCCTGTCAAATGATCATCAAGGAATGGAGCTGGTGGAACAGATAGACGATTCGACATTCTGCACAATGAACGACGAAGCCCTCACCAGGATTGTGTGCAACTGCCATAGCTCGCCTGACATCACAATAGCTAGCGCTGGTCTGATAAATTGCATAGATTGGCGACCTATGCTTACAATCGCATCGGACCATTGACTTCGTTTCCGTGGACCACCGGATATTTGTTAACTTTAACAAAGCTAACTGGCTCGGCTTCACGGAATTTACTGAGAACGCCTTCAGTGCTCTCCCCACTCGCACCAACGTCCTCCCTGCAGAAAAGACTTTCCGCAAAATTGCCGTATCTGCTGCTGCCCGCTTCATACCTGCATGTCGAATCGCGGAAATCCGCCCTAATTTCCCCACCGATGCGGTGGTTTTAGCGACAATGCGCGACACATTACGCCTGGCCGAGCCCGGCGATCCACGTATCAGGGAACTCAACGCCGAGATTCGGAACAAGGTAAACACTCATAAGCGGAACAAGTGGGAAGAGCACTTGAGATCCTGTAATCTCTCCTCTGGGGTGACCAAGCTCTGGGCTACTGTCCAATCGTTGTCAAATCCGACGAGACGTGATGACCGGGTGGAAATTTTATTCGGTGATCACGCCTCGTCGGACCCGAAGAGGTGCGCGAGCTATTTTAGCCGGCTTTTTACACTGCACCATTCGGTTGACAAAACGAAACGACGAATAACCCGCCGTCTGCGCAAATTGCCGAACACCAGCGTGATGCTTGATTTCTCCAGGAAAGAGGTTCAGGAGGTTATCGGGAAGACGAAAGCCTCCAAATCCATCGGCCCCGACGGAATAAGCATGCTGATGTTAAAACATTTGGGCCCAGCGGGAGCAGAATATCTCACCAAGCTTCTCAATCTGTCCATGACCACCCTGATTATATCCGACGTGTGGAAACTGAGTAGAGTGGTCCCTCTACTAAAGCCGGAGAAACCCGCAAATAAAGGAGAATCATATCGTCCGATATCCCTCCTTTCCCCAATAGCGAAGACAATTTAGGCCTTGCTGCTCCCATCCCTAACACACCATCTGAGCCCAGCTGCACATCAGCATGGCTTCCGAAAAGTGCACAGCACCACAACTGCACTTAACGCCATAAACACTCAGATAATTCATGGCCTTAACCAAAATCGACCTGGTGCGCGAACTGTCCTAGTAGCACTGGACCTGACAAATGCTTTCGACACAATAAATCATCGGGCATTGAGGATTCCTCATTACCGCCTAGGTTGAAGAGGTGGACCATGAACTACCTGAGTGGTCGACGATCATCGGTTGAGTTTCGAGGTCAAACATCTAAGCTACGGAAAATTAAACAAGGTATTCCGCATTGATATTGTGGCGAAAATGCAAAGCGAATGACATATGAAAGGGAGGAGCCGACAACTGGCATGTTCTATAGCGTAAAACGAGACGATTATCGTAACGATACGATTATTCCAAAGTTTCGTTTTCAAGCAGCAAACAAGTATATAAGGGCGACACACGACTGTAAAATCAATCAGTCGTGAAATAAACGCGTTGGTAATTACATTACAGTAAAGTAATAAAAACAGTACATTGTAAAAGCTTTATACAAGTGGTTGCAGATAGTAATAAATTGAAAATTGAATTGTGAATTACTGAGTAATAGAAGGACATTAAATAAATTCTTTATAAATAAAGAAACTGCAAATTAAGTTGGCGATTTTTATTTAACAATTCAGAGATCGTACCCGAAGGATTTGGGAAATCATCGAGGTTTAATCAGCAAGATCGTAACAATATGTTAATTTTAATTTATAGATTATTTTATGGAGTAGCAACGCCTGCCTAGCGAAGAGGTTTCATCCGAATGATCACTGGTTTCATATCAAAACCACTCCCTTTAATCAGACCATGTTAACATAAAATGTACACAACATATTATTTGTACAAATTTTAAATCCACATCGGACAAGAATTAAGAACTTTTAAAATAAAACCCGTACCACTATGATTTCTATTCTTCTTCACATTTACTCTAGTCATATATCAAACTCTGTCGCACTAAGCGCAAGCTTTAAACAATGCCCACACTGAAAAGCTCACTTAACAAATGCTGTAATATTCTCATAACAACAATCCTTTAAATTTAATCAGAAAATGAACAAACCATAAACCACAACAATAAATGGGAAATATAAAACATTTGTTCGCGTGTTATTTAAAAATTCTGCGACAGAATTGTAAACTCCCTAATAACATATTCCGCACAATTAATAGAAATTTTATGCAAAATAAAATCAAATTACGTAAATTATATTTATGGTAGAGTATTTTGTATAAAATAAGCATTAGAGGCACAGTGCAAAGCGCAGAATAACACTGATCAAGATGTAAGTGTATATAAAAGTGATTGAGATTATAGTCAAAGTTTCTTTAAACTATAAAAAATAAAAGCTTATAAAATTATCTTTTAGCATATAATTTTATTTCTGAAAAATAGTTTTTCCTGTGAAAATATTCTACTTTCGCTGCTTACTTATGACAATGTTGCTTTCAAAGTTTTAATTTTTTATTAAATATTTAACTTCAAATAACTTAATATATTTTAAAAGACAGATCATTTAATTATCATTTAGTTCATATAAATTTATTTAGAAAAAATTGATATTATCTGTGAAAATATTGTGCTTTTGTTATTCATACCTTAACAATACGAAATTCATGTGTGGAAAATGACGATGCTTTTTCAAAGTGTTTATTTTTTATAAATTTGTTAATTTTAAAGAGTCAAAATATTTCTATAAGAAATTTTGTTTAATTACCTTTGAGTCCCTAAAATTTTATTTAAAAAAATTATAGTTTTTTTATACAAATTGTTGCACACATATGCATAAATGGTGAATGACACATGTTGATTGCAAAGTGATATTTTATTTATTAATTATTTAACCTTTATATTTAAAAGAAATTTTAAAACAAAGTGCATTTAATTATATTTTAGTTGATAGAAATTTATTTTTTTTAAATTGGTAATCTTTGTGAAATTTTTATATTTTTCTTACGACCTATTTTAAAATAAAACATGCTAAGCAACCCGTGCTGACTTTGAGCAATGATAACATTTTACTAAACAAATAATCAGTTTTATTCATTATATGCGTATAGAGTTATGCTGCTCTTATAAAGATCTACTTATTGTTAACTACTTTTATTGAATGTTGATATTCTAGTACAATTGTATATTAAATAACGCAAATGGATGTATAAATAATATTTTATTGTATATATTTATATAAAGCCCTAGGGTTTTATGTGTTTTTATGTAAAATTAATACGACCAAAATTCATTTTAATTATTTTAAACAAAAAATATTTATGCGTAAATTTTCAATATTGTATTTAACTAAGCGTTCAAATTTATTTCTTTAATAAACAAAGAAAAAACACTTAAAAGCTGATATTATTCATTTCAATGGAAATAAAAATGTAACAATGGGTAACAGCTCGGCTAACAAATCAAATTGTTCACAATAACTAAGGGGTAAACGGTCGGGTACAAGAGACCTTTGGTTTCAATAACTAAAGGTTAACATACTTGGTAAGAGATATACTAAAGGCTAACAATAGGATAAGAGATACATTTATTTCACATAACTAAAGGGTAAGAGGTCGAGTAGCCAAAATATTTAAAAATTGGAAGAAACGAATATATATCGCAGTGAATATATCGTGCGTGAGTGAGAAATAAATCCACGGACAGAACGAAAAGTTATCCGTCTTGCAGCGAACTTGATAAGCAGTGACAGATATTTTTAACAAACAACCGAGCTAGCTGCCCTTCAGGATCCGTGAACTGTGTAGCCACTTCAGCGCTGCATGATCTATTCTAACTCGGAAATTTTGACCATATAGATATTTATTTAAGTGTGTGGCAATCCACCAACGCTAATAATTCCCTCCGAGTTACGCAGTAGTTACGCTCTATGATACGATGATGTGATCAAGATACACCAAGCAAGTCTTTCCATGTAGTCCTTTGAGCACATTGTCCATTAGTCTTTCAATAGTGGCAGGAGCGTTGCATAATCCAAAATGACATTGCCGTGAATTGCCAAAGACCGTTGCCGATACTAAAGGCTGTCTTCTCTTTATCTTCTTCACTCACTTCCACTTGCCAATAGCCGCTCTTAAGGTCGAGTGTTGAGAACCATTCTGTGCCAGTTAACGAGTCTAGTGTATCATCTATCCTTGGTAAAGAACAGCTGTCCTTCATTGAGACATCATTTAATCTCTGATAGTCCACGCAAAACCGCAACTGGCTATCTTCCTTTTTCACAAGTATTACCGGAGAGCTCCATGGACTTGCCGATGGTTCGATAACACCGCTTTCACCCATTTCTTTAATTATTTGGTCAACAACGTCACGGTTGCATAGTGGAACACTACGAGTGGCTTGACGAATTTGCCTAGTGTCACCAGCGAATATGTTGAAGTATTTGCTTATAAGTTCACTGGTCTTTTGCTTGTTCTTTTCTTCCAACCCTTTCGTCCTTGCAATTATATCCTTCCTGCCAATGGAGCCGATTTCAGATGATTCATTGCAGTTGATGATGGCTTCCACCTCTTAACATTGCCCTAATACAGTTCCTCTAGGAATTTTAACTGGTGATCTGAAGCCATTTAATACACTTACTGGGATGCGTACATTCTTTCGTGTCTTAGCCAGGGTTTTACCAATAAGTCCGTGCGGTGTAGAATTTTGTGCTGCTTCGACAACCCACAATAATTTTGTTATACAAGGTGATTCATCACGAAGTCCACTACTATGATTACCTCATCCACGATCTGCACGACTATAAAGCTGTGTAACACCGTCAAATTCGTTATTGGGACCTCACATGTTACTTCTCCCACCACTTGGGCGTCCTCAGCAGACGCCATTTTCAACCTTGCTCCAGGTAATGGTCTCACATCTTTAAAGATCAGGTCAGTTCGAATGATGGACTGTGATGCGCCCATATCCAATGTTAATATTCGCTCTCGCTCATCCACATATCCACCACCTGTAATGTTGCTCATTTTTTTTTTAACACTCAATTGCAGAAGCCAGCATGCGCCCCTTTAAATTGGCTAGTTTTAGTTTAACGACTGAGAAGTTGATGGCTCATCTTTCTCAGCATTCCGCTTTCGCTGCCCTTCTTGTCTGAAACTAATTAAATTTATGGTTTTGTTCCAAGTAAAAATAAGAAGGATTTGCGATCTATTGAACAAACATTAGCCGATATACAGGCGAAGAAGAGACGTAAATTGGACAGCAGCAGCAACAACAACTACCTGTTGCTCCTAATCAACAGGAACAGCAGCAAAGCTTTGTAAATCATAACCAAAATTCCTTAAGCACACAACAAGCAGTACAGGAGCCACAATTTGACCAGAATGCTGGTGGTGATGATTAGTGATAATTCTAGCGATTAAATATTATCGGACTATAATATATATGTGCTTTTGAAAATGACTGCTTTGTTTCTTTGCAATAAAATGCAATATTTCTACTATTTATGAGATCACAATTGAATTGTTAACTATTTGAAATAGTATTGAGTAAAATCACAAAAATACATAAATTATAATGGAAATATAATAAAGCGTTATATAATTGCAATATTGTATACATTATAAGATATCATATTAAAATAATTGTGTTTCTGAAATCGTTAAATACATCCATATATTTATGTAGCATGTATATCAGAAAAAGAAAAAATAAATTTGAAAAAGGTCAAGATTCAAGATTTAACGATACTACCCCTCAAAAAGGAATTGGCGAAGAGAGGATTATCTTCAACCGGGAATAAGGCTGAGCTACAATCACGGCTGCGAGAAGCTATGGAAGCAGAAGGCATAGATTTGAGCGAATATGAATTCTGCCGTGAGGACGAGGAGACATCCAAGAAAGAAATGGAGAAGGAAGAGGCTGTTGACACTACGGTAGAAGAAAAGGCTCCTAGCTGATCTACGAGTATGGATATGAACATGTTATTGGCAGCAAGTTCGCAAATGAATGCCAAGTTGCTACAGAAGTTGGATGAACAGGATGCCAAAATGTCACAAGTGAATACCAACATTTCAGAGAAGTTGGATGAACAGGATACCAACATGTCACAAATGAATGCCCACATTTCATAGCAAATGCAAGACCAAGAAGCGCGTTTTCATCCCGGCTCATAGAGTTTCAGGAGAGTGTTGTTAAAGAATGCACAAAGCTCAAGGAGAGACAGGACAAAATCGAGAAAAGGCAAGACAGAATAAAGGATCTTATTCAGACCAAAGTCAACGAGTTAGAAGGTCGGCAAAGCAAAGTAGAGGAGCTAATTGCGACCAAAGTTAGCGAATTGGAAGGACGTGTCCACGAATCGCTTTCGAATAGTCCAAGCATTTCGAGGAGCACACCTAGCACAAAAGCACCATCCTTTGACGCCAAAACCCCTTTCTACATCTTTAAGCTTCAGTTCGAAAATATGGCTGGAGCAAATAACTGGAGCATTGAGAAGTCAGCTGCACTATTCATGGCATTGAAGGGACCTGCAACAGAAATTTTGCAAATAACTCCTGCATACGAGACAGATGACTATGATACACTAATAAGAGGCGGGGAAAGACGCTATGGTAGCGAGCATAGAAGACAAATCTATCAGATGGAATTAGAGAACCGCTATTAGAAGTCCAACGAGACCCCGCAGGAATTTGCTTGTGAGATTGAGAAGCTAGCTCATTTAGGTTATGGAGATAGTCTTGGAGAATACCTCGAGAGGATAAAAATTCAGAGGGTTATCAGCGGAATAAGGAACAATTATAGCAGGCGAGAGGCGTATGCGAATCTAAAGCAAACATTTGCCGAGACTGTCTCGTGTGATCAGACAAAGGAAGCGGCCGAGCTTTTGTGCAGACCAGCGTACAAAGCTAACTGTGCGATGTTGGAAAGCCCAGATGTGATGAAAGGAATCTGGGAAACGTCGAAAACTACCTAACTGATGACCAGGATTTGCTACAACTGTAGAAGGCCTGGACACTTCGCTCGCGATTGTAATATGGGTTCTACGAGACAAATCGATAACAAGACGAGCAACGTCACTATCAGCCGGATATGTGGATGGACATGAGCGAGAACTAACTGTGGACACGGGCACGTCAAACTCTATCATTCGATCCGATTTGATCACCAAGGAAATAAGTCCATGCATAGAGCTAAGTTGAAAACATTAACTGGTGAGGACGAAAGGGTTCCGGGAAAAGCCACGTGTAAAGTCACCATCGGGAATATGACAGTGTTGCATGTGTTCCTAGTTGCGGGTATCTTAGATGAAGTCATAGTTGGTGTGGACTTTCTCTTTGGTCAAGGAATGAAGATCGACCTAAAGAAAAGAGTGATGGAGTATGGAAATATGCAGTTGGTGCAAGTATTGGCCACGATCATGCGTACAAAAGTAACGATGTGCCCCTGGTAAATAACGAGCAGCAGAAGGGAAATACCTACGGAAATGACAAGATGTCTCGTGCCCTAATAAAGAAGTTGATGGAGGTACGCAAAACTGTTGAGCAACGCCCTAAGGTTATGAACAACAAGTTAGAAGGATTTATTAAGGCGAGGAATCTTGAGAGCTTTGAGAAAGGAGATTTGATAATGCTGCACGATTCTCCACGGAAGAAAATCCTGCACAGCAAGCGAGAAGGTCCATACAAAGTAATTGGACGAATAAATAGTACGGACTATCGAATCCAGAACCAAAATAAAAGTGGTTCACTTGAAAAGACTTGCAGCTTTTGGAACAGATAGAATGTCTGATCGGGACGAAATTACACTTACCAAGGACAAACAAAAGGGTAGACAGATTAAAGGCAATTCTCCGAAAAGGATCGAAAAGAAAAGAAGCGGCTGTATAATGCAAATTACCCTTATCAAGGTCAAACAAAAGGGTAGACAGATTAAAGGCAATTCCCCGAAAAGGATCGAAAAGAAAAGAACCGGCTGTATAATGCAAATTACCCTTACCAAGGACAAACAAAAGGGTAGACAGATTAAAGGAAATTCCACGTCATTAAGGATGAACGGAGTAGCTGCAGCTACCGCAGGCGAACGAATAATCAGCATATCCTTAAGCGCATGAACAGAATGTTTGGGTCATCTAAAGGTATAAAAAGAGAGGCAGCCGCTATCACAACAGGAGACGAGTAGACAACTTAGGGGAGTTAACATTGCTGTGAGCTGTGTGTGGTTAACGAAAAACGGATGAGCTGAGGGAAGTAGATAATAAGTGTGTATCATAAAGAATTGTAAAATAAGCCGTTGGCTAAAGACGAAAATTGTACAAATAAATTCCTGACGGTTAAGAAGCCGAACAAAAAAATCTTTGGAGTTTTGTTTAGCAATCCAGTGATCGGACTCGAAGGATTTGGAAAATCATAGAGGCGAACTTAGCAAATTCGTTACAATAAATTGAATTTATCCGGCAAATTAGCCACAGGAAAGCTCCTCACCAATATTGCTCAGGAGTTTCGGTATACAGCAGGGGAGGAAATGAAAGGAAATAACTAATATTATATTGATAAAAGTAATTTCAAACTAAACTGGCTCACAACATTTTTACACATTTCAAAATGTGAAAAATTTCCAATTCTACGACCGTGAATCAATAAAATAGTAAGTATATACGGTAATTAAGCTCTTTGCATTCCATACCTGTGATCTTATGTATTCATGCCTAATTATCTTTTCCCGTGATTAGAGAACGAATTTATCTGCCAAAACGGCCATAAGAAAAACTTTCAACAATACTGATCAGGAGTTTCGGTCAAAAGCTGTGGTTGCAGATGAAAGGAAATAAGTCAAATTACATTGATAAAAGTTATTTCACACTATGTCTTCCTTACGGTGTGTAAATTGGCTCATAAACTCTCTAATACGATTTCGAAATGTGAAAAATGTCCAACAATTCTATCTTATGTCTTCCTTACGGTATGTATGTAAATTGGCTCAAAAAACTCTTCTGAGATTTCGAAATGCGAAAACTTTCCAACAAGTCTATCTTAGGTGCTCCGCCTAAGATCGTCGGGTGACGGTAAGCGCCAATTTTAACATATAAGATGATGAAATTTTATAAACTTATTTTACAGAAAGGACTTGTAAACGGCGAGGGCGAGAAGGAGCCGAGGCTAAAATCAAGTGAAGAGAAATTCTATGACCGTGTATAGGGCAACGTAACTGAATTAATAAAAGAGTAAGTATAGATGATAATTAATCTCCTTGCATTCCATACCTGTGAACTAAAACGTTCATGCTTAATTATCTTTTCCCGTGATTATAGAACGAATTTATCTGGAGAGTTGGCCGCAGGAAAGGTTTTCAACAATATTGATCAGGAGTATCGGTCTATAGCACTAGTTGGAAATGAAAGGAAATAACTAATATTATATTGATAAAAGTAATTTTAAACTATGTCTTCCTCACGGTGTGTAAATTGGCTCACAAAACTCTTCTGAGATTTCGAAATGTGAAAAATTTCAAACAAATCTATCTTAGGTGCTAGGCATAAGATTCTCGGACGACGTTAAGCGTCAATGTAACACTTGCTTGGTTGATATGAAGAAAACTTATAAACTTACAAAAGGACTCGTAATCGGCCTTTATTAGAAAGAGGATGAGGAGCCGAAATTGAAATCAAGCGAAGAGAAATTCTTTGACCTTGTATAGGGCAAAGTAACTGAATTAATAAAAGAGTAAGAGGGGACGGTCATTAACATTCCATACCTGCGAACTAAGGTATTCTTGCTTAATTATCTTTCCCATGATTATATATTGAATTTATCCGGCAAATTGGCCGCAGGAAAGGTCCTCAGCAATATTGATCAGGAGATTATGTCTACAGCAGTGGAGGAAATGAAAGGAAATAACTAATATTATTTTGATAAAAGTAATTTCAAACTATGTCTTTCTTACGGTGTGTAAACTAGCTCACAACATTTTTGCAGAGATTTCAAAATGTGAAAAATTTCCAATTCTGCGACCGTGAATTAATAAAAGACTAAGTATATTCGGTAATTAAGCTCTCTGCATTCCATACCTGTGAACTTATGCATTCATGCTTAATTATCCTTTCCCGTGATTATACAATGAATTTATCTGCCAAATTGGCCAAAGGAAAGGCTTTCAACAATACTGATCAGGAGTTTCGGTCAAAAGCTGTGGTTGAAGATGAAAGGAAATAAGTCAAATTATATTGATAAAAGTTATTTCACACTATGTCTTCCTTACGGTGTTTAAATTGGCTCACAAAACTCTTCTGAGATTTCGAAATGTGAAAAATTGAGTTAAGCGCCCATGTAACACTTGCTTGGTATATATATATTGAATTTATAAACTTAGTTTACAGAAAGGACTTGTAATCGGCCTGTATTAGAAAGAGGATGAGAAGGAGCCGAAGTTAAAATCAAGTGAAGAGAAATTCTATGACCCTGTATAGGACAAAGTAACTGAATGAATAAAATATCACTAATCGTTTTACATTCCATACCTGCGCACTAAGGTATTCATGCTTAATTATCTTTTCCCATGATTATATTGTGACGGAAATCCCCTATACGAAGAACAGACTGAATAAGTATCAGTGTAAAGGCAATTCCACGAAAAGGACCGAAAAGAAAAGAAGCGGCTGTATAATGCAAATTACCCTTACCAATAGGAAAAAACAAATATTGGATAAAATACCGCAAATTTTATTGATATAACATACAACAATTTTAATTGCGTAAATATTACGCTAAACAATAAAAATAGTGTAATATATAGTGAGAGAGCCAACGAAACCCGCCATGGATTTGCTGAATTCAATACTCAATTCATTGGAAAACCTACCGCAGCTACAGAGCAACAGAAAAAAATGATCAAAACAAAAAGAGCTCGAGGAGCGCATAAAAAAACAAGCAAACAGAAGAATTTAATCGATTTCGTAAATATGTAGAGGATCGTATTGGACGATTTGCGAAGGATGATCGTCTACACATTGAATTTCAACCACTGAACAAGGTGCATCGCTCCATGATATATGAGGTAGCTGAATTTGGTGGTTTTATTGCAATGAATTTTGGTCGCGAAGACATCGGTCGCCATTCGGAAAATGCTCTGACAGAAGATGAAATAGCTGCACGTCGCAATGGCGACGGATGGAATGAGGAGGTTGCCATAGAATATGCCGAGCGGAGAAAGCAACAACGAGAATTGGAAAGTGAACAAAAAAGACTGGCACGTGCTTCCACCCAACCGCCACCACCTAGCACTGAGTCTGACATTAAGCCAACGAGCAATTATAAAGATAAATACGCACATCTTATTGGACAAGAAGCTGCTTTGGAGGCAGAGCGCAAAACAGAAACTAATCAAAGTTATGGTTTTGTTCCAAGTAAAAATAAGAAGGGTATGCGATCTATTGAACAAACATTAGCCGATATACAGGCGAAGAAGAGACGTAATTGGAACAGCTTTGTAAATCATAACCAAAATTCCTTAAGCTCACAACAAGCAGTACAGGAGCCAAGGTTTGACCAGAATGCTAGTGGTGATGATTAGTGATAATTCTAGCGATTAAATATTATCAGACTATAATATATATGTGCTTGTGAAAACGACTGCTTTGTTTCTTTGCAATAAATTGCAATATTTTTACTATTTATGAGATCACAATTGAATTGTTAACTATTTGAAATGGTATTGAGTAAAATCACAAAAATACATAAATTATAATGGAAACATAATAAAGCGTTATATATAAAAGAAAAAAAAACATTTGAAAATGGTCAAGATTCACGATTTAACGATATTACCCCTCAAAAAGGAATTGGCGAAGAGAGGATTATCTTCAACGGGGAATAAGGCTGAGCTACAATCACGGCTGCGAGAAGCTATGGAAGCAGAAGGCATAGATTTGAGCGAATATGAATTCTGCCGTGACGACGAGGAGACATCCAAGAAAGAAATGGAAAAGGAAGAGGCTGTTGAGACTACGGTAGATTCAGAGCAGTCAACAACTAAGGTTGAAGAAAAGGCTCCTAGCTGATCTACGAGTATGGATATGAACATGTTATTGGCAGCAATTTCTCAAATGAATGCCAAATTGTTAAAGAAGTTGGATGAACAGGATGCCAGAATGTCACAAGTGAATACCAACATTTCAGAGAAGTTGGATGAACAGGATACCAACATGTCACAAATGAATGCCCACATTTCATAGCAAATGCAAGACCAATAAGCGCGCATTTTAATCCCGGCTCATACAGCTTTAGGAGAATGTTGTTAAAGAATGCGCAGAGCTCAAGAAGAGACAGGACAAAATCGAGGAAAGGCAAGACAGAATAAAGGAGCTTATTCAGACCAAAGTCAACGAGTTAGAAGGTCGGCAAAGGAAAGTAGAGCAGCTAATTGCGACCAAAGTTAGCGAATTGAAAGGACGTGTCCACGAATCGCTTTCGAATCGTCCAAGCATTTCGAGGAGCACCCCTAGCATAAAAGCACCATCCTTTGACCGCACCACCCCTTTCCACATCTTTAAGCTTCAGTTCGAAAAGACGGCTAGAGCAAAAACTGGAGCATGGAGGAGAAGTCAGCTGCACTATTCATGGCATTGAAGGGACCTGCAACAGAAATTTTGCAAATAATTCCTGCATACGAGAGAGATGACTATGAGGCACTAATGCGAGGCGTGGAAAGACGCTATGGTAGCGAGCATAGAAGACAAATCTATCAGATGGAATTAGAGAACCGCTATTAGAAGTCCAACGAGACTCCGCAGGAATTTGCTTGTGAGATTGAGAGGTTAGCTCATTTGGGTTATGGAGATAGTCTTGGAGAATACCTCGAGAGTATAAAGTTCAGAGCTTTATCAGCGAAATAAGGAACAATTATAGCAGGCGAGAGGCGTATGCGAATCCAAAGCCAACATTTGCCGAGACTGTCTCGTATGCTCAGCCAAAGGAAGCGGCCGAGCTTTTGTGCAGACCAGCGTACAAAGCTAACTGTGCGAAGTTGGAAAGCCCAGATGTGATGAATGGAATTTGGGAAACGTCGAAAACCGCCTAACTTATGAGGACCAGGATTTGCTACAACTGTAGAAGGCCTGGACACTTCGCTCGTGATTGTAATATGGGTTCTACGAGACAAATCGATAACAAGACGAACAACGTCACTATCAGCGGATATTTGGATGGACATGAGCGAGAACTAACTGTGGACACGGCCGCGATAAACTCCATCATTCGATCCGGTTTGATCACCAAGGAAATAAGTCCATGCATGGAGCTAAGTTGAAAACATTAACTGGTGAGAACGAAAGGTTTCTGGGAAAAGCTACGTGTAAAGTCACCATCGGGAATATGACAGTGTTGCATGAGTTCCTAGTAGCGGAAATCTTAGATGAAGTCATAGTTGGTGTGGACTTTCTCCTTGGTCAAGGAATGAAGATCGACCTAAAGAAAAGAGTGATGGAGTATGGAAATATGCAGTTGACGCAAGTATTGGCCACGATCATGCGTACAAAAGTAATGACGTGGCCCTGGTAAATAACGAGCAGCAGAAGGGAAATACGTACGGAAATGGCAAGATGTCTCGTGCCCTAATAAAGAAGTTGAGGGAGGTACGCAAAACTGTTGAGCAACGCCCTAAGGTCATGAACAACAAGTTAGAAGGATTTCGAGAAATCTTGAAAGCTTTGAGAAAGGAGATTTGGTAATGCTGCACGATTCTCCACGGAAGAAAATCTTGCACAGCAAGCGGGAAGGTCCATACAAAGTAATTGGACGAATAAATAGTACGAACTATCGAATCCAGAACCAAAATAAAAGTGGTTCACTTGAAAAGACTTGCAGCTTTTGGAACAGATAGAATCTCTGATCCGGACGAAATTACACTTACCAAGGACAAACAAAAGGGTAGACAGATTAAAGGCAATTCTCCGAAAAGGATCGAAAAGAAAAGAAGCGGCTGTATAATGCAAATTACCCTTATCAAGGTCAAACAAAAGGGTAGACAGATAAAAGGAAATTCCACGTCGTTAAGGATGAACGGAGTAGCTGCAGCTACCGCAGGCAAACGAACAATCAGCCTATCCTGAAACGCGTGAAAAGAATGTTTGGGTCATCTAAAGCTATAAAAAGAGAGGCTGCCGCTATCACAACAGGAGACGAGTAGAAAACTTAGGGGAGTTAACATTGCTGTGAGCTGTGTGTGGTTAAAAAAAAGGATGAGCTGAGTGAAGCAGATAAGAAGTGTGTATCATAAAGAATTGGAGGAAATAAAAGGAAATAAATAATATTATATTGATAAAAGTAATTTCAAACTATGTCTTCCTTACGGTATGTAAATTGGCTCACAAAAGTCTTCTGAGATTTCGAAATGTGAAAAATTTCCAATTCTACGACCGTGAATTAATAAAAGAGTAAGTATATACGGTAATTAAGCTCTTTGCATTCCATACCTGTGAACTTATGTATTCATGCCTAATCATCTTTTCCCGTGATTATAGAATGAATTTATCTGCCAAATTAGCCAAAGGAAAGACTTTCAACAATACTGATCAGGAGGTTCGGTCAAAAGGTGTGGTTGAAGATGAAAGGAAATAAGTCAAATTATATTGATACAAGTTATTTCACACTATGTCTTCCTTACGATGTGTAAATTGGCTCATAAACTCTCTAATACGATTTCGAAATGTGAAAAATGTCCAACAATTCTATCTTATGTCTTCCTTACGGTATATAAATTTGCTCAAAAAACTATTCTGAGATTTCGAAATATGAAAAATTTCCAACAGGCCTATTTTAGGTGCTAGGGCTACGATTCTCGGATGAGGGTAAGCGCCAATTTTAAGACTTGTGGGGTTGATATGATGAAATTTTATAAACTTATGTTACAGAAAGGACTTGTAATCGGTCTATATCAGAAAGAGGTCGAGAAAGAGCTGAAGCTAAAGTCAAGTGAAGAGAAATTCTATGACCGTGTATAGGGCAACGTAACTGATTTAATAAAAGAGTAAGTAGAGACAATAATTAAGTTCTTTGCATTCCATACCTGTGAACTAACGTATTCATGCTTAATTATCTTCTCTCTTGATTATGGAACGAATTTATCTGGCAAGTTGGCCAAAGGAAAGGTTTTCAACAATATTGATCAGGAGTTTCGGTCTACAGCAGTGGAGGAAATATTTATTGATAAAAGTAATTTCAAACTATGTCTTCCTTATGGTGTGTAAATTGGCTCACAAAACTCTTCTGAGATTTCGAAATGTGAAAAATTTCCAACAAGTCTATCTTAGGTGCTAGGCATAAGATTCTCGGGTGACGTTAAGCGCCCATGTAACACTTGCTTGGTTGATACGATGAAAATTTATAAACTTAGTTTACGGAAAGGACTTGTAATCGGCCTGCATTAGAAAGAGGAAGAGAAGGAGCCGAAGTTAAAATCAAGTGAAGAGAAATTCTATGACTTTGTATAGGGCAAAGTAACTGAATTAATAAAAGAGTAAGTAGGGACAGTCATTAATCGTTTTACATTCCATACCTGCGAACTAAGGTATTCATGCTTAATTATCTTTTCCCCTGATTATATTGTGACGGAAATCCCCTATACGAAGAACAGACTGAATGAGTAGCAGTGTAAAGGCAATTTCACGAAAAGGACCGAAAAGAAAAGAAACGGCTGTATAATGCAAATTACCCTTACCAATAGGAAAAAACAAATATTGAATAAAATACCGCAAATTTTATTGATATAACATACAACAATTTTAATTGCTTAAATATTACGCAAAACAATAAAAATAGTGTATTATATAGTGACAGAGCCAACGAAACCCGCCATGGATTTGCTGAATTCAATACTCAATTCAATGGAAAAACCTCCCGCAGCTACATAGCAACAGAAAAAAATTATCAAAAAACAAAAAGAACTTGAGGAAGGCATAAAAAAGAAGCAAAAAGAAGAATTAAATCGATTTCGTAAATATGTAGAGGATCGTATTGGACGATTTGCGAAGGATGATCGTCTACACATTGAATTTCAACCACTGAACAAAGTGCACATGAGGTAGTCGAATTTGGTGGCTTTATTGCAATGAGTTGCGGTCGCGAAGACATCGATCGCCATTCAGTTGTGTACAAAAAAGAAAATGATCTGACAGAAGATGAAATAGCTGCACGTCTCAATGGCGACGGATGGAATGAGGTTGCCATAGAATATGCTGAGCGAAGAAAGCAACAACGAGAATTGGAAAGTGAACAAAAAAGACTGGCATGTGCTTCCACCCAACCGCCACCACCTAGCACTGAGTCTGACATTAAGCCAACGAGCAATTATAAAGATAAATATGCACATCTTATTGAACAAGAAGCTGTCTTGGAGGCAGCGCGCAAAACAGAAACTAATCAAAGTTATGATTTTGTTCCAAGTAAAAAAAAAGGAGGATATGCGATCTATTGAACAAACATTAGCCGATATACAGGCGAAGAAGAGACGTAATTGGAACAGCTTTGTAAATCTTAACCAAAATTCATTAAGCACACAAAAAGCAGTACAGGAGCCAAGATTTGACCAGAATGCTAGTGGTGATTATTAGTGATAATTCTAGCGATTAAATATTATCAGACTATAATATATATGTGCCTGTGAAAATGACTGCTTTGTTTCTTTGCAATAAATTGCAATATTTTTACTGTTTATGAGATCATAATTTAATTTGTTAACTATTTGAAATGGTATTGAGTAAAATCACAAAAATACATAAATTATAATGGAAACATAATAAAGCATTATATAATTGCAATATTGTATACACTATAAGATATCATATTAAAATAATTGTGTTTCTGAAATCGTTAAATACATGCATATATTTATGTAGCATGAATATCAGAAAAATAAAAAAAAAATTTGAAATGGTCAAGATTCAAGATTTAACGATACTACCCCTCGAAAAGGAATTGGCGAAGAGAGGATTATCTCACGGCTGCGAGAAGCTATGGAAGCAGAAGGCATAGATTTGAGCGAATATTAATTTTGCCGTGAGGACGAGGAGACATCCAAGAAAGAAATGGAGAAGGAAGAGGATGTTGAGACTACGGAAGATTCAGAGCAGTCAGCAATTTAGGTTGAAGAAAAGGCTATTTCAGCCCGGCTCATACAGTTTCAGGAGAGTGATGTTAAAGAATGCACAGAGCTCAAGGAGAGACAGGACAAAATCGAGGAAAGGCAAGACAGAATAAAGGAGCTTATTCAGACCAAAGTCAACGAGTTAGAAGGTCGGCAAAGCAAAGTAGAGCAGCTAATTGCGACCAAAGTTAGCGAATTGGAAGGACGTGTCCACGAATCGCTTTCGAATCGTCCAAGCATTTCGAGGAGCACCCCTAGCATAAAAGCACCATCCTTTGACCGCACCACCCCTTTCCACATCTTTAAGCTTCAGTTCGAAAAGACGGCTAGAGCAAATAACTGGAGCATGGAGGAGAAGTCAGCTGCACTATTCATGGCATTGAAGGGACCTGCAACAGAAATTTTGCAAATAATTCCTGCATACGAGAGAGATGACTATGAGGCACTAATGCGAGGCGTGGAAAGACGCTATGGTAGTTAGCATAGAAGACAAATCTATCAGATGGAATTAGAGAACCGCTATCAGAAATCTAACGAGACCCTGAAGGAATTTGCCTGTGAGATTGAGAGGCTAGCTCATTTGGGTTATGGAGATAGTCTTGGAGAATACCTCGAGAGGATAAAAATTCAGAGGGTTATCAGCGGAATAAGGAACAATTATAGCAGGCGAGAGGCGTATGCGAATCTAAAGCCAACATTTGCCGAGACTGTCTCGTATGCTCAGACAAAGGAAGCAAAGGAATCTGGGAAACGTCGAAAACCGCCAAGCTGACGAGGAACAGGATTTTCTACAACTGTAGAAGGCCTGGACACTTCGCTCGCGATTTTAATATGGGTTCTACGAGACAAATCGATAACAAGACCAGCAACGTCACTATTAGCGGATATGTGGATGGACATGAGCGAGAACTAACTGTGGACACGGGCGCGTCAAAATCCATCATTCGATCCGATTTGATCACCAAGGAAATAAGTCCATGCATGGAGCTAAGTTGAAAACATTAACTGGTGAGGACACTATCGGGAATATGATAGTGTTGCATGACTTTCTAGTAGAGGGAATCTTAGATGAAGTCATAGTTGGTGTGGACTTTCTCCTTTGTCAAGCAATGAAGATCGACCTAAAGAAAAGTGGTGGAGTATGGAAATATGCAGTTGACGCAAGTATTGGCCACGATCATGCGTACAAAAGTAATGACGTGTCCCTGGTACAGAACGAGAAGCAGAAGGGAAATACGTAAGGAAATGGCAAGATGTCTCGTGCCCTAATAAAGAAGTTGAGGGAGGTACGCAAAACTGTTGAGCAACGCCCTAAGGTTATGAACAACAAGTTAGAAGGATTTCGAGGAATCTTGAAAGCTTTGAGAAAGGAGATTTGGTAATCCTGCACTATTCTCCACGGAAGAAAATCTTGGATAGTAATCGGGAAGGTCCATGCAAAGTAATTGGACGCATAAATAGTACGGACTATCGAATCCAGGCTTGCAGCTTTTGGAACAGATAGAATGTCTGATTGAGACGATCAGACTTAGGTGGAGAGCAGTGTGACGGAAATCCCCTATACGAAGAACAGACTGAATGAGTAGCAGTGTAAAGGCAATTTCACGAAAAGGACTGAAAAGAAAAGAAACGGCTGTATAATGCAAATTACCCTTACCAATAGGAAAAAACAAATATTGAATAAAATACCGCAAATTTTATTGATATAACATACAACAATTTTAATTGCTTAAATATTACGCAAAACAATAAAAATAGTGTATTATATAGTGACAGAGCCAACGAAACCCGCCATGGATTTGCTGAATTCAATACTCAATTCAATGGAAAAACCTCCCGCAGCTACATAGCAACAGAAAAAAATTATCAAAAAACAAAAAGAACTTGAGGAAGGCATAAAAAAGAAGCAAAAAGAAGAATTAAATCGATTTCGTAAATATGTAGAGGATCGTATTGGACGATTTGCGAAGGATGATCGTCTACACATTGAATTTCAACCACTGAACAAGGTGCACATGAGGTAACCGAATTTGGTGGCTTTATTGCAATGAGTTGCGGTCGCGAAGACATCGATCGCCATTCAGTTGTGTACAAAAAAGAAAATGATCTGACAGAAGATGAAATAGCTGCACGTCGCAATGGCGACGGATGGAATGAGGTTGCCATAGAATATGCCGAGCGAAGAAAGCAACAACGAGAATTGGAAAGTGAACAAAAAAGACTGGCATGTGCTTCCACCCACCACCTACCACTGAGTCTGACATTAAGCCAACGAGCAATTATAAAGATAAATATGCACATCTTATTGAACAAGAAGCTGTCTTGGAGGCAGCGCGCAAAACAGAAACTAATCAAAGTTATGATTTTGTTCCAAGTAAAAAAAAGGAGGATATGCGATCTATTGAACAAACATTAGCCGATATACAGGCGAAGAAGAGACGTAATTGGAACAGCTTTGTAAATCTTAACCAAAATTCATTAAGCACACAAAAAGCAGTACAGGAGCCAAGATTTGACCAGAATGCTAGTGGTGATTATTAGTGATAATTCTAGCGATTAAATATTATCAGACTATAATATATATGTGCCTGTGAAAATGACTGCTTTGTTTCTTTGCAATAAATTGCAATATTTTTACTGTTTATGAGATCATAATTTAATTTGTTAACTATTTGAAATGGTATTGAGTAAAATCACAAAAATACATAAATTATAATGGAAACATAATAAAGCGTTATATAATTGCAATATTGTATACACTATAAGATATCATATTAAAATAATTGTGTTTCTGAAATCGTTAAATACATGCATATATTTATGTAGCATGAATATCAGAAAATAAAAAAAATTTGAAATGGTCAAGATTCAAGATTTAACGATACTACCCCTCGAAAAGGAATTGGCGAAGAGAGGATTATCTCACGGCTGCGAGAAGCTATGGAAGCAGAAGGCATAGATTTGAGCGAATATTAATTTTGCCGTGAGGACGAGGAGACATCCAAGAAAGAAATGGAGAAGGAAGAGGATGTTGAGACTACGGAAGATTCAGAGCAGTCAGCAATTTAGGTTGAAGAAAAGGCTATTTCAGCCCGGCTCATACAGTTTCAGGAGAGTGATGTTAAAGAATGCACAGAGCTCAAGGAGAGACAGGACAAAATCGAGGAAAGGCAAGATAGAATAAAGGAGCTTATTCAGACCAAAGTCAACGAGTTAGAAGGTCGGCAAAGCAAAGTAGAGCAGCTAATTGCGACCAAAGTTAGCGAATTGGAAGGACGTGTCCACGAATCGCTTTCGAATCGTCCAAGCATTTCGAGGAGCACCCCTAGCATAAAAGCACCATCCTTTGACCGCACCACCCCTTTCCACATCTTTAAGCTTCAGTTCGAAAAGACGGCTAGAGCAAATAACTGGAGCATGGAGGAGAAGTCAGCTGCACTATTCATGGCATTGAAGGGACCTGCAACAGAAATTTTGCAAATAATTCCTGCATATGAGAGAGATGACTATGAGGCACTAATGCGAGAGGTGGAAAGACGCTATAGTAGCGAGCATAGAAGACGAATCTATTAGATGGAATTAGATAACTGCTATCAGAAATCCAACGAGACCCTGCAGGAATTTGCCTGTGAGATTGAGAGACTAGCTCATTTTGGTTATGGAGATAGCTTTGGAGAATATCTCGAGGGGATTAAAATTTAGAGGTTTACCAGCGGAATAAGGGACAAATATAGCAGGCGAGAGACGCAAATCCAAAGTCAACATTTGCTGAGACTGTCTGGTATTCTCAGACACAGGAAACGGCTGCGATCTTGTGCAGACCAGCGTACAAAGTAAACTGTGCGAAATTGGAAGGTCCAGATGTGATGAAAGGAATCTGGGAAACATCGAAAACCGCCAAGCTGACGAGGAACAGGATTTTCTACAACTGTAGAAGGCCTGGACACTTCGCTCGCGATTTTAATATGGGTTCTACGAGACAAATCGATAACAAGACCAGCAACGTCACTATCAGCGGATATGTGGATGGACATGAGCGAGAACTAACTGTGGACACGGGCGCGTCAAACTCCATCATTCGATCCGATTTGATCACCAAGGAAATAAGTCCATGCATGAAGCTAAGTTGAAAACATTAACTGGTGAGGACACTATCGGGAATATGACAGTGTTGCATGAGTTCCTAGTAGAGTGAATCTTAGATGAAGTCATAGTTGGTGTGGACTTTCTCCTTTGTCAAGCAATGAAGATCGATCTAAAGAAAAGTGGTGGAGTATGGAAATATGCAGTTGACGCAAGTATTGGCCACGATCATGCGTACAAAAGTAATGACGTGTCCCTGGTACAGAACGAGAAGCAGAAGGGAAATACGTAAGGAAATGGCAAGATGTCTCGTGCCCTAATAAAGAAGTTGAGGGAGGTACGCAAAACTGTTGAGCAACGCCCTAAGGTTATGAACAACAAGTTAGAAGGATTTCGAGGAATCTTGAAAGCTTTGAGAAAGGAGATTTGGTAATCCTGCACTATTCTCCACGGAAGAAACTCTTGGATAGTAAGCGGGAAGGTCCATGCAAAGTAATTGGACGCATAAATAGTACGGACTATCGAATCCAGGCTTGCAGCTTTTGGAACAGATAGAATGTCTGATTGAGACGATCAGACTTAGGTGGAGAGCAGTGTGACGGAAATCCCCTATACGAAGAACAGACTGAATGAGTAGCAGTGTAAAGGCAATTTCACGAAAAGGACTGAAAAGAAAAGAAACGGCTGTATAATGCAAATTACCCTTACCAATAGGAAAAAACAAATATTGGATAAAATACCGCAAATTTTATTGATATAACATACAACAATTTTAATTGCTTAAATATTACGCAAAACAATAAAAATAGTGTGTTATATAGTGACAGAGCCAACGAAACCCGCCATGGATTTGCTGAATTCAATACTCAATTCAATGGAAAAACCTCCCGCAGCTACATAGCAACAGAAAAAAATTATCAAAAAACAAAAAGAACTTGAGGAAGGCATAAAAAAGAAGCAAAAAGAAGAATTAAATCGATTTCGTAAATATATAGAGGATCGTATTGGACGATTTGCGAAGGATGATCGTCTACACATTGAATTTCAACCACTGAACAAGGTGCACATGAGGTAGCCGAATTTGGTGGTTTTATTGCAATGAGTTGCGGTCGCGAAGACATCGATCGCCATTCAGTTGTGTACAAAAAAGAAAATGATCTGACAGAAGATGAAATAGCTGCACGTCGCAATGGCGACGGATGGAATGAGGTTGCCATAGAATATGCTGAGCGAAGAAAGCAACAACGAGAATTGGAAAGTGAACAAAAAAGACTGGCATGTGCTTCCACCCACCACCTACCACTGAGTCTGACATTAAGCCAACGAGCAATTATAAAGATAAATATGCACATCTTATTGAACAAGAAGCTGTCTTGGAGGCAGCGCGCAAAACAGAAACTAATCAAAGTTATGATTTTGTTCCAAGTAAAAAAAAAGGAGGATATGCGATCTATTGAACAAACATTAGCCGATATACAGGCGAAGAAGAGACGTAATTGGAACAGCTTTGTAAATCTTAACCAAAATTCATTAAGCACACAACAAGCAGTACAGGAGCCAAGATTTGACCAGAATGCTAGTGGTGATTATTAGTGATAATTCTAGCGATTAAATATTATCAGACTATAATATATATGTGCCTGTGAAAATGACTGCTTTGTTTCTTTGCAATAAATTGCAATATTTTTACTGTTTATGAGATCATAATTTAATTTGTTAACTATTTGAAATGGTATTGAGTAAAATCACAAAAATACATAAATTATAATGGAAACATAATAAAGCGTTATATAATTGCAATATTGTATACACTATAAGATATCATATTAAAATAATTGTGTTTCTGAAATCGTTAAATACATGCATATATTTATGTAGCATGAATATCAGAAAAAAAAAAAATTGAAATGGTCAAGATTCAAGATTTAACGATACTACCCCTCGAAAAGGAATTGGCGAAGAGAGGATTATCTCACGGCTGCGAGAAGCTATGGAAGCAGAAGGCATAGATTTGAGCGAATATTAATTTTGCCGTGAGGACGAGGAGACATCCAAGAAAGAAATGGAGAAGGAAGAGGATGTTGAGACTACGAAAGATTCAGAGCAGTCAGCAATTTAGGTTGAAGAAAAGGCTATTTCATCCCGGCTCATACAGTTTCAAGAGAGTGATGTTAAAGAATGCGCAGAGCTCAAGGAGAGACAGGACAAAATCGAGGAAAGGCAAGACAGAATAAAGGAGCTTATTCAGACCAAAGTCAACGAGTTAGAAGGTCGGCAAAGCAAAGTAGAGCAGCTAATTGCGACCAAAGTTAGCGAATTGGAAGGACGTGTCCACGAATCGCTTTCGAATCGTCCAAGCATTTCGAGGAGCACCCCTAGCATAAAAGCACCATCCTTTGACCGCACCACCCCTTTCCACATCTTTAAGCTTCAGTTCGAAAAGACGGCTAGAGCAAATAACTGGAGCATGGAGGAGAAGTCAGCTGCACTATTCATGGCATTGAAGGGACCTGCAACAGAAATTTTGCAAATAATTCCTGCATACGAGAGAGATGACTATGAGGCACTAATGCGAGGCGTGAAAAGACGCTATGGTAGTTAGCATAGAAGACAAATCTATCAGATGGAATTAGAGAACCGCTATCAGAAGTCCAACGAGACCCTTAAGGAATTTGCCTGTGAGATTGAGAGGCTAGCTCATTTGGGTTATGGAGATAGTCTTGGAGAATACCTCGAGAGGATAAAAATTCAGAGGGTTATCAGCGGAATAAGGAACAATTATAGCAGGCGAGAGGCGTATGCGAATCTAAAGCAAACATTTGCCGAGACTGTCTCGTGTGATCAGACAAAGGAAACGGCCGAGCTTTTGTGCAGACCAGCCTACAAAGCAAACTGTGCGAAGTTGGAAAGCCAAGATGTGATGAAAGGAATCTGGGAAACGTCGAAAACCGCCAAACTGATGAGGACCAGGACTTGCTACAACTGTAGAAGGCCTGGACACTTCACTCGCGATTGTAATATGGGTTCTACGAGACAAATCGATAACAAGACGAGCAACGTCACTATCAGCGGATATGTGGATGTACATGAGCGAGAACTAACTGTGGACACGGGCGCGTCAAACTCCATCATTCGATCCGATTTGATCACCAAGGAAATAAGTCCATGCATGAAGCTAAGTTGAAAACATTAACTGGTGAGGACACTATCGGGAATATGACAGTGTTGCATGAGTTCCTAGTAGAGTGAATCTTAGATGAAGTCATAGTTGGTGTGGACTTTCTCCTTTGTCAAGCAATGAAGATCGACCTAAAGAAAAGTGGTGGAGTATGGAAATATGCAGTTGACGCAAGTATTGGCCACGATCATGCGTACAAAAGTAATGACGTGTCCCTGGTACAGAACGAGCAGCAGAAGGGAAATACGCAAGGAAATGGCAAGATGTCTCGTGCCCTAATAAAGAAGTTGAGGGAGGTACGCAAAACTGTTGAGCAACGCCCTAAGGTTATGAACAACAAGTTAGAAGGATTTCGAGGAATCTTGAAAGCTTTGAGAAAGGAGATTTGGTAATCCTGCACTATTCTCCACGGAAGAAAATCTTGGATAGCAAGCGGGAAGGTCCATGCAAAGTAATTGGACGAATAAATAGTACGGACTATAGAATCCAGGCTTGCAGCTTTTGGAACAGATAGAATGTCTGATTGAGACGATCAGACTTAGGTGGAGAGCAGTGTGACGGAAATCCCCTATACGAAGAACAGACTGAATGAGTAGCAGTGTAAAGGCAATTTCACGAAAAGGACCGAAAAGAAAAGAAACGGCTGTATAATGCAAATTACCCTTACCAATAGGAAAAAACAAATATTGGATAAAATACCGCAAATTTTATTGATATAACATACAACAATTTTAATTGCGTAAATATTACGCAAAACAATAAAAATAGTGTATTATATAGTGACAGAGCCAACGAAACCCGCCATGGATTTGCTGAATTCAATACTCAATTCAATGGAAAAACCTCCCGCAGCTACACAGCAACAGAAAAAAATGATCAAAAAACAAAAGGAACTCGAGGAAGGCATAAAAAAGAAGCAAAAAGAAGAATTAAATCGATTTCGTAAATATGTAGAGGATCGTATTGGACGATTTGCGAAGGATGATCGTCTACACATTGAATTTCAACCACTGAACAAGGTGCACATGAGGTAGCCGAATTTGGTGGCTTTATTGCAATGAGTTGCGGTCGCGAAGACATCGATCGCCATTCAGTTGTGTACAAAAAAGAAAATGATCTAACAGAAGATGAAATAGCTGCACGTCGCAATGGCGACGGATGGAATGAGGTTGCCATAGAATATGCTGAGCGAAGAAAGCAACAACGAGAATTGGAAAGTGAACAAAAAAGACTGGCACGTGCTTCCACCCACCACCTACCACTGAGTCTGACATTAAGCCAACGAGCAATTATAAAGATAAATATGCACATCTTATTGAACAAGAAGCTGTCTTGGAGGCAGAGCGCAAAACAGAAACTAATCAAAGTCATGGTTTTGTTCCAAGTAAAAAAAAGGAGGATATGCTATCTATTGAACAAACATTAGCCGATATACAGGCGAAGAAGAGACGTAATTGGAACAGCTTTGTAAATCTTAACCAAAATTCATTAAGCACACAACAAGCAGTACAGGAGCCAAGATTTGACCAGAATGCTAGTGGTGATTATTAGTGATAATTCTAGCGATTAAATATTATCAGACTATAATATATATGTGCCTGTGAAAATGACTGCTTTGTTTCTTTGCAATAAATTGCAATATTTTTACTGTTTATGAGATCATAATTTAATTTGTTAACTATTTGAAATGGTATTGAGTAAAATCACAAAAATACATAAATTATAATGGAAACATAATAAAGCGTTATATAATTGCAATATTGTATACACTATAAGATATCATATTAAAATAATTGTGTTTCTGAAATCGTTAAATACATGCATATATTTATGTAGCATGAATATCAGAAAAAAAAAAAATTTGAAATGGTCAAGATTCAAGATTTAACGATACTACCCCTCGAAAAGGAATTGGCGAAGAGAGGATTATCTCACGGCTGCGAGAAGCTATGGAAGCAGAAGGCATAGATTTGAGCGAATATTAATTTTGCCGTGAGGACGAGGAGACATCCAAGAAAGAAATGGAGAAGGAAGAGGATGTTGAGACTACGGAAGATTCAGAGCAGTCAGCAATTTAGGTTGAAGAAAAGGCTATTTCATCCCGGCTCATACAGTTTCAGGAGAGTGATGTTAAAGAATGCGCAGAGCTCAAGGAGAGACAGGACAAAATCGAGGAAAGGCAAGACAGAATAAAGGAGCTTATTCAGACCAAAGTCAACGAGTTAGAAGGTCGGCAAAGCAAAGTAGAGCAGCTAATTGCGACCAAAGTTAGCGAATTGGAAGGACGTGTCCACGAATCGCTTTCGAATCGTCCAAGTATTTCGAGGAGCACCCCTAGCATAAAAGCACCATCCTTTGGCCGCACCACCCCTTTCCACATCTTTAAGCTTCAGTTCGAAAACACGGTTAGAGCAAATAACTGGAGCATGGAGGAGAAGTCAGCTGCACTATTCATGGCATTGAAGGGACCTGCAACAGAAATTTTGCAAATAATTCCTGCATACGAGAGAGATGACTATGAGGCACTAATGCGAGGCGTGGAAAGACGCTATGGTAGTTAGCATAGAAGACAAATCTATCAGATGGAATTAGAGAACCGCTATCAGAAGTCCAACGAGACCCTGAAGGAATTTGCCTGTGAGATTGAGAGGCTAGCTCATTTGGGTTATGGAGATAGTCTTGGAGAATACCTCGAGAGGATAAAAATTCAGAGGGTTATCAGCGGAATAAGGAACAATTATAGCAGGCGAGAGGCGTATGCGAATCTAAAGCAAACATTTGCCGAGACTGTCTCGTGTGATCAGACAAAGGAAGCGGCCGAGCTTTTGTGCAGACCAGCGTACAAAGCAAACTGTGCGAAGTTGGAAAGCCAAGATGTGATGAAAGGAATCTGGGAAACGTCGAAAACCGCCAAACTGATGAGGACCAGGATTTGCTACAACTGTAGAAGGCCTGGACACTTCACTCGCGATTGTAATATGGGTTCTACGAGACAAATCGATAACAAGACGAGCAACGTCACTATCAGCGGATATGTGGATGTACATGAGCGAGAACTAACTGTGGACACGGGCGCGTCAAACTCCATCATTCGATCCGATTTGATCACCAAGGAAATAAGTCCATGCATGAAGCTAAGTTGAAAACATTAACTGGTGAGGACACTATCGGGAATATGACAGTGTTGCATGAGTTCCTAGTAGAGTGAATCTTAGATGAAGTCATAGTTGGTGTGGACTTTCTCCTTTGTCAAGCAATGAAGATCGACCTAAAGAAAAGTGGTGGAGTATGGAAATATGCAGTTGACGCAAGTATTGGCCACGATCATGCGTACAAAAGTAATGACGTGTCCCTGGTACAGAACGAGCAGCAGAAGGGAAATACGCAAGGAAATGGCAAGATGTCTCGTGCCCTAATAAAGAAGTTGAGGGAGGTACGCAAAACTGTTGAGCAACGCCCTAAGGTTATGAACAACAAGTTAGAAGGATTTCGAGGAATCTTGAAAGCTTTGAGAAAGGAGATTTGGTAATCCTGCACTATTCTCCACGGAAGAAAATCTTGGATAGCAAGCGGGAAGGTCCATGCAAAGTAATTGGACGCATAAATAGTACGGACTATGGAATCCAGGCTTGCAGCTTTTGGAACAGATAGAATGTCTGATTGAGACGATCAGACTTAGGTGGAGAGCAGTGTGACGGAAATCCCCTATACGAAGAACAGACTGAATGAGTAGCAGTGTAAAGACAATTTCACGAAAAGGACCGAAAAGAAAAGAAACGGCTGTATAATGCAAATTACCCTTACCAATAGGAAAAAACAAATATTGGATAAAATACCGCAAATTTTATTGATATAACATACAACAATTTTAATTGCGTAAATATTACGCAAAACAATAAAAATAGTGTATTATATAGTGACAGAGCCAACGAAACCCGCCATGGATTTGCTGAATTCAATACTCAATTCAATGGAAAAACCTCCCGCAGCTACAGAGCAACAGAAAAAAATTATCAAAAAACAAAAAGAACTTGAGGAAGGCATAAAAAAGAAGTAAAAAGAAGAATTAAATCGATTTCGTAAATATGTAGAGGATCGTATTGGACGATTTGCGAAGGATGATCGTCTACACATTGAATTTCAACCACTGAACAAGGTGCACATGAGGTAGCCGAATTTGGTGGCTTTATTGCAATGAGTTGCGGTCGCGAAGACATCGATCGCCATTCAGTTGTGTACAAAAAAGAAAATGATCTGACAGAAGATGAAATAGCTGCACGTCGCAATGGCGATGGATGGAATGAGGTTGCCATAGAATATGCTGAGCGAAGAAAGCAACAACGAGAATTGGAAAGTGAACAAAAAAGACTGGCATGTGCTTCCACCCACCACCTACCACTGAGTCTGACATTAAGCCAACGAGCAATTATAAAGATAAATATGCACATCTTATTGAACAAGAAGCTGTCTTGGAGGCAGCGCGCAAAACAGAAACTAATCAAAGTTATGATTTTGTTCCAAGTAAAAAAAAAGGAGGATATGCGATCTATTGAACAAACACTAGCCGATATACAGGCGAAGAAGAGACGTAATTGGAACAGCTTTGTAAATCTTAACAAAAATTCATTAAGCACACAACAAGCAGTACAGGAGCCAAGATTTGACCAGAATGCTAGTGGTGATTATTAGTGATAATTCTAGCGATTAAATATTATCAGACTATAATATATATGTGCCTGTGAAAATGACTGCTTTGTTTCTTTGCAATAAATTGCAATATTTTTACTGTTTATGAGATCATAATTTAATTTGTTAACTATTTGAAATGGTATTGAGTAAAATCACAAAAATACATAAATTATAATGGAAACATAATAAAGCGTTATATAATTGCAATATTGTATACACTATAAGATATCATATTAAAATAATTGTGTTTCTGAAATCGTTAAATACATGCATATATTTATGTAGCATGAATATCAGAAGAAAAAAAAAATTTGAAATGGTCAAGATTCAAGATTTAACGATACTACCCCTCGAAAAGGAATTGGCGAAGAGAGGATTATCTCACGGCTGCGAGAAGCTATGGAAGCAGAAGGCATAGATTTGAGCGAATATTAATTTTGCCGTGAGGACGAGGAGACATCCAAGAAAGAAATGGAGAAGGAAGAGGATGTTGAGACTACGGAAGATTCAGAGCAGTCAGCAATTTAGGTTGAAGAAAAGGCTATTTCATCCCGGCTCGTACAGTTTCAGGAGAGTGATGTTAAAGAATGCGCAGAGCTCAAGGAGAGACAGGACAAAATCGAGGAAAGGCAAGACAGAATAAAGGAGCTTATTCAGACCAAAGTCAACGAGTTAGAAGGTCGGCAAAGCAAAGTAGAGCAGCTAATTGCGACCAAAGTTAGCGAATTGGAAGGACGTGTCCACGAATCGCTTTCGAATCGTCCAAGCATTTCGAGGAGCACCCCTAGCATAAAAGCACCATCCTTTGACCGCACCACCCCTTTCCACATCTTTAAGCTTCAGTTCGAAAAGACGGCTAGAGCAAATAACTGGAGCATGGAGGAGAAGTCAGCTGCACTATTCATGGCATTGAAGGGACCTGCAACAGAAATTTTGCAAATAATTCCTGCATACGAGAGAGATGACTATGAGGCACTAATGCGAGGCGTGGAAAGACGCTATGGTAGTTAGCATAGAAGACAAATCTATCAGATGGAATTAGAGAACCGCTATCAGAAGTCCAACGAGACCCTGAAGGAATTTGCCTGTGAGATTGAGAGGCTAGCTCATTTGGGTTATGGAGATAGTCTTGGAGAATACCTCGAGAGGATAAAAATTCAGAGGGTTATCAGCGGAATAAGGAACAATTATAGCAGGCGAGAGGCGTATGCGAATCTAAAGCAAACATTTGCCGAGACTGTCTCACTATCAGCGGATATGTGGATGTACATGAGCGAGAACTAACTGTGGACACGGGCGCGTCAAACTCCATCATTCGATCCGATTTGATCACAAAGGAAATAAGTCCATGCATGAAGCTAAGTTGAAAACATTAACTGGTGAGGACACTATCGGGAATATGACAGTGTTGCATGAGTTCCTAGTAGAGTGAATCTTAGATGAAGTCATAGTTGGTGTGGACTTTCTCCTTTGTCAAGCAATGAAGATCGACCTAAAGAAAAGTGGTGGAGTATGGAAATATGCAGTTGACGCAAGTATTGGCCACGATCATGCGTACAAAAGTAATGACGTGTCCCTGGTACAGAACGAGCAGCAGAAGGGAAATACGCAAGGAAATGGCAAGATGTCTCGTGCCCTAATAAAGAAGTTGAGGGAGGTACGCAAAACTGTTGAGCAAAGGATTTCGAGGAATCTTGAAAGCTTTGAGAAAGGAGATTTGGTAATCCTGCACTATTCTCCACGGAAGAAAATCTTGGATAGCAAGCGGGAAGGTCCATGCAAAGTAATTGGACGCATAAATAGTACGGACTATAGAATCCAGGCTTGCAGCTTTTGGAACAGATAGAATGTCTGATTGAGACGATCAGACTTAGGTGGAGAGCAGTGTGACGGAAATCCCCTATACGAAGAACAGACTGAATGAGTAGCAGTGTAAAGGCAATTTCACGAAAAGGACCGAAAAGAAAAGAAAGGGCTGTATAATGCAAATTACCCTTACCAATAGGAAAAAACAAATATTGGATAAAATACCGCAAATTTTATTGATATAACATACAACAATTTTAATTGCGTAAATATTACGCAAAACAATAAAAATAGTGTATTATATAGTGACAGAGCCAACGAAACCCGCCATGGATTTGCTGAATTCAATACTCAATTCAATGGAAAAACCTCCCGCAGCTACAGAGCAACAGAAAAAAATTATCAAAAAACAAAAAGAACTTGAGGAAGGCATAAAAAAGAAGCAAAAAGAAGAATTAAATCGATTTCGTAAATATGTAGAGGATCGTATTGGACGATTTGCGAAGGATGATCGTCTACACATTGAATTTCAACCACTGAACAAGGTGCACATGAGGTAACCGAATTTGGTGGCTTTATTGCAATGAGTTGCGATCGCGAAGAGATCGATCGCCATTCAGTTGTGTACAAAAAAGAAAATGATCTGACAGAAGATGAAATAGCTGCACGTCGCAATGGCGACGGATGGAATGAGGTTGCCATAGAATATGCTGAGCGAGAAAGCAACAACGAGAATTGGAAAGTGAACAAAAAAGACTGGCACGTGCTTCCACCCACCACCTACCACTGAGTCTGACATTAAGCCAACGAGCAATTATAAAGATAAATATGCACATCTTATTGAACAAGAAGCTGTCTTGGAGGCAGCGCGCAAAACAGAAACTAATCAAAGTCATGGTTTTGTTCCAAGTAAAAAAAGGAGGATATGCGATCTATTGAACAAACATTAGCCAATATACAGGCGAAGAAGAGACGTAATTGGAACAGCTTTGTAAATCTTAACCAAAATTCATTAAGCACACAACAAGCAGTACAGGAGCCAAGATTTGACCAGAATGCTAGTGGTGATTATTAGTGATAATTCTAGCGATTAAATATTATCAGACTATAATATATATGTGCCTGTGAAAATGACTGCTTTGTTTCTTTGCAATAAATTGCAATATTTTTACTGTTTATGAGATCATAATTTAATTTGTTAACTATTTGAAATGGTATTGAGTAAAATCACAAAAATACATAAATTATAATGGAAACATAATAAAGCGTTATATAATTGCAATATTGTATACACTATAAGATATCATATTAAAATAATTGTGTTTCTGAAATCGTTAAATACATGCATATATTTATGTAGCATGAATATCAGAAAAAAAAAAAATTTGAAATGGTCAAGATTCAAGATTTAACGATACTACCCCTCGAAAAGGAATTGGCGAAGAGAGGATTATCTCATGGCTGCGAGAAGCTATGGAAGCAGAAGGCATAGATTTGAGCGAATATTAATTTTGCCGTGAGGACGAGGAGACATCCAAGAAAGAAATGGAGAAGGAAGAGGATGTTGAGACTACGGAAGATTCAGAGCAGTCAGCAATTTAGGTTGAAGAAAAGGCTATTTCATCCCGGCTCATACAGTTTCAGGAGAGTGATGTTAAAAAATGCGCAGAGCTCAAGGAGAGACAGGACAAAATCGAGGAAAGGCAAGACAGAATAAAGGAGCTTATTCAGACCAAAGTCAATGAGTTAGAAGGTCGGCAAAGCAAAGTAGAGCAGCTAATTGCGACCAAAGTTAGCGAATTGGAAGGACGTGTCCACGAATCGCTTTCGAATCGTCCAAGCATTTCGAGGAGCACCCCTAGCATAAAAGCACCATCCTTTGACCGCACCACCCCTTTCCACATCTTTAAGCTTCAGTTCGAAAAGACGGCTAGAGCAAATAACTGGAGCATGGAGGAGAAGTCAGCTGCACTATTCATGGCATTGAAGGGACCTGCAACAGAAATTTTGCAAATAATTCCTGCATACGAGAGAGATGACTATGAGGCACTAATGCGAGGCGTGAAAAGACGCTATGGTAGTTAGCATAGAAGACAAATCTATCAGATGGAATTAGAGAACCGCTATCAGAAATCCAACGAGACCCTGAAGGAATTTGCCTGTGAGATTGAGAGGCTAGCTCATTTGGGTTATGGAGATAGTCCTGGAGAATACCTCGAGAGGATAAAAATTCAGAGGGTTATCAGCGGAATAAGGAACAATTATAGCAGGCGAGAGGCGTATGCGAATCTAAAGCAAACATTTGCCGAGGCTGTCTTGTGTGATCAGACAAAGGAAGCGGCCGAGCTTTTGTGCAGACCAGCGTACAAAGCGAACTGTGCGAAGTTGGAAAGCGAAGATGTGATGAAAGGAATCTGGGAAACGTCGAAAATTGCCAAGCTGACGAGGAACAGGATTTTCTACAACTGTAGAAGGCCTGGACACTTCGCTCGCGATTGTAATATGGGTTCTACGAGACAAATCGATAACAAGACGAGCAACGTCACTATCAGCGGATATGTGGATGTACATGAGCGAGAACTAACTGTGGACACGGGCGCGTCAAACTCCATCATTCGATCCGATTTGATCACCAAAGAAATAAGTCCATGCATGAAGCTAAGTTGAAAACATTAACTGGTGAGGACGAAAGGGTTCTGGGAAAAGCTACGTGTAAAGTCACCATCGAGAATATGACAGTGTTGCATGAGTTCCTAGTAGCGGGAGTCTTAGATGAAGTCATAGTTGGTGTGGACTTTTTCCTTGGTCAAGGAATGAAGATCGACCTAAAGAAAAGAGTGATGGAGTATGGAAATATGCAGTTGACGCAAGTATTGGCCACGATCATGCGTACAAAAGTAATGACGTGTCCCTGGTAAAGAACAAGCAGCAGAAGGGAAATACGTACGGAAATGGCAAGATGTCTCGTGCCCTAATAAAGAAGTTGAGGCAGGTACGCAAAACTTTTGAGCAACGCACTAAGGTTATGAACAACAAGTTAGAAGAATTTATTAAGGCGAGCAATCTTGAAAGCTTTGAGAAAGGAGATTTGGTAATCCTGCACGACTCTCCACGGAAGAAAATCTTGGATAGCAAGCGGGAAGGTCTATACAAAGTAATTGGACGAATAAATAGTACGGACTATCGAATCCAGGCTCGCAGCTTTTGGAGCAGATAGAATGTTTGATCGAGACGATCAGACTTAGGTGGAGAGCAGTGTGACGGAAATCCCCTATACGAAGAACAGAGTGAGTGAGTAGCACTGTAAAGGCAATTCCACGAAAAGGACCGAAAAGAAAAGAGGCGGCTGCAGAATGCAAATTACCCTTACCAATAGGAAAAAACAAATATTGGATAAAATACCGCAAATACAACAATTTTAATTGCGTAAATATTACGCAAAACAATAAAAATAGTGTATTATATAGTGTCAGAGCCAACGAAACCCGCCATGGATTTGCTGAATTCAATACTTAATTCAATGGAAAAACCTCCCGCAGCTAGAGAGCAACAGAAAAAAATTATCAAAAAACAAAAAGAACTTGAGGAAGGCATAAAAAAGAAGTAAAAAGAAGAATTAAATCGATTTCGTAAATATGTAGAGGATCTTATTGGACGATTTGCAAAGGATGATCGTCTACACATTGAATTTCAACCACTGAACAAGGTGCATCGCTCCATGATATATGAGGTAGCTGAATTTGGTGGTTTTATTGCAATGAATTTTGGTCGCGAAGACATCGGTCGCCATTCGGAAAATGCTCTGACTGAAGATGAAATAGCTGCATGTCGCAATGGCGACGGATGGAATGAGGAGGTTGCCAAAGAATATGCCGAGCGGAGAAAGCAACAACGAGAATTGAAAAGTGAACAAAAAAGACTGGCACGTGCTTCCACCCACCACCTACCACTGAGTCTGTCATTAAGCCAACGAGCAGTTATAAAGATAAATATGCGCATCTTATTGGACAAGAAGCTGCCTTGGAGGCAGAGCGCAAAACAGAAACTAATCAAAGTTATGGTTTTATTCAAAGTAAAAATAAGGATATGCAATCTATTGAACAAACATTAGCCAATATACAGGCGAAGAAGAGACGTAATTGGAACAGCTTTGTAAATCATAACCAAAATTCCTTAAGCACACAACAAGCAGTACAGGAGCCAAGGTTTGACCATAATGCTAGTGGTGATGATTAGTGATAATTCTAGCGATTAAATATTATCAGACTATAATATATATGTGCTTGTGAAAACGACTGCTTTGTTTCTTTGCAATAAATTTCAATATTTTTACTATTTATGAAATCACAATTGAATTGTTAACTATTTGAAATGGTATTCAGTAAAATCACAAAAATACATAAATTATAATGGAAACATAATAAAGCGTTATATAATTGCAATATTGTATACATTATAAGATATCATATTAAAATAATTGTGTTTATGAAATCGTTAAGCACATGCATATATGTATGTAGCATGTATATCAGAAAAAGAAAAAAAATATTTGAAAATGGTCAAGATTCAAGATTTAACGATACTACCGCTCAAAAGGGGAGGTGGCGAGGAGAGGATTATCTACAACCGGGAATAAGGCTGAGCTGCAATCACGGCTGCGAGAAGCTATGGAAGCAGAAGGCATAGATTTGAGCGAATATGAATTCTGCCGTGAGGAGGAGGAGACATCGAAGAAAGAAATGGAGAAGGAAGAGGCTGTTGAGACTACGGTAGATTCAGAGCAGTCAGCAACTAAGGTTGAAGAAAAGGCTCCTAGCTCATCTACGAGTATGGATATGAACATGTTATTGGCAGCAATTTCGAAAAAGAATGCCAACATGTCACAAAAGTTGGATGAAGAGGATTCCAAGATGTCACAAAAGTTGGATGCACAGGATGCCAAGTTGCTACAGAAGTTGGATGAACAGGATGCCAAAATGTCACAAGTGAATACCAACATTTCAGAGAAGTCGGATGAACAGGATACCAACATCCCACAAATGAATGCCTACATTTCATCGCAAATGGAAGACCAAGAAGCGCGTATTTCATCCTGGCTCATACAGCTTCAGGAGAGTGTTGTTAAAGAATGTGCAGAGCTCAAGGAGAGACAGGACAAAATCGTGGAAAGGCAAGACAGAATAAAGGATCTTATTCAGACCAAAGTCAACGAGTTAGAAGGTCGGCAAAGCAAAGTAGAGGAGCTAATTGCGACCAAAGTTAGCGAATTGGAAGGACATGTCAACGAATCGCTTTCGAATCGTCCAAGCATTTCGAGGGGCACCCCTGCACAAAGGCACCATCCTTTGACGGCACAACCCCTTTCCACATCTTTAAGCTTCAGTTCGAAAAGACGGCTAGAGCAAATAACTGAAGCATGGAGGAGAAGTCAGCTGCACTATTCATGGCATTGAAGGGACCTGCAACGGAAATTTTGCAAATAATTCCTGCATACGAGACAGATGACTATGAGGCACTAATGCGAGGCGTGGAAAGATGCTATGGTAGCGAGCATAGAAGACAAATCTATCAGATGGAATTAGAGAACCGCTATCAGAAGTCCATCGAGACCCCGCAGAAATTTGCTTGTGAGATTGAGAGGATAGCTCATTTTGGTTATGGAGATAGTCTTGGTTTATCAGCGGAATAAGGAACAATTATAGCAGGCGAGAGGCGTATGCCTCGTATAAAGTGAACTGTGCGAAGTTGGAAAGACCAGATGTGATGAAAGGAATCTGGGAAACGTCGAAAACCGCCAAACTGACGAGGACCAGGATTTGCTACAACTGTTAAAGGCCTGGACACTTCGCTCGCGATTGTAATATGGGTTCTATGAGACAAATCGATAACAAGACGAGCAACGTCACTATCAGCGGATATGTGGATGTACATGAGCGAAAACTAACTGTGGACACGGGCGCGTCAAACTCCATCATTCTATCCGATTTGATTACCAAGGGAATAAGTCCATTGCATGGAGCTAAGTTGAAAACATTACCTGGTGAGGACGAAAGGGTTCTGGGAAAGGCCACGTGTAGTCACCATCGGGAATATGACAGTGTTGCATGAGTTCCTAGTAGCGGGAACCTTAGATGAAGTCATAATTGGTGTGGCCTTTCTCCTTGGTCAAGGAATAAAGGTCGATCTAAAGAAAAGAGTGATGGAGTATGGAAATATGCATTTACCGCAAGTATTGGCCACGATCATACCTACAAAAGTAATGACGTGCCCCTGGTAAAGAACGCGCAGCAGAAGGGAAATACGTAAGGAAATGGCAAGATGTCTCGTGCCCTAAGGTTATGAACAACAAGTTAGAAGGATTTATTAAGGCGAGGAATCTTGAAAGCTTTGAGAAAGGAGATTTGGTAATGTTGCACGATTCCCCACGGAAGAAAATCTTGCACAGCAAGCGGGAAGGTCTATACAAAGTAAATGGACGAATAAATAGTACGGACTATCGAATCCAGGCTTGCAGCTTTTGGAACAGATAGACTTAGGTGGAGAGCAGTGTGTCGGAAATCCCCTATACGAAGAATAGACTGAATGAGTAGCAGTGTAAAGGCAATTGCACGAAAAGGACCGAAAAGAAAAGAAGCGGCTGTATAATGCAAATTACCCTTACCAAGGACAAACAAAAGGGTAGACAGATTAAAGGAAATTCCACGTCGTTAAGGATGAACGGAGTAGCTGCAGCTACCGTAGGCAAACGAATAATCAGCCTATCCTTAAGCGCGTGAACAGAATGTTTGGGTCATCTAAAGGTATGAAAAGAGAGGCAGCCGCTATCACAACAGGAGACGAGTAGCTAAAATGGACGTAGTGCGCGATACGTTTTCCGCACAGAACCATTATTTTGAAATAAAATTGCACTATTTGCAAGCGTTGTTCAGGCGTGAGTCTATTCATGATGAATTGCCAGCCCAAACTGAGAATAAATCACTTGACAGCTGTTAATCGGTCGCCATCTTGAAAAATAATGCCAACTTTAAGTTCTGTACCTCTATAAAAAACACCCTATATGTAAATTGGCTCAAAAAACTATTCTGAGATTTCGAAATGCGAAAACATTCCAAAAAATCTATCTTAGGTGCTACGCCTAAAATCGTCGGGTGACGGTAATCGCCAATTTTAACACTTGTTGGGTTAATATGATGAAATTTTATAAACTTATTTTACAGAAAGGACATGTATCAGAAAGAGGGGGAGAAGGAGCCGAGGCTAAAATCAAGTGAAGAGAAATTCTATGACCGTGTATAGGGCAACGTAACTGAATTAATAAAAGAGTAAGTATAGATGATAATTAATCTCCTTGCATTCCGTACCTGTGGACTAACGCGTTCATTCTTAATTATCTCTTCCCGTGATTATAGAACGAATTTATCTGGCAAGTTGGCCAAAGGAAAGGTTTTCAACAATATTGATCAGGAGTATCGGTATATAGCACTGGTTGGAAACGAAAGGAAATAACTAATATTATATTGATAAAAGTAATGTCTTCCTCAGGGTGTGTAAATTGGCTCACAAAACTCTTCTGAGATTTCGAAATGTGAAAAATTTCCAACAAGTCTATCTTAGGAGCTAGGCATAAGATTCTCGTACGACGTTAAGCGTCAGTGTAACACGTGCTTGGTTGATATGATGAAAATTTATAAACTTACTTTAGAGAAAGGATTCGTAATCGGCCCGTATTAGAAAGAGGAAGAGAAATTCTATGACCTTGTATAAAGCAAAGTAACTGAATTAATAAAAGAGTAAGTAGGGACAGTCATTAATCATTTTACATTCCATACCTGCGAACTAAGGTATTCATGCTTAATTATCTTTTCCCATGATTATATATTGAATTTATCCGGCAAATTGACCTCACGAAAGGTCCTCAACAATATTGATCAGGAGTTTATGTCTACAGCAGTGTAGGAAATGAAAGGAAATAACTAATATTATATTGATAAAAGTAATTTCAAACTATGTCTTCCTTACGGTGTGTAAATTTGCTCACAACGTTTTTACAGAGATTTCAAAATGTGAAAATTTTCCAATTCTGCGACCGTGAATTAATAAAAGAGTAAGTATATACGGTAACCAAGCTCTTTGCATTCCATACCTGTGAACTTATGCATTCATGCTTAATTATCTTTTCCAGTGATTATAGAATGAATTTATCTGCCAAATTAGCCAAAGGAAAGACTTTCAACAATACTGATCAGGACTTTCGGTCAAAAGGTGTGGTTGAAGATGAAAGGAAATAAGTAAAATTATATGAATACAAGTTATCTCACACTATGTTTTCCTTACGGTTTCAACCACTGAACAAGAACAAGGTGCATCGCGCCATAATACATGAGGTAGCTGAATTTGGTGGTTTTATTGCAATGAGTTTTGGTCGCGAAAACATCGGTCGACATTCGGTTGTGTACAAAAAAGAAAATGCTCTGACAGAAGATGAAATAGCTGCACGTCGCAATGGCGACGGATGGAATGAGGAGGTTGCCAAAGAATATGCCTTCTCCGCTTGGCAACGAGAATTGGAAAGTTAACAAATAAGACTGGCACGTGGTTCCACCCAACCGCCACCACCTACCACTGAGTCTGACATTAAGCCAACGAGCAATTATAAAGATAAATATGCACATCTTATTGGACAAGAAGCTGCCTTGGAGGCAGCGCGCCAGCGCAAAGCAGAAACTAATCAAAGTTATGGTTTTGTTCCCAGTAAAAATAAGAAGGATATGCGATCTATTGAACAAACATTAGTTGATATACAGGCGAAGAAGAGACGTAATTTGAGCAGCTTTGTAAATCATAACCAAAATTCATTAAGCACTCAACAAGTAGTACAGGAGCCAAGATTTGACCAGAATGCTAGTGGTGATTATTAGTGATAATTCTAGCGATTAAATATTATCAGACTATAATATATATGTGCTTGTGAAAATCAGTGCTTTGTTTCTTTGCAATAAATTGCAATATTTTTACTATTTATGAGATCATAATTGAATTGTTAACTATTTGAAATGGTATTGAGTAAAATCACAAAAATACATAAATTATAATGGAAACATATTAAAGCGTTATATAATTGCAATATTGTATACATTATAAGATATCATATTAAAATAATTGTGTTTCTTAAATCGTTAAATACATGCATATATTTATGTAGCATGTATATCAGAAAAAGAAGAAAAAAAATTTGAAAAAGGTCAAGATTCAAGATTTAACGATACTACCCCTCAAAAAGGAATTGGCGAAGAGGATTATCTTCAACTGGGAATAAGGCTGAGCTACAATCACGGCTGCGAGAAGCTATGGAAGCAGAAGGCATAGATTTGAGCGAATATTAATTCTGCCGTGAGGACGAGGAGACATCCAAGAAAGAAATGGAGAAGGAAGAGGATGTTGAGACTACGGAAGGTTCAGAGCAGTCAGCAATTTAGGTTGAAGAAAAGGCTATTTCATCCCGGCTCATACAACTTCAGGAGAGTGATGTTAAAGAATGCGCAGAGCTCAAGGAGAGACAGGACAAAATCGAGGAAAGGCAAGACAGAATAAAGGAGCTTATTCAGACCAAAGTCAACGAGTTAGAAGGTCGGCAAAGCAAAGTAGAGGAGCTAATTGCGACCAAAGTTAGCGAATTGGAAGGACGTGTCCACGAATCGCTTTCGAATCGTCCAAGCATTTCGAGGAGCACCCCTAGCATAAAAGCACCATCCTTTGACCGCACCACCCCTTTCCACATCTTTAAGCTTCAGTTCGAAAAGACGGCTGGAGCAAATAACTGGAGCATGGAGAAGTCAGCTGCACTATTCATGGCATTGAAGGGACCTGCAACAGAAATTTTGCAAATAATTCCTGCATACGAGACAGATGACTATGAGGCACTAATGCGAGGCCTAGAATGACGCTATGGTAGCGAGCATAGAAGACAAATCTATCAGATGGAATTAGAGAACCGCTATCAGAAGTCCAACGAGACCCCGCAGGAATTTGCTTGTGAGATTGAGAGGATAGCTCATTTGGTTATGGAGATAGTCTTGGAGAATACCTCGAGAGGATAAAAATTCAGAGGTTTATCAGCGGAATAAGGAACAATTATAGCAGGCGAGAGGCGTATGCGAATCCAAAGCCAACATTTGCCGAGACTGTCTCGTATGATCAGACAAAGGAAGCAAAGGAATCTGGGAAACGTCGAAAACCGCCTGACTGATGCTCGCGATTGTAATATGGGTTCTACGAGAAAAATCGATAACAAGACGAGCAACGTCACTATCAGCGGATATGTGGATGGACCTGAGCGAGAACTAACTGTGGACACGGGCGCGTCAAACTCCATCATTCGATCCGATTTGATCACCAAGGAAATAAGTCCATTGCATGGAGCTAAGTTGAAAACATTAACTGGTGAGCACGAAAGGGTTCTGGGAAAAGCCACGTGTAGTCACCATCGGGAGTATGACAGTGTTGCATGAGTTCCTAGTAGCAGAAATCTTAGATGAAGTCATAGTTGGTGTGGACCTTCTCCTTGGTCAAGGAATGAAGGTCGATCTAAAGAAAAGAGTGATGGAGTATGGAAATATGCATTCGCCGCAAGTATTGGCCACGATTATGCGTACAAAAGTAATGACGTGCCTTTGGTAAAGAATGAGCAGCAGAAGGGAATAACGTACGGAAATGGCAAAATATCTCGTGCCCTAATAAAGAAGTTGAGGGAGGTACGCAAAACTGTTGAACAACGCCCTAAGGTTATGAACAACAAGTTAGAAGGATTTATTAAGGCGAGCAATCTTGAAAGCTTTGAGAAAGGAGATTTGGTAATGCTGCACGATTCTCCATGGAAGAAAATCTTGCACAGCACGCGGGAAGGTCTACACAAAGTAATTGGACGAATAAATAGTACGGACTATGGAATCCAGGCTCGCAGCTTTTGGAACAGATAGAATGTCTGATCGAGACGATCAGACTTAGGTGGAGAGTAGTGTGACGTAAATCCCCTATACGATGAATAGACTGAATGAGTAGCAGTGTAAAGGCAATTGCACGAAAAGGACCGAAAAGAAAAGAAGCGGCTGTATAATGCAAATTACCCTTACCAAGGTCAAACAAAAGGGTAGACAGATTAAAGGAAATTCCACGTCGTTAAGGATGAACGGAGTAGCTGCAGCTACCGCAGGCAAACGAATAATCAGCCTATCCTTAAGCGCGTGAACAGAATGTTTGGGTCATCTAAGGGTATAAAAAGAGAGGCAGCCGCTATCACAACAGGAGACAAGTAGACAACTTAGGGGAGTTAATATTGCTGTGAGCTGTGTGTGGTTAAAGAAAAACGGATGAGCTGAGTGAAGCAGATAATAAGTGTGTATCATAAAGAATTGTAAAATAAGCCGTTGGCTAAAGACGAAAATTGTACAAATAAATTCCTGACGGTTAAGAAGCCGAACAAATAAATCTTGGGAGTTTTGTTTAGCAATCCAGTGATCGGACTCGAAGGATTTGGAAAATCATCGAGGCGAACTTAGCAAATTCGTTACAATATATTGAATTTATCTGGCAAATTGGCCACAGGAAAGCTCCTCACCAATATTGATCAGGAGTTTCGGTCTACAGCAGTGGAGGAAATATTTATTGATAAAAGTAATTTCAAACTATGTCTTCCTAACGGTGTGTAAATTGGCCCACAACATTTTTACAGATTTCAAAATGTGAAAAATTTCCAATTCTACGACCGTGAATCAATAAAAGAGTAAGCATATACGGTAATTAAGCTCTTTGTATTCCATACCTGTGAACTTATGCATTCATGCCTAATTATCTTTTCTCGTGATTATAGAACGAATTTATCTGCCAAATTGGCCATAGTAAAGACTTTCAACAATACTGATCAGGAGTTTCGGTCAAAAGCTGTGGTTGCAAATGAAAGGAAATAAGTCAAATTATATTGATAAAAGTTATTTCACACTATGTCTTCCTTACGGTGTGTAAATTGGCTCATAAACTCTCTAATACGATTTCGAAATGTGAAAAATGTCCAACAATTCTATCTTATGTCTTCCTTACGGTATGTATGTAAATTGGCTCAAAAAACTATTGAGATTTCGAAATACGAAAACTTTCCAACAAGTTTACCTTAGGTGCTACGCCTAAGATCGTCGATTGGCGGTAAGCGCCAATGAAATTTTATAAAGTTATGTTACAGAAAGGACTTGTAAACGGCCTGTAACAGAAAGAGGGGGAGAAGGAGCCGAGGCTAAAATCAAGTGAAGAGAAATTCTATGACCGTGTATAGGGCAACGTAACTGAATTAATAAAAGAGTAAGTATAGATGATAATTAATCTCCTTGCATTCCATACCTGTGAACTAACGCGTTCATGCTTAATTATCTTTTCCCGTGATTATAGAACGAATTTATCTGGCAAGTTGGCCAAAGGAAAGGTTTTCAACAATATTGATCAGGAGTATCGGTCTATAGCAGTGGTTGGAAATGAAAGGAAATAACTAATATTATATTGATAAAAGTAATTTTAAACTATGTCTTCCTCACGGTGTGTAAATTGGCTCACAAAACTCTTCTGAGATTTCGAAATGTGAAAAATTTCCAACAAGTCTATCTTAGGTGCTAGGCATAAGATTCTCGGATGACGTTAAGCGTCAATGTAACACTTGCTTGGTTGATATGATGAAAACTTATAAACTTAGTTTACAGGAAGGATTCGTAATCGGCCTATATTAGAAAGAGGATGAGAAGGAGCCGAAATTAAAATCAAGTGAAGAGAAATTCTATGACCTTGTATAGGGCAAAGTAACTGAATTAATAAAAGAGTAACTAGGGACAGTCATTAATCATTTTACATTCCATACCTGCGAACTAAGGTATTCATGCTTAATTATCTTTTCCCATGATTATATATTGAATTTATACGGCAAATTGACCGCACGAAAGGTCCTCAACAATATTGATCAGGAGTTTATGTCTACAGCAGTGTAGGAAATGAAAGGAAATAACTAATATTATATTGATAAAAGTAATTTCAACTATGTCTTTCTTACGGTGTGTAAATTGGCTCACAACATTTTTACAGAGATTTCAAAATGTGAAAATTTTCCAATTCTGCGACCGTGAATTAATAAAAGAGTAAGTATATACGGTAATTAAGCTCTTTGCATTCCATACCTGTGAACTTATGCATTCATGCTTAATTATCTTTTCCCGTGATTATAGAATGAATTTATCTGCCAAATTGGCCAAAGGAAAGACTTTCAACAATACTGATCAGGAGTTTCGGTCAAAAGCTGTGGTTGAAGATGAAAGGAAATAAGTCAAATTATATTGATAAAAGTTATTTCACACTATGTCTTCCTTACGGTGTGTAAATTGGCTCATAAACCCTCTAATACGATTTCGAAATGTGAAAAATGTCCAACAATTCTATCTTATGTCTTCCTTACGGTATGTAAATTTGCTCAAAAAACTATTCTGAGATTTCGAAATATGAAAAATTTCCAACAAGCCTATTTTAGGTGCTTGGGCTAAGATTCTCGGATGAGGGTAAGCGCCAATTTTAACACTTGTTGGGTTGATATGATGAAATTTTATAAACTTATATTACAGAAAGGACTTGTAATCGGTCTATATCAGAAAGAGGTCGAGAAGGAGCCGAAGCTAAAGTCAAGTGAAGAGAAATTCTATGACCGTGTATAGGGCAACGTAACTGATTTAATAAAAGAGTAAGTAGAGACAATAATTAAGTTCTTTGCATTCCATACCTGTGAACTAACGTATTCATGCTTAATTATCTTCTCTCTTGATTATGGAACGAATTTATCTGGCAAGTTGGCCAAAGGAAAGGTTTTCAACAATATTGATCAGGAGTTTCGGTCTATAGCAGTGGTTGGAAATGAAAGGAAATAACTAATATTATATTGATAAAAGTAATTTCAAACTATGTCTTCCTTACGGTGTGTAAATTGGCTCACAAAACTCTTCTGAGATTTCGAAATGTGAAAAATTTCCAACAAGTCTATCTTAGGTGCTAGGCATAAGATTCTCGGGTGACGTTAAGCGCCCATGTAACACTTGCTTGGTTGATACGATGAAAATTTATAAACTTAGTTTACAGAAAGGACTTGTAATCGGCCTGTATTAGAAAGAGGATGAGAAGGAGCCGAAGTTAAAATCAAGTGAAGAGAAATTCTATGACCTTGTATAGGGCAAAGTAACTGAATTAATAAAAGAGTAAGTAGGGACAGTCATTAATCGTTTTACATTCCATACCTGCGAACTAAGGTATTCATGCTTAATTATCTTTTCCCATGATTATATTGTGATGGAGATCCCCTATATGAAGAACAGACTGAATAAGTAGCAGTGTAAAGGCAATACCACGAAAAGGACCGAAAAGAAAAGAGGCGGCTGTATAATGCAAATTACCCTTACCAATAGTAAAAAACAAATATTAGATAAAATACCGAAAATTTTATTTATATAACATACAACAATTTTAATTGCGTAAATATTAAGCAAAACAATAAAAATAGTGTATTATATAGTGACAGAGCCAACGAAACCCGCCATGGATTTGCTGAATTCAATACTCAATTCAATGGAAAAACCTCCCGCAGTTACAGAGCAACAGAAAAAAATTATCAAAAAACAAAAAGAACTCGAGGAAGGCATAAAAAAGAAGCAAAAAGAAGAATTAAATCGATTTCGTAAATATGTAGAGGATCGTATTGGACGATTTGCGAAGGATGATCGTCTACACATTGAATTTCAACCACTGAACAAGTGCATCGCGCCATAATACATGAGGTAGCTGAATTTGGTGGTTTTATTGCAATGAATTTTGGTCGCGAAGACATCGATCGCCATTCAGTTGTGTACAAAAAAGAAAATGATCTGACAGAAGATGAAATAGCTGCACGTCGCAATGGCGACGGATGGAATGAGGAGGTTGCCAAAGAATATGCCGAGCGGAGAAAGCAACAACGAGAATTGGAAAGTGAACAAAAAAGACTGGCACGTGCTTCCACCCAACCGCCACCACCTACCACTGAGTCTGACATTAAGCCAACGAGCAATTATAAAGATAAATATGCACATCTTATTGGACAAGAAGCTGCCTTGGAGGCAGCGCGCAAAACAGAAACTAATCAAAGTTATGGTTTTGTTCCAAGTAAAAATAAGAAGGATATGCGATCTATTGAACAAACATTAGCCGATATACAGGCGAAGAAGAGACGTAATTGGAACAGCTTTGTAAATCATAACCAAAATTCATTAAGCACACAACAAGCAGTACAGGAACCAAGATTTGACCAGAATGCTAGTGGTGATGATTAGTGATAATTCTAGCGATTAAATATTATCAGACTATAATATATATGTGCTTGTGAAAACGACTGCTTTGTTTCTTTGCAATAAATTGCAATATTTTTACTATTTATGAGATCACAATTGAATTGTTAACTATTTGAAATGGTATTGAGTAAAATCACAAAAATACATAAATTATAATGGAAACATAATAAAGCGTTATATAATTGCAATATTGTATACATTATAAGATATCATATTAAAATAATTGTGTTTATGAAATCGTTAAATACATGCATATATGTATGTAGCATGTATATCAGAAAAAGAAAAATTTTATTTGAAAATGGTCAAGATTCAAGATTTAACGATACTACCCCTCAAAAAGGAATTGGCGAAGAGAGGATTATCTTCAACCGGGAATAAGGCTGAGCTACAATCACGGCTGCGAGAAGCTGTGGAAGCAGAAGGCATAGATTTGAGCGAATATGAATTCTGCCGTGAGGACGAGGAAACATCCAAGAAAGAAATGGAGAAGGAAGAGGATGTTGAGACTACGGAAGATTCAGAGCAGTCAGCAACTAAGGTTGAAGAAAAGGCTCCTAGCTCATCTACGAGTATGGATATGAACATGTTATTGGCAGCAATTTCGCAAATGAATGCCAAGTTGCTACAGAAGTTGGATGAACAGGATGCCAAAATGTCACAAGTGAATACCAACATTTCAGAGAAGTTGGATGAACAGGATACCAACATGTCACAAATGAATGCCCACATTTCATAGCAAATGAAAGACCAAGAAGCGCGTAATTCATCCCGGCTCATACAGCTTCAGGAGAGTGTTGTTAAAGAATGCGCAGAGCTCAAGGAGAGACAGGACAAAATCGAGGAAAGGCAAGACAGAATAAAGGAGCTTATTCAGACCAAAGTCAACGAGTTAGAAGGTCGGCAAAGCAAAGTAGAGGAGCTAATTGCGACCAAAGTTAGCGAATTGGAAGGACGTGTCCACGAATCGCTTTCGAATCGTCCAAGCATTTCGAGGAGCACCCCTAACACAAAAGCACCATCCTTTGACGGCACCACCCCTTTCCACATCTTTAAGCTTCAGTTCGAAAAGACGGCTAGAGCAAATAACTGGAGCATGGAGGAGAAGTCAGCTGCACTATTCATGGCATTGAAGGGACCTGCAACGGAAATTTTGCAAATAATTCCTGCATACGAGAGAGATGACTATGAGGCACTAATGCGAGGCGTGGAAAGACGCTATGGTAGCGAGCATAGAAGACAAATCTATCAGATGGAATTAGAGAACCGCTATCAGAAGTCCAACGAGACCCTGAAGGAATTTGCCTGTGAGATTGAGAGGCTAGCTCATTTGGGTTATGGAGATAGTCTTGGAGAATACCTCGAGAGGATAAAAATTCAGAGGGTTATCAGCGGAATAAGGAACAATTATAGCAGGCGAGAGGCGTATGCGAATCTAAAGCAAACATTTGCCGAGACTGTCTCGTGTGATCAGACAAAGGAAACGGCCGAGCTTTTGTGCAGACCACCGTACAAAGCAAACTGTGCGAAGTTGGAAAGCCAAGATGTGATGAAAGGAATCTGGGAAACGTCGAAAACCGCCAAACTGATGAGGACCAGGATTTGCTACAACTGTAGAAGGCCTGGACACTTCGCTCGCGATTGTAATATGGGTTCTACGAGACAAATCGATAACAAGACGAGCAACGTCACTATCAGCGGATATGTGGATGGACATGAGCGAGAACTAACTGTGGACACGGGCGCGTCAAACTCCATCATTCGATCCGATTTGATCACCAAGGAAATAAGTCCATGCATGGAGCTAAGTTGAAAACATTAACTGGTGAGGACGAAAGGGTTCTGGGAGAAGCCACGTGTAAAGTCACCATCGGGAATATAACAGTATTGTATGATTTCCTAGTAGCGGGAATCTTAGATGAAGTCATAGTTGGTGTGGACTTTCTCCTTGGTCAAGGAATGAAGGTCGATCTAAAGAAAAGAGTGATGGAGTATGGAAATATGCAGTTGACGCAAGTATTGGCCACGATCATGCGTACAAAAGTAATGACGTGGCCCTGGTAAATAACGAGCAGCAGAAGGGAAATACGTACGGAAATGGCAAGATGTCTCGTGCCCTAATAAAGAAGTTGAGAGAGGTACGCAAAACTGTTGAGCAACGCCCTAAGGTTATGAACAACAAGTTAGAAGGATTTATTAAGGCGAGGAATCTTGAAAGCTTTGAGAAAGGAGATTTGGTAATGCTGCACCATTCTCCACGGAAGAAAATCTCGCACAGCAAGCGAGAAGGTCCATACAAAGTAATTGGAAGAATAAATAGTACGAACTACCGAATCCAGAACCAAAATAAAAGTGGTTCACTTGAAAAGGCTTGCAGCTTTTGGAACAGATAGAATGTCTGATCGGGACGATCAGGCTTAGGTGGAGAGCAGTGTGACGGAAATCACCTATACGAAGAACAGACTGAATGAGTAGCAGTGTAAAGGCAATTCCACGAAAATGACCGAAAAGAAAAGAAGCGGCTGTATAATGCAAATTACCCTTACCAATAGGAAAAAACAAATATTGGATAAAATACCGAAAATTTTATTGATATAACATAAAACAATTTTAATTGCTTATAATATTACGCAAAACAATAAAAATTGTGTATTATATAGTGACAGAGCCAACGAACCCCGCCATGGATTTGCGGTATTTTATCCAATATTTGTTTTCCTATTGGTAAGGGTAATTTGCATTATACAGCCGTTTCTTTTCTTTTCGATCCTTTCATTGTGCAACACACTGCTACTCGTTCAGTCTGTTCTTCGTGTAGAAAGTTTCCGTCACCTGCTACCGTCTGATCGTCTCAATCAATTGTCTATCTGTTCCAAAAGCTGCAATTTACCTAGTCTATGCGTTATTCATACAATCGTAGGACCTTGCCGCTTACTATCCAGGACTCTTCCGTGGAGAATATGTAGCAGGATAAATCCTTTCTCAAAGCTCGGAATTTCCTCGAATCCTTCTGTGATTGTTCATAATATAGGCGCGTTGCTCAACGGTTTGCCCTCCTCAAGCATTAGGGCGCGAGATATCGCGTTTCCTCGTATTCCCTTCTTGCTGCTCAAGATTCTTGCCAGGGACACGTCATTACTTTGTATGATGTGTACTAGATCGGCTCGCATATTTCTTTTCTTTAGATCGATCTTCATTTAACCTCAAGAGAGATCCTGCTGACTTCAATCTAGATTCCTTCTACTAGGAACTCATGCAACCTGTCATATTTTGATAGTGTCTCGCCAGTTATGTTTGGCAGCTTCATGCGGCTTATTTCTGGTGATCAAATCGGACATCGTGATGGGTGTCCCGCAGTGGATTCTCGCTCATGTACATCCATAATCCTTGATAATAGCGTTGCTCATCTTGTTATCGTCTCGTAGAACCTATTAATCTGCGGGAGTAGTGTCAGGTAGCAGCAGAGCCTCCTCGGCGGTTTTCGGCGTTTCGGTTGCCGCATCGCATCTGGCTTCCAACTCGCACGGTTGCTGAGTGATCTGCACCGGCCCGTTCCCGATCTCACTGGATTTAATCGGCAAGCCTTTAGTGCATACGCCTCTGTATCTCTTCCTCCATTCCGCTGATAACCCTCTGGTACCATACTCGAATTGACTATCGCCAGCCAACCCAATATCTCACGGGCAAATTCCTATGAATGGCGATTTCTCCAATTCCATCTGATGTTGTCAACTCTAACAAGCTATACAAGTGTGCATAATAATCATCTGTCATATGCGGGAATATTGCAAATTTGTTGCAGGTCCTTCAATGCCAGCGATGTGCGGCTGACTCTTACATCTTTCCAGTGTACTCGGCGATCTTTTCGACGAAACTTAAAATCGCGGAAAATTGTTTTTAAAGGATGATAACTTTTATGCTAAGTACTCCTCGGACGATTCGAGACGTTCGCTAACTGTCGCAGTGCATATTGCCGGGCCTTCTATCGTGACTTTGATTGATCATCCTTTATTCTGCCTTTCTCGATTTTATTTCTCTCTCGCAGCTCTGCGCGGTACTCTCCTGAGCAATACGAGCAGGATAGCTTTTGCAACCTAAGTACTGACTGCTCTGAGAATGTTCCGTGTCTCAACATCTATCTTCTCCATTTAATATAACGAGGATAGTGTCCTCGTCACACGGCAAAATTAATATTTAAGTAGTTATGCCTTTCTGCTCCGCCTTTCTGCAGTAAGTGTAAATCTAAATAACAAGCGAACTACACCGAGGGTAATATCGTTAAATCTTGAATCTTGACCATTTCAAATTTTTTTCTGATATTTATTACATAAATCTATACATGTATTAACGATTTCAGAAACACAATTTATTTAATATGACCTATCTTAATTATACAATATATTACAATTATATAACGCTTTATTATATTTCCATTATAATTTATGTGTATTTTTTAATGATTTTACTCATTTCGATAGTTAACAAATTAAATTATGATCTCATAAACAATAAAAATATTGCAATTTATTACTAAAGAAGTCATTTTCACAGGCACATATATAATGTAGTCTGATAATATTTAATCGCTAGGAAATTATACTAATAATCACCACTAGCGACTGGTCAAAATTTGGCTCTATTATTAGCTAATAATTTTTGGTTAGATTTACAAAACTGTTTCAACCACGTCTCTTCTTCGCCTGTATCATCATTTAATCTTTGTTCAATAGATATACTTTTTCCTTTTTGCTAGAACAGAATCATAGCTTTGATTGGATTTCTGACTGCGCTGCCTCCCAGTGTTCAATAAGATCATGCATATTATAATTGCTCGTTGTATGTCAGACTCGAAATGTGGGTGGTGAATTGAAACTACTATGCTGTCTTGTTCACTTCCAATTCTGCTCTTCGCTCAGCACACTATTCTATAACTAACCTCATCCGCTCGCCGGCGATGCCTTATTTCATCTTCCTGTTGGAATCATTTTGCACGTACACAGCGAGACAACGTCGTCTATACATAACTCTTAAATATTACCGATAAAAGCTATATAATGCACCGTATTCGAGTGGTTGAAAATATTGACGATCATCCTTCGTAAATCGTCAACATTCCTCTACATATTTACGGAAATCGATTTAATTCTTTCTTTTACTTCTTTTATGCCTTCCTCAAGTTCTTTTTTTGACAATTTTTTTTTCTGTTCTTTAACTACGGGAAATTTCCGTGGTGGTATTAATTCGAATCATCAACGAAGTTTCATTGAAAATACAATCACTTATATAATATATTTTATTGTTTTTATATTGCAATTATTATATCAATAAAATTTATGATATTATCAATATTTAATTTTTCCTATTAATAAAAATTATTTACATTATACCTTTTCTTTTCGGTCTGTTGTACACTGCTACTCATTCAGTCTGTTCTTCTGTAAATGTTTCCGTGCAATATAATCGGGGAAAAATATTAAGCATGATACAGTTCTGAGTATGGAAATGTAAACGATTAATGACTGTCCTACTATCTTTTTATTAATTCGGTGCCCTTTATACAAAGTCATCAGAATTTCTCTTTATAAACGATTTTAACTCGGCTCCTTCTCACTTCTCTTTTCTAATGCAGGTATTACAATCCCCTTTCCGTAAACTAAGTTTATAAATTCATCGTATCCACGTAGCTGAAAGTGTTACATGGAAGCGCTTTTTCTTCAATTTTTTTCGCATTTCGAAATCTCAGAAAATTATTTAAACACCGTAAAAGTTTGAAATTGCCCTATCAATATAATATTAGTTATTTCCTTTCATTTCAACACTGCTGAATCGAAACTCCTGATCCAATATTATTGAAAACCTTTCCTTTGGTAACTGGCCAGATAAATTCGTTCCATATCAAGAGAAGATAATTAAGCATGAATTTCGATTGGATTCACAGGTATTGCTAAAAAGAACTTCAATTAATCGTCTCTACTATGCTTTTATTAAATCAGTTATGCCTGTGATCTTAGAATTTCTCTTCACTAAACTTGCTTCGACGCTCTCGGCCTGCTGATATAGACCGAGTGCAAGTCGCTTCTGCAAATAAGTTTTATAAAAATTTCATCATATCAACCCAACAAGTGTTAAAATTGGCGATCACCCTATCCGAAAGAATTAGCTATATTTTTAAATAGGCCTTGTTAAGAAATTTTATTATTTCGAAATCTCAGAATCTTTTTGAGCAATTACATATATCGTCTTGGAGTAATTGGCATTTTTCGATTTCGAAAGCGTATTAAGAAAGTTTATGAGCCAATTTACCGTAAAAAGAGGCGTACATAGTGTGAAATAACTTTATCAATAATTTGACTTATTACCTCTTTCAATCTTCGTACAGCTTTGTTGAAACTCCTGATCAATATTGTTGAACACTCACGTTGTTGAATAAGTAATCACGGAAAAAATAATTAAGCATGAATGCATAAGTTCGGGTAGATGCGAAACCCAACCGAATATATAGTCCTTTATTAATTACGAGTCATATAACGTGAATTTTCGCATTTTGAAAATGTAAATGTTGTGACTTGTAAGAAGAGGCATGAGTTTGAAACATCAAATATGTATTAGTTATTTCTTTTCATTTCTCCACTTATATAGATATAAACTCCTGATCAACTCTCAATGCTTCGAGAGTGCTACTTTCGGATAAATTCAATGTATAATCATGGGAAAAAATGGGTAATCATGAATGCCTTAGTTCACGGGTATGGAAATGTGTTAAATGACCGTCTTCTCTTGCACTTCTTTTGATAATTCAGTTGCTAGCGCCGCAAAAAGGGTCAAAAAATTTTCGCTTGATTTTTACGATTCGGCTCTCATCCTCTTTCTAATAAGGCTGAATCGCTTTGCTCGGGATTTATAAGTTTTTCTTCATATCAACCAAGCAAATGTTACATTGAAAAAGCGAAAAATATGGTAGGAAATCTTATGCACAGCACCTAAGATAGATTTGTTTGAAATTTTTCACATTTCAACAATGAAATAACCCACACACCCCGTGAGAAGAACATAGTTTAAAATTACTTTTATCAATATAATATTAATTATTTCCTTTCATTTCAACTAGACCGGCTCTCCTGATCAACATATTGTTGAAAACTACTCCTGCGACCCAACTGCAAGCATGAACGTTTTTAGTTCACAGTATGGAATTGCAAGGAGATTAATTATCATCTGCTTCTGCTCTTTATTGAATTCGGGGCCGTTTTCATACACGGTCATAAGGAATTTCAAAAACTCGGCTCGCCCTCGCCGTCACTCTGTAAAAATAAGTTTATAAATTTCATCATCGCTTATATGTTCGGTGGCGCTTACTATCACCCGATAAAATCAAAAACAAGAACTAGTTTTTGAATAGGAGTAGTTCTCTAATCACGAGGAAAAGATCAAACATGAGTACATAAGAATCTGGTAGATAAAAACTTATTTTATATATACTACTATTTTATTGATTCACGGTCATAAAATTGAAATTTTCACATTTTGAAATGTGTAAATATTGTGAGCAGTTTGGATTTGAAATTTTTATCAATATAATATTAGTTATTTCCCTTTTCATTTCCTCCCCTGCCCATACCAGGCTCCCTGAGTATTGAGCTTTTCACTATTATTTAATTTGCCGGATAAATTCATTTATTGTAACGAAACGGGTTCTCTATGTTCCAAACCTTCGAATCAATCATGAATTATAAATAAAACTCAAGACTGTTCGGCTTCTTAACCGTCGAAATTTATTTATTGCAATTTTTGTCTTTGCTCAACGGCTATTTATTAACATGATACGCACCCCATCTGCTTCCTCGGCTCAATCCGTTTTCGTTAACCCGCACGCTCACAGCAATGTTGCTCCCTAGGATTTGTCACTCGTCTCTGTGTGATAGCGGCTGCCTCTCTTTTTGCCTGCCCAGATTGTTTAAACATTCTGTTCATGCTAGCTAAGAGATATGCTGATTATTCGTTCGCCTATGTGCTACCTTTCCTCGTTGTCTTAATAGTTTGAAATTCACTTGCAGTCATCATGATTGTCGCCCAAGCAGAGCAATTTGTAACCGCTGCTCTCCTTTCGTGCAGTGCTGCTGCACTGCTCATTCGTCATTCGTATAGAGTTTACGTCGCATACTCTCCACCCTAAGTCTGATCGTCTCGATCAAACACATTCTATCTGTTCCAAAGCTTTCAACGAGACTAGTCCGTATATTTATTGATCAAGTACCTGTGTAGACCTTCCGCGTTAGCGTGCAGACACTAACCATGGAGAAATCTGCAGCATTGCAAATCTCCTTTCTCCAAAAACTCAAAAATTATATATAATAAATCCTTCTAACTGTTCATAACAGAGGCCTTGTTCAACAGTTTTGCGTGATCCCTCAACTACTTTATTAGAGCGCGAGAATATTTTGCCATTTCCATTCCCTTCTGCTGCTCATTCTTTGCAAAACTACTAAATCCTTCCACTGTACGCATAATAAATGACTCTTTAAAATACTTCCATGCTCCATCGCCACTGGCAGATCGACCTTCATTCGCTTGACAGAAGATCCGCACCAACTCTGATCTAAGATTTCGCCTTACTAGAATAAATACGACGCGATGACACGTGGCTGAACCCTCGTGCTCGCCGATTAATGTTGGCAACCATGCAATGGACTTATTTCCTTGGTGATCAGATCAGGATCGTATGATGGGGTGTTTTGCGCTGTCCGGTTAGTTCTCGTGATCCATCACATATCCGCTGATATGACGTTGCTCGTCTTATTCCCATCGATTTTTCACTCGTAGAATTGCTGTCGCGGCATCAATCGGCAGTTTTTCGGCGTTTCCCAATTTCCTTTCAACTCATACTATCTGTCATACGAGACTTGTCAGCAAATATTTAACAGTTCGCATCCGCCTCTCTCTTCTCAGTTATTCCGCTGATACCCTCGTTCTATCCTCTCAGTATTCTCCAGATATCTCCTGGCAAATAATCCTCTCAATCTCACAAGCAAATATTCTGAGACTCTGATAACGATTCTCTAATTCCATCTGTCGACTATGCTTCTAATATTACGTGTCATTCTAGGCCTCATTAATACCTGTATCTGTCTCTGTGCAAAGGAATTATTTGCAAATTTGCAGAGTCCCTTCAATAATGAATATGTGCGGCTGACCTCCATCTCCAGTGTTTGCTCAGCCTCGAACTGGCTTTAAAATCAATGATTGCAATCCCAAGATGATATGCTAGGAACAACTCGAAATGCTTGCGACATTCAGCGATTCGTGGGCGCGTCCTTCAATTCATGGCTTTGATACTGTCTTGCTCTACGCCTTCAACTCGTTTGACTGTCTGAATAAACTCCTTGCCTGTCTTGCCTCATGAACTGTCTATCTCTCATGGCTCTGCGCTGTTTAGCACTAATCGCTCTCTAATTTAGCATGAGCTTAGGATGAAGTAATTTTCTTCAACATAAATTGCGACTTATCTGGAACCTTCCGCGAAATCTCAACATCCTCTTCCTTCTCCATTTCTTTCTTGGATGTCTCATCTCATAGGAGATAATATTCGCTCAAATCTATGCATTTCTGCTCATATTTTCTCGCAGCCGTATAGCTCAGCCTTATTCCCAGTTGAGAATAATCTCGCCAATTCGAGAATAATAGATTAAATCTGAATCTTGACCTTTTAATTTTTCTTCTTTTCTGATATATATACATAAATATATGCGTGTATTTAACGATTTCAGAAACACAATTATTACAATATGATATCTTATAATATTACAATATTGCAATTATACTAACGAGCTTTAATATGTTTCAATTATAATTTATGTATTTTGTGATTTTACTTTCAATACTATTTCAAATAGTTAACAATTCAATTAATGATATAAAATAAAATAGTAAAGAAATATTGCGATTTATTGCAAAAAGAAACAACGCTGGATTTTCACAAAGCACATATATTATAGTCTGATAATCACTAAATTATCACTAATAATCTGCCGCTAACATTCTGGTCAAATCTTAATACCTAATACTTTTGTTGAGTCTTAATGAAATTTTGAATTATGATTTAAAAATAACCGTGCGTCTCTTCTTCGCCTTGTATATCGGCTAATCTTCAGTAGATCATATCGTGCTATTTTTACTGGAATTATTATAACTGGATTCGTTCTGCTTTGCCATATATTTTCATCCAGTAACTTCATGTCCAATAAGAATGTGCATATTTATATCTTTATAATTGCTCGTTGCTCAGTGTGGGTGGTGGGAGTGGAGCCATTGTAGTCTTATTTGTTCACTTTCAATTCTCGTTGCCAAGCGAAACATTTTTGGCAACCTCCTCATTCCATCCGTCGCCATTGCGACGTGCAATAATCTTCTGTCAGAAACATTTTCTTTTTTGTACACAACAAGATGTCGACCGATGTTTTCGCCGCCAAAAACTCATTGCAATAAAACCACCAAATTCGTCATGTGCGCGATGCACCTTGATTCTTGTCAATGGTGAAGGCCGTAAGAAAAACATAGTGTGAAATAACTTGTATTCATATGAAAATTTTATTTATTTCCTTTTCATCTTCAACTGCGACCGAAAATCAACATTTGTATTGAAATCTTTCCTTGGCTAATTTGGCGGTCATTCTACATAATCACTGGAAAAAATAATTAAACATGAATGCGTAAGTTCACGGGGTATAGTCACCAAAGAAGCGCAATTACCGTATATACTTACTCTTTTATTAATTCACGGTCGCAGAATTGGAAAATTTTTGCATTTGGAATATAGTAAGCGACATTGTGAAATTGCTTGCTGTAGACTGCTGTAGCCAAACTCCTGATCAATATTGTCGAGGACCTTTCGTGAGTCAATTTGTGCCGGATAAAATTCGATATAGTCATGGGAAAAGATAATTACTTTATGATATGACCTTAGTTGAGTCTCGAATAAAATGATTAATGACTGTCCCTACCGTCTTTTATTAATTCAGATTACTTTGCTTTATACAAGGTCATCGTAGCTCCTCTTTCTAATACGAATTTGATTACGAATGCAAAGTAAGTTTATAAATTTTCATCATATCAACCAAGCACGTGTTACTATGACGCTTAACGTCATGCGGGATCTTATATTTTGAAGAATTCGACTTGTTGGAAATTTTTCACATTTCTTCTCAGAAAAATTTTGTGAGTAATTTACACACCCTAAGGAGGCGACATTACCTTTATCAATATAATATTAGTTATTTTCCTTTCGTTTTCCAACAAATTCTCTATCTCTGTACTCCTGATCCAATATTTGTTGAAAACCTTTCCTTTTAACCCGCACAACTTCGTTCTATAATCACGGATGAGATAATTAAGAATGAACGCGTTAGTTCCACAAATTTACGGAATACAAAAATTGAATTATCATCTATACTTACTCTTTTACAATTCGATTTACGTATATACATTGCATAGAATTTCTCTTTCATGATTTTAGCCGGCTCCTTATCATACTGTAAGATAAGTTTATAAAATTTCATCCTTATATATTATGTATTCTCGATTAACATCTCATGCAACATTTTTTGGAATGATTTCGCATTTCGAAAAATCTCAAGAATATAATTTTTTATTTTCACCTTGCTAGGAATTATTTTATAGAACAGAAACTTAAAGTTGGCGTTGACACAGATAACGATGAGTGTAACAGCTATCAAATGATTGATATGAATTTAGGCTGGCAATTCATCATGAGATAGATTTCCCGCCTGAAGCTAACGCTTGCAAAATAAGTACACAATTCATTTTCAAAAATGGTTCTATGCAGAAAAACATATCACCCACTACGTCCTATTTAATGATCTAACTGTTGTGATAGCGGCTGCCTCTCTTTTCATACCTTTAGATGACCCAAACAATTCACGCGCTTAAGAATAGGCTGATTGTTCGTTATGCCGGTAACTGCGCTTCTTCTCGATTAATCTGGCGTGGGTGCGCTGTCTGCCCTTTTGTTTGTCCTTGGTAAGGGTAATTTGCATTATGCAACCGCTTCTTTCTTTTCGGTCGCCCTCATGCAATTGCACACTGCTGCTCATTCGGTCCCCTAACAAACATGAAGTTTCCCGACACGCACCTTCTTCCCACTAAGTCTCCTTCTGTTCAAAACTCTGAACAGTCAAATTCGATCGCCCGTACTATTTATTCGTCGTACCCATGTATCTTCCCGCGCTGTCTGGAACACTTCACGCGTGTAATACCAAATCTCCTTTCTCAAGAAAAGACTACTCGTATATAGAGTAAATCCTTCTAACCCTTGTTCATAACCTTGAGACATCTTGCTATTTCATTACGTATTTCCCTTCTGCGCGTTCTTTACCGAGGGTACGAAAATCGGCTAGCCTTCTGTATGATCGTGGTAATGCTTGCGTAATGCATCTTTCCATATCCATCATCTTTGCGATCGACCTTAATTCTTTATGACCAGGTACGAAGTTATGACTAAGGAATTTGCCAGGAAATCATGCAACACTGTCATCACGATGGTGACTACGATCTGGCTTTTGCTCGTCCTCGCCTGGTAATGTTTTCGGCTTAACCGTGCAATGAACTTATTCCCTTGATAATCAAATCGGATAGAACGATGAAGTTTGACACCTAATCCCGCAATTGACCGCTCGCGTAATATATCCACATCTCACTGATAGTAAATGCTCGATTTGTCTCTATAGAACCCATATTACAATCGCGACGAAAATGTCCCGGAGCCGCAGCAGTGTGTGTCCATGATTATCATCGTTGTGTTTCGTGTTTCGATTACTGCATCACGTGTGCTCAACTGCGCACAGTTATACGATACTGCGCCTGCTATGATTGTTCCTTCCGCTGATAGCTCAAGACTATCTCCGCAACCAAATGAGCTATCCTCTCAATCTCCTGAAATATCGTGGACATGCGTGCTGATTCTATCGATCGTTTGTCTTTATCTTGGCGCGCTACCATAGTATCATTCCACGCCTCGCGAATAGTGCCTCATTATGTGCAGGAATTATTTGCCCGAATTTCGTTGCGAGTCGCTAATGCTTTCGTTTGTGCCGTCAAAAATTGATTTATAAAAGGGGTACTTATGTCCTTCAATTCGCCAACTGGTCGCAAGTAAACTCCTCTACTTTGCTTTGCCGGCAGCCTAACTCGTTGACTTTGGTCTGAATAAGATCCTTTTATTTAGTCTTGCGCTTTCCACGATTTTGTTCCTGTCTCTCGCTGGCCTCTGCACATTCTGCGCAACGCTCTCCTGAAGCTGTATGGGCCAGGATGAAATACGCGCTTCTTCCGCTACCATTTGTGGCGCAACAGGCATTCATTTTGTGGGATATTGGTATCCTGATAAATCAACTTCTCTGAGATGTTGGTATTCACTTGTGACATTTTGGCATCCTATTCATCCAACCTCTGTAACAGCTTGGCATCCTGTGCATCCAACTTTTGTGACATCACTGGAATATCTTCATCCATCTTTTGCGACGTAATGTTGGCATTCTTTTTCGAAACTACTATATGACATGTTCATATCCATATAAGTAGATGAGCTAGAGGCCTTTTCTTCAGCCCTAGTTGCTGACTGCTACGAATCTTCCGTAGTCTCAACAGCCTCTTCCTTCTCCCATTTCTTTCTTCGATATTTTATAATCTGCGATCACGGCAAAATTCATATTCGCTCAAATCTATGCCTACTGCTTCCATAACTTCTCGCAGCCGTGATTGTAGCTTAGCCTTATTCCCGGTTGTAGATAATCCTCTCCTCGCCACTTCCCACGAGGCATTGTATCGTTCAATCTTGAATCTTGACCATTTTCAAATATTTTTTTTTCTGATATACATGCTACATACATATAAATCGTATTAACAACATTTCATAAACACAATTATTTAAATATATTATCTTAATAATGTATACAATATTGCAATTATATAACGCTTTAAAATGTTTCCATTATAATTTATGTATTTTTGTGATTTTACTGAATGCCATTTCAAATAGTTATTAATTCAATTGTGATTTCATAAATAGTAAAAATATTGCAATTTATTGCAAAGAAATAAAAGCAGTCGTTTTCACAAGCGCATATATATTATGAGTCTGATAATATTTAATCCTTAGAATTATCGCTAATCATCTACACTAACGATATGGTCAATATGGCTCCTATACTGCTTGTTGACTGATAAAATAGAAGAAATTTTGGACCTTATGATTTACAAAATGACAATTACGTGCTCTTCTTCGCCTGCATATTGGCTAATCTTGTTGTTCAATGGAATTGCATATCCCTTATTTTTACTTTGAATCGTATAACTTTGATTAGTTTCTGTTTTGCGCTCTGCCTCCAAAAAGACTATATCCAATCAGATGCATATTTATCTTTATAACTGCTCATTAACTTAATGACAGACTCAATGAAGCAAATGGTGGTTGAGTGGAAGCACATTCAAGTGTTTACATTCACGCTTCAATTCTCATTGTTGCACTCTCCTTCGGCGCTTTGGCAACCTCTAAATTCCGTCCGTCGCCATGTGCGACATGCAGCTATTTCATCTTCAAAATCAGAGCATTTTTCTTTTTGTACACAGCGAGAATGGCGATGATAACTAGCGACATAAAAACCATTATATCAAAAACCGCCGGGTTCAGCTACCTCATATATCATGGAGCGATGCACCTATTCAGTGGTTGAAATTACAATTCGTCGCACGATGATCCTTTGCAAATCGTCCAATAAGATCCTCTACCCTATTTACGAAATCGACTGTCTTCTTTTTACTTCTTTTTTATGCCTTTCCTCAAGTTCTTTTTGTTTTTTGATGAATTTTTCTGTTGCTCTCAACTGCGGAAGGTATTTCCAGTGAAATAAGTGTTGAATTCAGCAAATCCATGGCGGGAGACTCGTTGGCTCTGTCACTGATATAATACACTATTTTTATTATTTTTAGTAATATTTACTGAATTAAGAATTATTATAGACCCGGTATTTTATCGTCTTCTTTCCTATTGGTAAAGACTATTTGCATTCTGCAGCCGCCTCTTTTCTTTTTCGTTCCTAAATGGAATTGCCTTATTACAGTGCTAAGCTCAATCTGTTCTTCAGTATAGGGCTTTCCGTCTCACTGCTCTCCACCTAAGTCTGATCGTCTCGATCATACATTCTATCTGCTCCAAAAACTGCGAAGCTAATTCGGCAGTCCGTACTATCTTCTCGTCCAATCCCAGTATAGACCTTCCCTTTGCTATCCACTTCTTCCGTGGAGAGGAGTGCAGGATCACCCCCCAGCATCTCCTATCTCAAAGCTTTTCAAGATTGCTCGCCTTAATAAATTCTTCCTAACCTGTTGATCATAACTTTATAGTCGCGTTGCTAAAAAGTTTTGCGTACTTGCCTCAACTTCTTTATTAGGGCACGAGACATTTTAAGTTTTATCACGTATATCCTTCTGCGAAACGTTCTTTACCTGGGGCACGTCATTGCTTTTGCACGCATGATCGTGGCCCATGCTTGCGTCAACTGCATGACTCCATCACTCTTTTCTTTAGTTCGATCTTCATTCCTTGACCAAGGAAAAAGTCCACACCAACTATGACTTCGTCTGGAACTCCCGCTACTGCTAGGGGGCTCATGTAACACTGTCATGTGCTCGATGGTGACTTTACACATAGCTTTTCCCAGAACCCTTACTCGTCCTCGCCAGTAAAATATTTTCAACTTAGCTTCATGCATGGACTTATTTCTTTAGTGGTAGAATCGAAACGAATGATGGGATTTGGCGCGCCGCCGTGTAAATCAGTTAGATTCTACGCTTCATGTACATCCACATATCCTTGATGCTGACGTTGCTCGTCTTGTTATCCCGATTTATCTCGTAGATTATATTACAATCGCGAAGCGAAGTGTCCAGACGCTCTACGGTTGTAGAAAATCCTGTTCCTCGTCAACTTGACAATTTTCGACGTTTCCCAGATTCACTTTCATCACATCTTCGCTTTCCAACTTCGCGCAGTTCGCTTTGTACTTGGTCTGCACAAAAGCTCGGCCGCTTCCTTTGTCTGATCACACTGGGTAACCTCGGCAAATGTTTGCTTTTAGATTCGCATACTATAAGCCTATACAGTGTTCGCTATTCCGCTGATAACCCTCTCTGAATTTTCATCCTCTCGAACATTCTCCAGGACCATCTCTACTCCCTTGAGCCCAATATGAGCTGGCCTCTCTATCACGAACTCAAATTCCTTCGAAGGTCTCGTTGGATTTCTGATAGCGGTTCACTCTAATTCCATCTGATAGATTCGTCGTCTATGCTAACTACCATAGCGTCTTTTCACGCCTCACGTTAATTCCTCTGAGTCAACTCTCGTATGCAGGAATTATTTGCAAAATTTCTGTGTGCAGATTACTTCATTGCCATGAATAGTGCAACTGACTTCTCCTCCATGCTCCAGTTATTTGCTCTAGCCGTATTTTTCGAACTGAAGCTTAAAGATGTGGAAAGGGGTGGTGCGACAAATTGTTGCTTTTATGCTAAGGGGGCTCATCCCGAAATGCTTGGACGCGATTCGGAAGCGATTCGTGGACACATCATTCCAATTCGCTAACTTTGGTCGCAATTAGCTGCTCTACTTTGCTTTAAGCCGACCTTCTAACTCATTGACTATTGGTCTGAATAAGCTCCTTTATTCTGTCTTGCCTTTTCCTCGATTTTGTCCTGTCTCTCCTTGAGCTCGGCGCACAACATCACTCTCCTGAAAAAAACTGTATGAGCTCCAGAGTGAATGAAATAGCCTTTTCTTCAACCTAAAAAAATTGCTGACTGCTTTGAGTCTTCCGTAATCTCCAACATCCTCTTTCCTCTCCATTTCGGCTTGGATATATCCTCGTCCTGCGAACAAAATTAATATTCGCTCAAATCTATGCCTTCTGCTTCCATAAGCTTCTCGCAGCCATGGGATAAATCCTCTCTTCATAATTCATACATTTTCGAGGAGTAGTATCGTTAAATCTTGAATCTTGACCATTTCAAATTTTTTTTTTCTGACTATTCATGCTACATAAATATATGCATGTATTGAACGATTTCAGAAAACACAATTGCTACAATATGATATCTTATAGTGTAAATACTTAATATTTACTACAATTGTCAACGCTTTATTATGTTTCCACATTATAATTTATGTATTTTTGTGATTTTACTCAATGCCATTTCAAATAGTTAACAAATTAAATTATGATCATAGAAAACGTAAAAATGTATTGCAATTTATTGCAAAGAAACAAAGCAGTCATTTTCACAGGAACATATATATTATATAGTCTGTGTCTTAATCATAGAGTTATCACTAATAATCACCACTAGTATTCTGATCAAATCTTGGCTCCTATACTACTTATTTGTGTGCTCTTTTGGTTAGCGGGTGACAAAGCTGTTCCCAATTATTGTCTTCTTTTAAACCTGTATGTAATAATGTTTTGTTTAATCGATCACATATCCTCATTTTTTTGCTTGGAACAAAACCATGACTTTGATTAGTTTCTGTTTTGCGCGGTGCCTCCAGGACAGCTTCTTGTTCAACAAGATATTGCATGTTTATATTTATAATTGCTCGTTAACTTAATATGGGACTTTCAGTGATAGGTGGTGGAGTGGAAGCCGCGTGCTTGGTCTTTTTTGTTTATTTTCCAATTCTACAATTTCTCGCTCAGAACACTCCCTATGGCGAACTTCATTTCCATCCGTCTCCATTGCGACGTGCACCCGTCCCGTATTCTGTCAGATCATTTTCTTTTTTGTACGCAACAACTGAATGGCGATCGATCTCTTCGCGATCGCAACTCATTGCAATAAAGCCAAAACTAAATTCGGTTTCGAAATGTGCACCTTTTGGTCGAGTGGTTGAAATTCAGTATTAATAAGACGATCATCCTACTAAATCATTCAATACGATCCTCTACATATTTACGAAATCGATTTAATTCTTCTTTTTTTTGCTTCTTTTTTATGCCTTCCTCAAGTTCTTTTTAATTTTTATTAATTTTTTCTGTTTACTCTACCAACTTTGCGGAAAATTTTTTCCATTGAAGTGAGTATTGAAAATTCAGCAAATCCATGGCGGGACTCGTTGGCATATCACTATATATTATACACTATTTTTATTGTTTTTTGCGTAATATTTGCGCAATTAAAATTGTTGTATGTTATATCAATAAAATTTGCGGTAACTTATCAATATTTGTTTTTCCTATTGGTAAATTATTTGCATTATACGACCCTTTTCTTTCTTTTCGGTCGCTTTTCGTGAATTTGCTGCTTTACACTGCTACTCAATTCGAGTCTGATTCTTCGTATAGGAAATTTCCGTCACACTGCTCTCCACCTAAATCCTGATCGTCTCAATGCCGTCGAACGACCAAATCTGTTCCAAAAGCACAAGCCTGGATTCTATAGTCCGTACTATTTATGCGTCCAATTCCTTTGCGTGGACCTTCCGCTTGCTATATCAAGGCCACTTTCTTCCGTGAAAAGTAGATGCAGAAATACCAAATCTCCTTTCTCAAAGCTTTCAAAATTCCTCGAAATCCTTTGGCTTGTTGTTCAACAGTTTTGCGTACCTCCCTCAACTTCTTTATTAAGGCACGAGACTATCTTGCCATTTCACTGCGTATTTCTCCCTTCTGCTAACTCGTTCTGTACCGAAAGCGATACGCCATTACTTTTGTACGCATGATCGTGTGCCAATACTTGCGTCAACCGCATATTTCCATGCTCCACCACTTTTCTTTAGGTCGATCTTCATTGCTTGTCGAAGAGAGAAAGTCCACGCAAAACTATGACTTCATCTAAGATTCACTCTACTAGGAACTCATGCAACATAATCATATTCCCGATACTTTACACGTGTCCTCGTCCTCTCACCAGTTAATATTTTCAACTTAGCTGTGCGTGGACTTATTTACTTTGTGATCAAGATCGAGATCGAGTGATGGAGTATGACGCGCCCGTGTCCACAGTGGGTTCTTCGCTCATGTCCCATCCACATATCCGTCTGTGGGTGAGACTGTCTCGTGCAAATGTTTGCTTAAGAGTTCGCATACGCCTCTCGCCTTGCTATAGTTGTTCCTTATTTCCGCTGATAACCACTGAATTTTTATCCTCTCGAGGTATTCTCCAAGACTATCTCCATAACCCAAATGAGCTAGCCTCTCAAATCTCTGTTCATTCCTTCGGGGTCTCGTTGAGACTTCTGATAGCCGTTCTCTAATTCCATCTGATAGATTTGATAATATGCTTAACTACCATAGCAATCTTTACGCCTCACATTAGTGCCTCATAGTAATCTCATCGTATGCAGGTATTATTTGCTAGATTTCTGTTGCAGGTCCCTTTCAATAAAGATTTTTGATAATGAATAGTGCAGCCCCATTCTCCTCCATGCTCCCGGCTATTTGCTCTAGCCGTCTTTTCGAACTGAAGCTTAAAGATGTGGAAAGGGGTGGTGCGGTCCGAAGGAGTTGAGTAGCTTTTTATGCTAGGGGAGTGCTCCTCGAAATGCTTGGACGATTCGAGAAGCGATTCGTGGACACGTCCTTCAAGCGTTTCGCTAACTTTGGTCGCAATTAGCTGCTCTCACTTTGCTTTTTATGACCTTCTAACTCGTTGACTTTGGTCTGGATAAACTCCTTTATTCTGTCTTGCCCTTTTCCTCGATTTTTGTCCTGTCTCTCCTTGAGCTCTGCGCATTCTCTAGCATCTTTCTCCTGAAACAACGCGGCTCCCATGAAATAGCCTTTTCTTCAGCCAACTACTCTAAATTGCTGACTGCTCTGGAATCTTCCGTAATCTCAACATCCTCTTCCTTCTCCATTTCTCTCTTGAATGTCTCCTCATCCTCACGGCAAAATTAATATTCGCTCAAATCTATGCCTTCTGCTTCCATAACTTCTCGCAGCAAAGAAGATAATCTCTCTCTTCGCCAATTCTACTTTTCGAGGGGTAGTATCATTAAATCCGAATCTTATGACCATTTCAATTTTTTTTTTTCTGATCATTCATGCTGCATAAAAATATATGCATAATATTTAACGATTTCAAAAACACAATTAATTTTTAATATGATATCTTATAGTAGCTGCTCTAATATTGCAATTACCAACGCTTTTATTATGTTTCCATTATAATTTATGTATTTTTGTGATTTTACTCAATGCCATTTCAAATAGTTAACAAATTAAATTATGATCTCATAAACAGTAAAAATATTGCAATTTGTTGCAACGAAAGCAAAGCAGTCATTTTCACAGGCACATATATATTATAGTTATCATGATAATATTTGGCGCTAGAATTATCACTAATAATCACCACCTAAGTAGCATTCTTGGTCAAAATCAAATGCCTATTTTTATTGTTGTGTGCTTAATGAATTTTTAGTTAAGATTTACAAAATGTTCCAATTCCATACCGTCTCTTCTTCGCCTTAATATCGGCTAATGTTTGTTCCAAAAATAGATCGTATACATCCACCTTTTTTTTTACTTGGAACAAAATCATAACTGATTAGTTTCAATTTTTGCGCGCTTTGCAAGACAGCTTCTTGTTTAATAAGATGTGCATATTTATCTTTATAATTGCTCATTTAACTAATGTCAGACTCAGTGGTAGGTGGATGGGTGGAAGACACATGCCAGTCTTGCTTTTTTGTTCACTTTCCAATTCTCACGTTATTTCTTCGCTCAGCATAGTTTACAGCAACCTTCATTCCAACTCCATCGCCATTGCGACGTGCAACGTATTTCATCTTCTGTCAGATCATTTTCTTTTGTACACAACTGAATGAAAAGATCGATGTCTTCATGATAACTAATACAATAAAAACCACCAAAATTCGGCTACCTCATGTGCACCGCTATTCGAGTGGTTGAAGTATTCAATATGTAGTTGATCATCATTCGCAAAATCGTCCAATACGATCCTCTACATATTTACGAAATCCTTTAAATTCTTCTTTTAATAACTTATGCTTGTCACCTTCATAAATTCTTTTTGTTTTGTTGATAATTTTTTCTGTTGCTCTGTAGCTGCGGGAGGCTTTTCCATTGAATTGTGTATTAGAATTCAGCAAATCGAGTTTATACGCGTCCAGTTACTTTGCATATTACCACTTCCGCTTACTATCAAACAATTTCTTCCGTGGAGAATAGTGCAGGATTACCAAATCCTCCCTTTCTCAAAAGCTTTCAAGATTCCTCGAAATCCGCTACAGCTGTTGTTCGCTTTCTTAAGGCGTTATGCAATTTTGCATGCCTCCCTCAACTTCTTTGATTAGGACACGAGACATTTTATCTCTATTGCCGATTTCCTGCCATCACTGTTCCCTTCTGCTGCTCGTTCTGTACCAGGGACACGTCATTCACTTTTGTACACATGAGTCGTGGCCAACTGACTAACGCCGTCAACTGCCTATTTCCGAAATATATCTCCCACCACTTTGTAGGTCGATCTTCATTAGCTTGGACAAAGGAGAAAGTCCCTTGCCAACTATGACTTCATCTAAGATTCACTCTACTAGGAACTCATACAATACTGGATCATATATTCCCGATAGTGTCCTCACCAGTTAATGTTTTCAACTTAGCTTCATGTACATGAACTGATTTCCTTGGTGACTCAAATCGGGTCGAGTGATGGGATTTATTTGCGCCCGTGTCAACAGTTAGTTCTCATCGCTCATGTACATCCACATATCCGCTGACTCTGATGACGTTGCTCGTCGCGTTATCGTTTATGTCTCGTGAGAGCCCATATTACAATCGCCAGTGAAGTGCTCCAGACCTTCTACAGTTGGCGTAACAAAATCCTGGTCACTCAATCGGTTTGGCGGTTTTCGACGTTTCCCAGATTCCTTTCATCACATCTTGGCTTTCCAACTGCGCACAGTTTGCTTTGTACGCTGTAAGTATAAGAACAGCTCGGCCGCTCGCGCTGTCTGTCCTGATCACACGAGACAGTCTCGGCAAATGTTTGCTTAGATTCGCATACGCCTCTCAGCTCACCTGCTAGTATTTCGCTATTCCGCTGACTGCTCTCTGAGCACAATCCTCTGTATTCTCCAAGACCATCTCCATAACAGAAATGAGCTAGCCTCTCAATCTCACCCAGGCAGAATTCGCTCGGGGTCTCGTTGGACTTCTGATAAGCGGTTCTTCTAATTCCATCTGATAGATTTGTCTTCTATAGCCCAACTACCATAGCGTCTTTCCACGCCTCGCATAGTAACTCATAGTCATCTATATCGTATGCTGCAATTATTACAAAATTTCATGTTGCAGGTCATTCAATGCTCGCGAATAACGCAGCTGACTACTCCTCCATGCTCCAGTTGGCTAGCTCCCCAACCGTGTTTTCAGACTGAAGCTTAAAGATGTGGAAAGGGGTACGGCCAAAAAAGGAATATTTATGCTAGGGGTATCCTCGGAAGTAATCGCCGGTGATTCGAAAGCGATTCATTAACACGTCCCTTCCAATTCGCTAACTTTGGTCGCAATTAGCCCTGCTCTACCACTGCTGCTTTATACGACCTTCTAGCTCGTTGACTTTTGGTCTGAATCGCTCCTGTTCCTCTGTCTTGCCTTTCCTCGATTTTGTTACTGTCTCTCCATTGAGCTCTGCGCGATAAACATTCTTTTTTGAACATCACTCTCCTGAAACTGTATGGTAGCTGATGGAAATAGCCTTTTCTTCAACCCCTAAATTGCTGACTGCTCTGAATCTTCCGTAGTCTCATAGCATCCTCTTCCTTCATCCATTTCTTTCTTTGATGTCTCCTCGTCCTCACGGTAGCAAATTAATGTATTCGCTCAAATCTATGCCTTCTGCGATAAGCAGCCGTTGAGATCATCCTCTACTTCAAGCAATTCCTTTTCGAAATTATCGTTAAATCTTGAATCTTGACCATTTCAAATTTTTTTATTTTTCTGATATCTCATGCTGCATAAATATATGCATGTGATTTAACGATTTCGAGAAACACAGTTATTACAATATGATATCTTATAATTGTATACTAATATTGCGAATTATATAACGCTTTATTATATTTTCCCATTATAATTTATGTATTTTTGTGAATTTTACTCCAATATATTTCAAATAGTTAAACAAATTAGAGTATGATCTCATAAAACAGTAAAAAATATTGCAATTTATTGCATGCAAGAAACAAAGCAGTCATTTTTTATAGCACAAATTTTATATATATTAGGAGTCTGATAATGACTGTCGCTACTTTTGGTTTAAGGATTTACAAAACTGTTTAATTACCGTCTCTTCTTCTTCGCTATATATATCGGACTAATATTTGTTCAATAAATCGCATATCCCTCACTTTTTTTTACTTGGAACAGGCTCATAACGGTGATTAGATTCTATTATATGCACTTATACCTCAAATTTTAACTTCTTGTTCAATAAGATGTGCATGGTTATATCTTTATGAGTACTCTGTTGGCTTAATGTCAGGCTCAGTGGTATGTGGAGGTAAAACACTATGCTGAGTGCTTTTTGACCGCTTTCCAATTCTCGTTGTTTATTTTTCTTCGCTCAGCCCTCATGCTCTATGGCAGCCTCGCGTTCCATCCCGTCGCCGTTTGCGGCGTGCTGCTATTTCAATCAGATCATTTTCTTTTTGGTACACAACTGAGTGGCGATCGATGTCTTCGCGACCACCAACTCGTTGCAATAAAGCCGCAGAATTCGGCTTTGCCTCATGTGCACCTTGTTCAGTGGTTGGTAATGTGCAATGTGTAGACGATCATCCTTCTCAAATCGTCCCAATACGATCTCTCTACATATTTTGCGAGAATCGATTTGTAATTCTTCTTTTTGCTGGCACTTTTTGCATGCCTTTCCTCAAGTTCTTTTTGTTTTTTGATAATTTTTTTCTTGTTACTATAACAACTTTGTTTTCCCATTGAATTGAGTATTGAATTCAGCAAATCCATGGCGGGTTTCGTTGGCTCTGTCGCCATATAATACACTATTTTTTTATTGTTTTGCGTAATATTTACGCAATTAAAATTGTTGTTATGTTATATCAATAAAATTTTAGGTATTTTATCCAATATTTGTTTTTTCTATTGGTAAGGGTAATTTGAATTATACAGCCCGTTTCTTTTATTTTCGGTCGCACTATTAAATTGCAATTACACTGCTACATATGCAGTTGGTGATACTCGTACAGGGGATTTCCGTCACACTGCTCTCCGCGAAGTCTGTTCGTTCCCTCAATCCGGAACATTCTATCTGTTCCAAAAGCTGCGAAACTGAATTCTATAGTCCGTACTATTTATTCGTCGAATTACTTTGCATGGACGCTACCCGCTTGCTATATCCGGGCCATTTTCTGTCCGTGGAAGAATAGTGCGGGATTACCAAATCTCCTTTCTCAAAGCTTTCAAGATTCCCTCGAGCTACTAACTTGTTGTTCATAACCTTAGGGCGTTGCTCAACAGTTTTCGCGTACATCCTCCTTCTTTATTAGGGCACGGCATTACTTTATGCCATTTATGTATTTCCACATCTTGCTGCTCGTTCTGTACCAGGGACACGTCATTACTTTGTACGCATGATCGTGGCCAATACTTGCAATCAGCTGCACTCTTCCCATATCCCACCACTGTTCTTAGGTCGATCTTTCATGCTTAACTGACAAAGGAAGAAAGTCCCACACCAGCCTATGACTTCAAAATCTACGATTCACTCTACTAGGAACTCATGCAACACTGTCATATTCCTGATAGTGTCCTCACCAGTTAATGTTTTCAACTTAGCTTCATGCATGGACTTATTTCTTGGTGATCAAATCGGATCGAATGATGGAGTTTGACGCGCCCGTGTCCACAGTTAGTATTCGCTCAAATCTATGCCTTCTGCTTCTGATAGTGACGTTGCTCGTCAGCCGTGAGATAATCCTTGTCTTCGCCATATTCCATTTTCGAGGGGTAGGCCTATCAGTTAAATCTTGAATCTTGACCATTTCAAATTTTTTCGACGTTTCCCATTCCTTTCATCACATCTGATATTCCATGCTACATAAATATATGCATTGTATTTAACGATTTCAGAAACACAATTATTTTAATATGTCTATCTTATAGTGTATACAATATTGCACTTGTTTTAGATTATATAACGCTTCTCGCCTGCTATGTTTCCATTCCTAATTTATGTATTTTTGCTGATTTTACTCTCAATACCATTTCAAATAGTTAACAAATTAAATTATGATCCTCATAAACAGTAAAAATATTGCAATTTTTTCGATTGCAAACTTCGAATTTTAATTTTTTTTTTTTTTTTCTGAAAGCAGTATATGTACATTTAACGATCACAGGCACATATATCTTATTATAGTTAAATTATAGAACTGATAATATTTTTTTAATTTACGCTTTCCTTCAAATAGAATTATCACTAAAACAGTAAAAATCACAAAGAAACACTATTTTCACAGCATTATATATTATAGTCTGGTCAAAGAATCACTAATTCACCACTAGCATTCTGCTCCTCCTGTACTGCTTGTTGTGTGCTTAATGAGGATTTTTGGTTAAGATTTACAAAGCTGTTCCAATTACGTCTCTTCTTCGCCTGTATATCGGCTAATGTTTGTTCAATAGATCGCATATCCTCCTTTTTTACTTGGAACAAAATCCATGTAACTTTGATTAGTTTCTGTTTTGCGCGCTGCCTCCAAGACAGCTTCTTGTTCAATAAGATGTGCATATTTATCTTTATAATTGCTCGTTGAACTTAATGTCGAACTCAGTGGTAGGTGTGTGTAAGCTTTTTATTGTTTTTATTCTTTCCATTTCTTTTGCTTTCTTTAGCATATTCTATGGCAAACAACCTCATTCCATCCGTCGCCATTGCGACGTGCACTTCTAGTTCATCCTTCTGTCAGATCATTTTCTTTTTGTACACAACTGAATGGCGATCGAAAATTAATCTTCGCGACCGCAACTCTATTGCAATAAAGCCACCAAATTCACATAGCTACCTCATCCGTGCACCTTGTTCAGTGGTTGAAATTCAATGTGTAATGAGACGATCATCTTCGCAAATCGTCCAATACGATCCTCTACTATATTTACGAATGATCGATTTAATTCTTCTTTTTGCTTCTTTTATGCCTTCCTCAAGTTCTTTTTGTTTTTTTGATAATTTCTGTTGCTGTAGCTGCAGGAGGTTTTTCCATTGAATTGGTATTGAATTCAACAAATCCTGTAGTTCGGTGAACCTGTCACTATATAATACTATTTTTATTGTTTGCATGGCATGTTACACCATTAAGTGAGCCTTGTATTTATATCAATCATTGCAGTATTTTATCCAATATTTGTTTTTTCCTATTGGTAAGGGTAATTTGCATTATACAGCCGTTTCTTTTCTTTTCGGTCCTTTTCGTGAAATTGCGCTTTACACTCTGCTCATTCAGTCTGTTTCTTCATTATGAGAGTTTCCATACCACTGCTCTCCACTAAGTCTGATCATCAATCAGACATTCTATCATTCAAAAAGCTGCAAGCCTGGATTCTATAGTCCGACTATTTATTCGTCCAGTACTTTGCATAGATGCTCGCCTTCTCAAGATTTTCTTCCGTGGAGAATAGTGCCGGGATTACCAAATCTCCTTTCTCAACAAGATTCCTCAAATCCTTCTAACTTGTTGTTCATAACCTTAGGGCGTTGCTCCAACAGTTTGCATTACCTCTCACTTCTTTATTAGGGCACGAGACATCTTGCCATTTCCTTGCGTATTTCCCACTTCTACTTGCTCGTTCTGTACCAGGGATTGCACGTCATCTTTTGTACATGATCGTGGCCAATACTTGCGTCAACTGCATATTTCCATACTCCACCACTTTTCTTTAGGTCGATCTTCATTGCCATTGACAAGGAGAAAGTCCACTTTTCACCAACTATGACTTCATCTAAGATTCACTCTTACTAGAACTCATGCAACACTGTCATATTCCCGATAGGTGTCCTCCGTGGATTTTCCAGAATAATGTTCACCAGGTAATTCAACTTAGCTTCATGCATGGACTTATTTCCTTGGTGATCAAATCGGATCGAATGATGGAGTTTGACGCGTCCGTGTCCACAGTTAGTTCTCGCTCATGTACATCCACATATCCGCTGATAGTGACGTTGCTCGTCTTGTTATCGATTTGTCTCGTAGAACCCATATTACAATCGCGAGTGAAGTGTCCAGGCCTCTACAGTTGTAGCAAACTCGGTCCTCATCAGTTTGGCGGTTTTCGACGTTTCCCAGATTCCTTTCATCACATCTTGGCTTTCCAACTTCGCACAGTTTGCTTTGTACGCTGGTCTGCACAAAAGCTCGGCCGCTTCCTTGTCTGATCACACGAGACAGTCTCGGCAAATGTTTGCTTTAGACAGCATACGCCCCGCCCGGCTATAATTGTTCCTTATTCCGCTGATAACCCTCTGAATTTTTATCCTCTCGAGGTATTCTCCAAGACTATCTCCATAACCCAAATGAGCTAGCCTCTCAATCTCACAGCAAATTCCTTCAGGGTCTCGTTGGACTTCTGATAGCGGTTCTCTAATTCCATCTGATAGATTTGTCTTCTATGCTAACTACCATAGCGTCTTTCCACGCCTCGCATTAGTGCCTCATAGTCATCTCTCTCGTATGCAGGAATTATTTGCAAAATTTCTGTTGCAGGTCCCTTCAATGCCATGAATAGTGCAGCTGACTTCTCCTCCATGCTCCAGTTATTTGCTCTAGCCGTCTTTTCGAACTGAAGCTTAAATATGTGGAAAGGGGTGGTGCGGTCAAAGGATGGTGCTTTTTATGCTAGGGTGCTCCTCGAAATGCTTGACGATTCGAAAGCGATTCGTGGACACGTCCTTCCACCTGCTAACTTCTTGGTCGCAATTAGCTGCTCTACTTTGCTTTGCCGACCTTCTAACTCTCGTTGACTTTGGTCTGAATAAGCTCCTTTATTCCCTCTGTCTTGCCTTTCCTCGATTTTGTCCTGTCTCTCCTTGAGCTCCGCGCATCCTTTAACATCACTCTCCTGGAAACTGTATGAGCCGGGATGAAATAGCCTTTTTCTTCAACCTAAATTGCTGACTGCTCTGAATCTTCCGTAGTCTCAACATCCTCTTCCTTCTCCATTTCTTTCTTGGATGTCTCCTCGTCCTCACGGCAAAAATTAATATTCGCCTGCTATAATTGTTCCTTCAAATCTATGCCTTCTGCTTCCATAGCTTCTCGCAGCCGTGAGATAATCCTCAGGGTCTCTTCGTGATAACGGTTCTCTAAATTTATCTGATAGATTTGTCTTCTATTCGAGGGTTTCCACGCCTCGCAGATATCGTCTCTCGTATAAATTATTTGGCAAAATCTTGTCCCTTCAATCTTGACTTCTCCTCCATGCCATTTGCTCTAGCTTCTTTTCGAACTGAAGCTTAAAGATGGGAAAGGGGTGGTGCAAAGGATGGTGCTTTATTTTTTCAAGCGACTTACACGTTTCCACTCGCTCTGATAGCTGCTCTACTTTGCTTCATGCTACATAAATATCCTCTTTATGCTTGCCTTCCTCGATTTTGTCCTGGTTCTCCTTGAGCTGTAACATCACTCTCCTGAAACTTTAACGGCTGATTTCAACCTAAATTGAAACTTCCGTACAATTCTTCCTTCTCCATTTCTTTCTTGATGTTCCTCGTTTTAATATGCTCATTATCCTTCTGCTTCCATTTCTCGCAGCCGTGATAGTGTATACAATATTGCAATTATATAACGCTTTATTATGTTTCCATTATAATTTATTATATAATGTATTTTTTCCATTATAATTTATGATTTTTGTGACTCAATGACCATTTCAAATAGTTAACAAATTAAATTATGATCTCATAAATAGTAAAAATATTGCAATTTATTGCAAAGAAACAAAAGCAGTCATTTTTCACAGGCACATATATATTATAGTCTGATAATATTTAATCGCTAGAATTATCACTAATAATCACCACTAGCATTCTGGTCAAATCTTGGCTCCTGTACTGCTTGTTGTGTGCTTAATGAATTTTGGTAGGAATAAGATTTACAAAGCTGTTCCAATTACGTCTCTTCTTCGCCTGTATATCGGCTAATGTTTGTTCAATAGATCGCATATCCTCCTTTTTTTTACTTGGAACAAAATCATAACTTTGATTAGTTTCTGTTTTGCGCGCTGCCTCAAGACAGCTTCTTGTTCAATAAGATGTGCATATTTATCTTTATAATTGCTCGTTGGCTTAATGTCAGACTCAGTGGTAGGTGGTGGGTGGAAGCACAGTCTTTTTGTTCACTTTCCAATTCTCGTTGTTGCTTTCTTCGCTCAGCATATTCTATGGCAACCTCATTCCATCCGTCGCCATTGCGACGTGCAGCTATTTCTTCTTCTGTCAGATCATTTTCTTTTTTGTACACAACTGAATGGCGATCGATGTCTTCGCGACCGCAACTCATTGCAATAAAGCCACCAAATTCGTACATCATGTGCACCTTGTTCAGTGGTTGAAATTCAATGTGTAGACGATCATCCTTCGCAAATCGTCCAATACGATCCTCTACATATTTACGAAATCGATTTAATTCTTCTTTTTGCTTCTTTTTTATGCCTTCCTCGAGTTCTTTTTGTTTTTTGATAATTTTTTTCTGTTGCTCTGTAACTGCGGGAGGTTTTTCCATTGAATTGAGTATTGAATTCAGCAAATCCATGGCGGGGTTCGTTGGCTCTGTCACTATATAATACACAATTTTTATTGTTTTGCGTAATATTATAAGCAATTAAAATTGTTTTATGTTATATCAATAAAATTTGCGGTATTTTATCCAATATTTGATTTTTCCTATTGGTAAGGGTAATTTGCATTATGCAGCCGCTTCTTCTCTTTTCGGTCCTTTTCATGTAATTGCCTTTACACTGCTACTCATTCAGTCTGTTCTTCGTATAGGGGATTTCCGTCACACTGCTGCTCTCCACCTAAGTCTGATCGTTCTCAATCAGACATTCTATCTGTTCCAAAAGCTGCAAGCCTGGATTCGATAGTCCGTACTATTTATGCGTCCAATTACTTTGCATGGACCTTCCCGATTACTATCCAAGATTTTCTTCCGTGGAGAATAGTGCAGGATTACCAAATCTCCTTTCTCAAAGCTTTCAAGATTCCTCGAAATCCTTCTAACTTGTTCATAACCTTAGGGCGTTGCTCAACAGTTTTGCGTACCTCCTCAACTTCTTTATTAGGGCACGAGACATCTTGCCATTTCCTTACGTATTTCCCTTCTGCTTCTCGTTCTGTACCAGGGACACGTCATTACTTTTGTACGCATGATCGTGGCCAATACTTGCGTCAACTGCATATTTCCATACCACCACTTTTCTTTAGGTCGATCTTCATTGCTTGACAAAGGAGAAAGTCCACACCAACTATGACTTCATCTAAGATTCACTCTACTAGGAACTCATGCAACACTGTCATATTCCCGAGTGTCCTCACCAGTTAATGTTTTCAACAGCTCCATGCAATGGACTTATTTCCTTGGAGATCAAGTCACATCGAATGATGGAGTGTGACGCGTCCGTATCCAAAGTTAATACTCGCTGATGTCCATCCATATATCCGCTGATAGTGACGTTGCTGGTCTTGTTATCGATTTGTCTCGTAGAACCCATGTTAAATCGCGAGCGAAGTGTCCAGGCCTTCTACAGTTGTAGAAAATCCTGTTCCTCATCAAAGTTTGGCGGTTTTCGACGCTTCCCAGATTCCTTTCATCACATCTTGCTTTCCAACTCCTTTGTCTGAGCACACGAGAAAGTCTCAACAAATGTTTGGCTTTGGATTCGCATATGGTTCTCGCTTGCTATACGTGTTCCATCTTCCTCTGATAAATTTCTGAATTTTTATCCGCTCGAGGTATTCTCCAAGACTATCTCCATAACACAAATGAGCTAGCCTCTCAATCTCACAGGCAAATTCCTGCAGGGTCTCGTTGGGTTTCTGGTAGGGTTCCCTAAGTCCATCCGAAAGGTTTGTCATCTACGCTCGCTACCATAGCGTCTTTCCACGCCTCGCATTAGTGCCTCATAGTCATCTCTCTCGTATGCAGGAATTATTTGCAAAATTTCTGTTGCAGGTCCCTTCAATGCCATGAATAGTGCAGCTGACTTCTCCTCCATACTCCAGTTATTTGCTCTAGCCGTCTTTTCGAACTGAAGCTTAAATATGTGGAAAGGGGTGGTGCGGTCAAAGGATGGTGCTTTTATGCTAGGGGTGCTCCTCGAAATGCTTGGACGATTCGAAAGCGATTCGTGGACACGTCCTTCCAATTCGCTAACTTTGGTCGCAACTAGCTGCTCTACTTTGCTTTGCGGACCTTCTAACTCGTTGACTTTGGTCTGAATAAGCTGCTTTATTCTGTCTTGCCTTTCCTCGATTTTGTCCTGTCTCTCCTTGAGCTCTGCGCATTCTTTAAAATCACTCTCCTGAAACTGTATGAGCCGGGATGAAATAGCCTTTTCTTCAACCTAAATTGCTGACTGCTCTGAATCTTCCGTAGTCTCAACATCCTCTTCCTTCTCCATTTCTTTCTTGGATGTCTCCTCGTCCTCACGGCAAAATTAATATTCGCTCAAATCTATGCCTTCTGCTTCCATAGCTTCTCGCAGCCGTGAGATAATCCTCTCTTCGCCAATTCATTTTTGAGGGGTAGTATTGTTAAATTTTGAATCTTGACCATTTGAACTTTTTTTTTTATTTTTCTGATATTCATGCTACATAAATATATGCATGTATTTAACGATTTCAGAAACACAATTATTTTAATATGTTATCTTATAGTGTATACAATATTGCAATTATATAACGCTTTATTATGTTTCCATTATAATTTATGTATTTTTGTGATTTTACTCAATACCATTTCAAATAGTTAACAAATTAAATTATGATCTCATAAACAGTAAAAATATTGCAATTTATTGCAAAGAAACAAAGCAGTCATTTTCACAGGCACATATATATTATAGTCTGATAATATTTAATCGCTAGAATTATCACTAATAATCACCACTAGCATTCTGGTCAAATCTTGGCTCCTGTACTGCTTGTTGTGTGCTTAATGAATTTTGGTTAAGATTTACAAAGCTGTTCCAATTACGTCTCTTCTTCGCCTGTATATCGGCTAATGTTTGTTCAATAGATCGCATATCCTCCTTTTTTTACTTGGAACAAAATCATAACTTTGATTAGTTTCTGTTTTGCGCGCTGCCTCCAAGACAGCTTCTTGTTCAATAAGATGTGCATATTTATCTTTATAATTGCTCGTTGGCTTAATGTCAGACTCAGTGGTAGGTGGTGGGTGGAACATGCCAGTCTTTTTTGTTCACTTTCCAATTCTCGTTGTTGCTTTCTTCGCTCAGCATATTCTATGGCAACCTCATTCCATCCGTCGCCATTGCGACGTGCAGCTATTTCATCTTCTGTTAGATCATTTTCTTTTTTGTACACAACTGAATGGCGATCGATGTCTTCGCGACCGCAACTCATTGCAATAAAAAGCCACCAAATTCGCTACCATGTGCACCTTGTTCAGTGGTTGAAATTCAATGTGTAGACGATCATCCTTCGCAAATCGTCCAATACGATCCTCTACATATTTACGAAATCGATTTAATTCTTCTTTTGCTTCT